>OZ005742.1:28384893-28984893 GCA_963930735.1 Dioctria linearis
CTTATCTGCAATTAGACAACTAATTAAATAACATGTTTAACCAAGCATAAATAATAACAAAAAAATAACATGTGCTATAAATACACACAAAACTGATATGAGGAGGTATTGGCAATGTATGACCATACTCTTCATGACGTTTTTTTTTCAAGTCATTGGCAAGGGACATATTTTTCTAATAGGTCGCCGAAAACTATTTGTCTTCGTTCGTACTTGAACCACTCTAACCAAGCCATCTTTGCCTGGAAATACTTGCTCAATTCTACCTAAAGGCCAACATGTCGGTGCAGTACTTTCATCTTTGAGTAATACTACGTCTCCAACCTTTATGTTTGCTTGGATTTCACACCACTTAGGCCTTTGTTGTAACTTATGCAAATAGTCATTTGACCATTTATTCCAAAATTGCTGTGTCATATATTGAGTGTGCTTCCATCGTTGTGCTGGGGTTACTTGTTTTTCACATAATTTGGGTTCAGGAACAGCATTAAGTGCTTGCCCAATAATAAAATGTCCTGGCGTTAGTACTGAAAGATCTTCAACATTATTTCCAATTGGACATAGTGGACGTGAGTTTACACAAGCTTCAACTTGAGTCAGCAATGTAGAATATTCTTCATATGTATATATTGACTGACCAATTATTCGACGTAAATGGTATTTGATGGACTTAACCCCTGCCTCCCAGAGGCCCCCAAAATGAGGTGATGCTGGTGGGTTAAAATGCCATGTAATGTTCCTGGAACTCAGATATTGTCCTACTTCTGGCGATGCTTCCCTGACAGCTTGAGCAATTTCTTTATGTAAAGTTTTTTCTGCACCTTTGAAATTTGTACCGCAGTCGGAGTAAATATCCGTAGATAGTCCCCGTCTGGCAACAAATCTCTTCAATGACGCAATAAACGCAGACGTTGTCAAATCTGATACTAATTCTAAATGGATAGCTTTTGTAGCCATGCAAACATATATACAAAAATAGCCTTTGTATATTTTTGCAGCTCTATGTGGTGAGGTTTTTAGACTTATTGGTCCAGCATAATCTACACCTACATGAGAAAATGGTTTTGAAATGTTTACTCGTGCGGCAGGAAGATTTCCCATTAATTGTGTTCTCGTTTTCTGACGTTGTATTACACATGCTTTGCATCGACTTATTATGCGTGCAATGGTTCTTCGCCCATCCAGAATCCAATACAAGTGGCGACTGGTATTTAACGTTAGTCCCACTCCGCCATGTAATGTCTCGATATGTAGCTGCTCGATGATGAGTTTTGTTATGTGATGATCTTTTGGGAGAATGATTGGATGCTTCCTAGAGTAGGGAATGTTGGCATGTTCCAAGCGACCTCCGACTCTTATGATTCCATGATCGTCCATAAACGGGTTTAATGATAACAGGTGACTTTTGTTTGATAGTGCAACTCCTGTTTTAAAAGCGGCTTGCTCTTTTGAAAATGCCGTTCTTTGAACTAATTGTAAAATTGTAGTACGTGATGCTTGCAGTTCTTGTGTCAATAACTGTCCATACCTTTTATTTGAGTTTCTGCGACAGTTGTGTATAAATCTTTTGACAATTGCTACAACTCGGGTTAACTTTAAAAAGGATGAGTAATTTGTCAAGAATTCCGAGCTTATGCAACTATGGAAGTTTGCTAAGGATATTTTTTTTGTCTCTAATTATAGCTGGTTGGAAGATATACTGATCTTTGGCCATTCCTCCTCTTCTTTTATAAGCCACTCTGGGCCGTGCCACCACAGCTTGTTTTCTAACAACTCATTGGTACTTATACCTCGTGATGCGATATCGGCTGGATTGTGTTTTGTAGGCACATGTCGCCAGTTTTCTGGATCTACAGTGTCTTGAATCTCAACGACTCTATTGGCCACGTACGTTTTCCACTTTGATTACTGGAACATCTTCCAATTGCATATTTTGAACTGTTGTCTTGATTAGTCGAGCCAGTATTAATGCTCCATTTAGTTCTAGTCGAGGCACAGTAATTGGTCGAATTGGAGCTACCTTGGTTTTGGATGTCAATATGTAGGATGTATTTTTTCCATCTATATTCTGCACGCGTATATACACTACAGCAGCGTATGCTTTGTGCGAAGCGTCGCAGAATCCATGAAGTTGAATACTTGGGGATGTCTTCATTGTCCCTATCCATCGTGGTATCTTCAATTTCTCTAAATTCTTCAATTCATCTTGAAATTGCTGCCATTGGATGTCAATGTTATTCTCGACGGCCGTGTCCCACGAAAATCCAGCTATCCATAAAGCTTGGATCAATAGTTTCGCTACAATGATCACAGGTGCTATCCAACCCAATGGATCGTATAATGTTGCTACATCAGACAGAATGGATCTCTTTGTCATTCTGTTATCCTTATGTCTGGCTGCAATAGAGAAAGAAAAATAATCAGATGTAGGGTTCCATCGAATTCCCAAGGTTTTGATGACTTCATTTTCATCGAAGTTTAGACTGGTCTTTAGTTCCCTATGCTCAATTGGCATCTGCTCTAAAAGCTTGATGTTATTACTGGTCCATTTTCTTAAGTTAAATCCCCCTGTTTTCAACATATTGATACATTGTTTCTGGAGTTCCTTAGCTTCTTCGACAGTATCCTCTCTTGTCAACAAATCATCTACGTAGAAATCAGTGAATGCAATTTTAGACGCTAGAGGCCAATTTTTCTTTTCGTCCGTTGCAAGCTGTTGTAGTGTACGTATTGCTAAATACGGTGCTGATGAGGTACCAAACGTGACTGTAGTCAATTGATAGTCTTGGATACATTTTGTCTGTGGATTCTGCCACACAATTTTGTGAAAGGCGCGATGCTTAGGATGTATTGAAATCATTTTATACATCTTTTCAACATCTGCCGTCATTGCTACTTTATATTTTCTCCATTTCAACAGAGTTGAGAATAGTTTGGGTTGTATCGTTGGCCCAACTAGTAACTGTTGGTTTAGTGACTTGCCGTTATGGCTTTTCGCCGAGGCGTCGAACACAACTCTAAGCTTAGTCGTTGTGCTGTCTTTAAAAACTGCGTGATGAGGAATATAATAGTCCTGGCCGTTTGTAATAACTACTGGATCTATTTCCTACATGTGTCCAAGTGTTATGTATTCGTCCAAACATTTGGTATACTCGCTTTCTAAATTTTTATTGACAATGAATTTGCCTTTCAAATGTTGGAATCTTTTTAGAGCTAAATCTCGCAAGGCACCGAAACTAGGCGTGCTTCCGTTTGAAAAAGGAAGTTCCACTTGATAATGCCCATCCTTCATTCGACGGTGCGTTTCTTTAAAGATTCTTTCACATTCCTCGTCTTCTGGCTTCATTATAGGTTTGTTGTGGACCTCTTCAGTTTCCCAAAATTGTTTAAGTTGATGGTTTAACGTTTCCATTGACTGATTGATCACCGTAAATGCTTCTACTTTCTGTACTGGTGATTGTATGTTTCCTAAAATTATCCATCCAAATAATGTATTGATGGCAATTGGTGATTTCTTCGATCCCTTTCGTAAACCATCTAGTAATATGTTGGCATATACTTGTGCTCCAAGTAATATGTCGATTGGTCCTGGCTTCCAATAATTAGGGTCTGCCATATTGATTCCTCTCAAGTGTTCCCATTGTTTTATCTGAACTGGAACTGTTGGCAGATGATCAGTAACCTTTTGTATGACTAGCATATCCACCTTGACACTTTTGTCTTTGTATTTGTATGATGTCAATTCTAGTGTCACCTCTTAATTGGACCATGCTGTCTTGCTTTTATTTAACCCGGTTATTTGTAAGCGAGTGGGTCTTTCCTTGAGACCCATTTGTTTACACATTTTCTGGGTAATAAAAGAGGTCTGTGAACCTGGATCCACTAAGGCACGCAGCACTACTGATCGACCGTTTCGATCCTTAGCTTTTACTAACGCTGTGGCTAATAATGCGTTGTGGGTTTTTGTTGTAAAGAAACTTTTTGTTTCCTCCTCTGTTTCAGCATAAGGGATGGATTACGTCTTGTAACCTGTTGTGTCTTTTTTATCTTTAAGAGACCTGTGGTTAAAGCTGGGCCATCTTTCTGATACCTTGTCCTTACCTGATACTTCTTTTTGAATAGGTGTGTGTAACAAGGTATGATGTAACCCATTGCAATTCTTGCATATTCGGCTGTTTGAACATTGCCTTGCTGAATGCTTGCTCGAAAAGCAGTTGAAGCATCTTCTTGCATCTTCAATGCACTTTCGTCGATTTGATGTGCTCATCTTAATAAAGTCTTTGCAAATTCCCACGTAATGTGCATCATTGCATGCGGGACATTTGGTTGTGTTAGTTACGTGATATGTCTTTGCTATCTGGACTGGGAGCTTGGAACTCACAGACTGCGACATTGATTCTAGGACTCTGAATCGAGTTAGCAGGAATCTTTGAAAATGTTCCAACGTTGGCAGTTTCAGCATGTCACCCAATTCTTCTTCCCAAAGCCGTAGAGTTACGAAAGGCAGTTTCTGTACCAACAAATGAATCAGCAATATATTCCATGTTGAAACATCTACTTCCAATACCTTTAATTGCTGTAAACTTTCCTCAGTTGTATCCATGAGAGACTTAATGCTCTTTGCGTTTTCTATCGTTAGCTTTGGTTGATTTGTGAGTACTTTTAATTGAGTGTTTACTAGAACTCTCTTGTTGTCGTAACGCAGTTTGAGTTTTTCCCAAGCTGGCTCATAATCTTCTGCAGTAATGGGAATATGTTTTAACAGTCACTCTGCTTCTCCTGCGAGACATCCTTTTAAGTGATGGAGCTTTTGTACTGCAGGTAGTTGTGTATTGTTGTGCACTAATGACACGTATAAGTCGTGAAATGACCTCCAAGATGAATATCCGCCATTGAATATTGGTAGGTTAATTCGAGGTAACTGACTGAGGTTGCTACTTGTATGAACAATTGTAGTTGCCACTGAGTTAATTGCTTCTGGTTTTACCCTTGGAGAATTTTTAAGTACTCCTTCAGTTACATCCCCTAAATATTCCATATATTTAACCTCCAATATAGAGTGTGTCTCTTCTTCTACATATTCGTGCGTGCATGTATCTTTTGAAATTATAACAGCTTCTCTAAGCTTTGTGTCATTAATATCAAAATCTGCCCATAATTTTCTTAGACTTGTTAATTGCGTCTCATAAAAACTTAGTGTTCTTTTTTCTAACCTAGTTTTCTTTCCATTTGTGATGAATTGTTCTAGTTTGTCTGCTAGAACGCATTGTTTAACGCATAATTCTTCGATTGATGCCATTTTTTTTTATATATTTTTTTTATTTTTTTTAATTATTGCGTGATCAATTATTATTATTATTTTTTCTCGAAGACAGTACTAGTTTCTTAAAGACAAAACTTCTTTGATTGTATTGCGGGAAACTTCAAGTCACTTTCTAGCTGTAAATAAAATCCAGCGTGACATAAACTGGGTCGCACAAATCCGGGTTCGAAGGACCAAAATGTTTTGTAGATAATACCATCGCTTGTATTTCTATGCTGAAAACAAAAGTAATTATGTTGCTGGCGTTATGAAAAAACACAACAAAGTTTTTGTGACGACTTTCAGTTTATTGGATTTTTTTTATTTTTTACATCTGTTAAATTTGATGAAACACAAATTACTATTGACGTTGTTTGTGAAGGGGGGATATTGGAACAGTATCAATCTTTCCACATTGCTGTGTAAATCAGTACAATTTCCCAATATCTGTATTCAGATTGCTCGCGACGTAATGTATCATTCGAGATACAATTTTGGGGTTCGCAAAATCTGAAAAAAAAGGTTAGAATACCCGTTGATGCACCTTTGCTGAATTAATTGCTGGGGACTTCTAATTTGCTTACTTCGTGTTGCCTCTTAGAGTCCTGTAGAGAAACTGACATCTTTTTGAAATTGCAACGCCTTTTTATAATACGTTTTTTGTGTCGATGCTTGCTGTGATTTTGCCAGATTCCACATGCCAAGTGAAACTGTTTATTCTTGTCTACTATGTTTTTTATTAATTTCCACATGCAAAGTGATTAGTAAGATGGATGTGGAACTCAACCTTTACTAATTTCCACATACGAGGTGATTAGTAAAACATAAATTGTAAAATTGGTTCGAGTTCTCGCATTAGCTGCTGAAACAAATTTTTTTTTCTAGACAACTTTAATATCCTGAACGTCACCTCCTCGGAACACAACAACAAAATAAAGGATCTCGATACAAAGTAGTTTCGTAGTCGACAGATAGCCTCGTCAGTGCCTTTGAGGTCTAATACGATTCATTGGAGACGTTACGTTACTGAGGACACTGATAGGTCACTCTTTTCAATTACAGTCGTATTTGGTTTAAAATTTTTTTTTTTTTTTTAAATATTTAACTACACGTTTCATTCAAAATTGAACAGTTCCAGAATCCTATTTTACCTTTTTCTATAGTCCAGGCTGACGTTCGAATTTATGTGATTTTGCAATTAGACTATGAGGGGGATAGTTCGTTTCCCATTAAACACAAAATTTAGTAATTAAAGACAACAAAATGAAATAAAACATAGAGAATTTTGACTTACGTAGTGCTGCGGGTCCCTCGAAGGAGCTTCCTGGAGGTCGATGCGTTGTTTCTTTTTTTTTTAAAGGCTAGAACGTTAGAAGGTTATTTGAGGTAAATTTTCCTATGCTAATATTGAACTCTAATTGGGCTGGCAGGCCGCGTTGCCCCACCCGCTGTTCTTGAGTACAACGTGAGACTCTTATCAATGAACTTCTTTATAGATGTCTGAACATCTGTATGGTATATACAATATGCATGCTCGGACTCGATGACGTTACTCCACTGTAGAAGTGTTATGTACCATGGAAAGTTTCATAATTTACACCAAGTTCATACGAGCCTAATTATAATAATGAGAATAGAAATGGAGACTTAACTAAAATCCTATGCGAAACTATTTCAGTTGTTCGCTACCGACTACCTTACTCAATAGTGTTTTCTACCTAACTACGCGTCAAAAGCTTGACTATAAATTGGAAAGTTTTATTCGTTCGTAAAGTTCAATAATTTGACTACTCGGAAAAAGAATATTTCAATCATTGGCTAACAGTTACTGGAATTGATTGATTAGTTTACTTAACTGGTACGGAAGATTTGATACTATTTGAAGATGATCACTTGTCACCAAATTTGTTATGTTTTACCCTTTGATAAGAAGATGTTGTTGGTTGAGAAAAATACCACTCAGTTGTTCGTCAAAGACTTAAAAGCATTTATTTAGAATTTGCAATTTATAATAAAAATATGCAAAGTTAACAAATTTTCTACCTTAAATCTAGTGAGAAAAACATTAAAATTCTAGAATTTCATGTGCCTGTTCACACGAAAAATTGTGAATATTCCCATGACGAGACTCTCATTCATGCACGGATATTTGAAACCGCGATAAGAAATGCTCACATTTTCATGGGAACAGGCAGAAAATATTTTCTACTTGAAGTTAAATTTGAGAAGCTTGCAATGCAAGGTAAGTTAATTAGATGGCTTAAACATCCTCCCCCTCTTGAGGACTTGTAGTTCTCAATGTAGTTTATTTAGAGGGATATATATTGAAGCCACCCAATTCGTTTGGGTTGGTCTCATTGGTAGGCTTAAGTTTACAACACGAACATCTTGTCTTGAAATTTAAGATGGACCAGATAATAATGCCAGCGATTACAATTATTAATGCCAGGTTCCCAACGGTGTAATGATGAATATCATGAGCACTGATTGTCCTGGGAAATGCTTCTCGACTCTTGATGTAATTGATGTCCTTCTTCAGTCTGGCAATATCCGTGTTATTGATGTAATTGATCTGATCTTCATGTCGTGATATATTCCAGAAAGTCTCATTTAGATTGAAAGAAGGCACAAAGGAGGAGTTATGTTCTGATGAGTATGCCTTGTGGGAGTTGATCGTAATTTCCCTTTGACGAATGCTGCATGTTGACTTGAGCCTTAATATCCCTTCTCGGCGAAGAGTTCTTTGATAGATCTTGGAATCACAAACTATATTAATGGTTGTTTCAGTTGGCAAGGAATACAGCCAATGATTTGGGTTATGTAATCGCAGCCACCAAGGAGATGCCTTTGTCCTTATTGTTCGACAAGTGTCTGACAACTGTCCTCCGTTGCTAAAACATGATATTTCGCACTGGTACACTCCTGAATCTTTATTGAATATTGCCTGTCTTTGGTGGCAAAGGTATTGAGAGTTATTTAACGTAATGCAGCTTGATAAGTCTTCATCAGTTAATGAATAGTAACTGTCCTTGTGGAGACTTACAACAAGATATTCAGTTTCAGGTTGCACTGATGTATATGTGCTTGCTTGCAACGTTGGAACGCGAACATTGTGGTAAATTTCGTACTCTTCGCTGTTTAGAAGAGGGAGCTGTATTCTGAACACAACATTCGTCATGGTCACTATTCCTTTAACAGTCATGAGATGGTAGAGCTGTGGTAGTCGTGTTTTAATTAAAGGCTTTTATTGATCGTGATTAATTATTCAATTTTCCGCTATTTTATTGCTTTGGGACACGATATATTTGGCGCAGCCGGTTAAAAAGGTATGGTGATTTTTAAAATTGAATTTTTTGGGAGTTATGCTTTATAGCTGCTCCATTTTGGTTTATTTTTGTTAATTGTGGGAGTTAACGCTTTTTTTAGCTGCTCCATTAACTTTTCAGATTAAATTTAAGAAGTGTGATTAAGTGCTTTGTCTACCTTGATGAAGTAGTGATTTTTGCGAAGTATCTGGATGAACATATTGGAAAGTTACGAGAAGTATTTCAGAGATTTAGGGAACATAACCTAAAACTACAACCTACTAAATGTCAATTCTTGAAAAAGGAGGTGGTATATCTCGGGCATGTTTGTTCGGAGAAAGGTGTACAACCTGACAAAGGGTTAGTAGAAGTGGTACAAAACTTCCCCCGACCAAAAACAGTGAGACAGGTTCAGTCTTTTTTGGGGTTGGCAAACTACTATCGTAAATTTGTTCCCAATTTTTCAAAAATTCTGGCTCCAATTAATAACCTTTTGAGGAAGAAGGTGAAGTTCAATTGGAGATCAGAATGCGAGAGCTCCTTTAAGGTCATTAAAGAAGCTCTCACTTCGCCGCCAGTATTAATTTATCCAGATTTTAATAAGAAGTTCACTCTCATCACGGATGCGAGCGGGGAATCTCTAGCAGCAGTCCTAGAACAAGAAGGTAGGCCAGTTAGTTATGCCAGCCGCACTCTGAACCAAGCTGAGAAAAATTATTCTACCACGGAACGGGAATTGTTAGCCATTGTATAGGCTGTCCGCAATTATAAATGCTACTTACTGGGAAGACCTTTTAAAATCTTAACTGATCATCGCCTCTCCGAGGGGTTTTTAAGGTTAAGGACACCCCATCTCGCATGGTGAGGTTCCACCAAAAACTTTCGGAGTTTGATTTTGGAATTGTATACAAGAAAGGTAGGGAAAGTGGCAATGCGGATGCTCTTAGCAGAATTCCCAGAGATATAGAGCAAGCGGAGGAAAAGTGTGGTATTGAATATCCATCTTGTGCAGTTACTCGAGCACAGGCTAAGAAAGATACAAAAGACGGAAAGAGGAAACAAGATTCTTCTGCGGAATCCGAAGATGAATGAGAAACAATAGAGGAGACTAAAAATAAGGAAGTAAGGCTACAAAAAAGCTCAAAGCCACAGAATGTCTCTGACCCAAAAGATATCGAGGTAATACTGAAAGATTTTCATGACTCGCGATTCGTAGGGCACTTTGGGCGAAATAAAACCTTTGAAAGAATAAAAAGGTTCTATCGTTGGAAGCGTATGAAGAAGGACATCGCCAAACATGTCTTGTGTTGTGCAAAATGCCAGAAAAATAAGCACTCCAGGGCGATTAAAATGCCGTTAGTGGTAACAGAAATTTCAGAAAAACCATTCGAGAAGGTATACGTAGACTTATTGGGGCCGTTGCCTACTAGCCATAATGGTAACAAGTATATTCTGTCCATGATGGATGATCTGACTAGATTTGTTGACTTTGTGACAATACCAGACCAAGAAGCGAACACCGTAGCTCAGGTCTTGTTCGAGCAAATCCTTAGCCGTTACTCATTACCCAAACAGTTATTAACTGATCAAGGAGCTAATTTTACAGGCGAAGTTTTAAAGGCTCTTTGCAAAATGCTTAGATAAAGAAACTGCAAACCACCGCCTATCACCCACAGTCCAATGCGGTAGAGCGGCAACATTCTACGTTAGCTAACTACTTGAGAAGTTTTGTAGCCCGGGAACCCCAGAGCTGGGATAACTTTTTGAGGTCAGCAGCCCATGCTTACAATAACACGGTACATGCTAGTACAAAGTTAACACCCATGGAAACTCTATTCGGATTTGTATCAGAAATCCCTAGCAACTTACAGCATAAACCTGAACCAGTGTACAACACTGATAAGTATCATGCGGTGTTGCGGTTCAAGTTGCAAAAAGCGTTTGAACTGGCCAGGGAAAACTTACTCAAAAGCAAGATATCTGCGAAAAGGTATTATGATAAGACAGCCAGGCCAGAAACCATACATGTGGGGGATAAAGTTCTGGTGAAAGATTTAGCTCGAGTGGGGAAGTTATCTTCAATTTTCAAGGGCCCTTACGAAGTAATTAACATTCACAGTCCTGAGAACGTTACTATCCTCCAAGGTAAAAAGCTCAAAAGGATTCACACGAATCGATTGAGGAAATATAATGAATAGTTTCAGCATAAAATTTGATCATTCCAGAAAGACGGAAGCTTAAACGGAGTGCAGCACGAGGCAATAATTTTGGATTTGGCGGAATTGGATTAATTAATTTAATTAATTTTTTTTTCTTCCTCTTAGTTTGTTTCTTTTATTACAGAATATAAACACGTACAAAACCAACACGGATTCATAAAGAAGATTACGCTACGAAGGGCGAGAAGATTTGAAGATAATGCAGTCGATCTAAAGGAATAGTAAGTATAGTGAAAAAAAAATATAAGAAAGGTTGAGAAGGAATTAAAATTAAAAAGAAGTAAAAAAAAAGAGAGAAAGACAATTTAAATAAGAAATTTGAAAAAAAAATAGATTTAAAGGAACAATTTGCAAAAGAAGTAAGATATTTAAAAGAGAAGTAAAAAAAAAACAAGATAAGTCAAAGATCCAAGATTTAAAGAGAAAAATTTTAAGTATATAGATATAGAAAAAATAATAATAAGGGTTGCCATAGATTAGCATACGGTTTAGTTATCAAGATGAAAGCAGTTATAACGGTAATATTTTCACTCATTACCTTGCTGGAGGCAGAGAAAACAGGCTATAATATCCAACCGATACCCCATACAGGAGTGTTGTTCGAGCATCTTGGAAAAGTCAACTTCTACAACAAGCACTGGACTATCCTGTCCAAGGTGGAAATGCCGGATCTAACAGAGGACATGGAATTTGTAAATAAGTGCACTAACCTAATTACGCAGTTATGTTTGGAGGTGACACACGACGGAATAGTATCCAGGTGCACCATAGCGGCCAAGGAGATAAGAAGTTGGGTCTCGAAAATTAAGAGGCAAAACGAGGAACTGCTACACCATACCCAGAGTGAATCACCAGGACGAAGCAGACGTTCAATTTTTGATGGATTAAGATCAGCATTCAAATACCTTTTCGGGACAATGGATCAAGCAGACTCAGAAGAGATCCATGCAGCCCTAGATGATCTTGGCGGAAGAGAGAACCGAACCTTCACTCTTTTAAAGGACCAAATAACGGTTATCAAGTCTACATTCGACGTATTCAACGCTACTAGAGTACAAGCGGCAGCAGAACGAGAGGAACTAGGTAACAAAATCTCAGCATTAGTAAAAGCACAACAGGGTCAATGTCGTGAATTGTCGGCATTGCAGCTCAGATTAGAAATAAGCGAAGTAATTACACTGATGACTCTTCATCTACGAGAAATCAGTGAGATGCAGGAAAATATAACCAGTATGTTGGTCGCTCTGAGTGTCGGAAAGCTACCCATTGATTATTCACGCTCGGGAAATGAGTGAAATAATGAGGAACGCCACTCGTCAATTGGATTTAGATGAGAAATTCCAGAACTTCCAGTTGTTGACGCAGATTGCAAAAGTGAAATCCCTTCAAGTAAATCAAGGGATATTTATCCGGATTGAAATTCCACAGCCACATAGAGTTGCATTCGATATGCACAAGATATATACAATTCCTGTTACAATAGACGACGCCGGGTATCACATATATGATCTGGATGCCGAATTTGTAGCCGCTAACAACCATGAACGACAGTATGTCCTAATGAGTTATCAGCAGTATCAAGGGTGCCATCAGCTTTCGACCACCGCCGATCAGCCACAATTTCTTTGTCCACAGTTGGGCCCGACCTTCACAGCAATTGGAGAAAATTGCGTATTAAACCTTTTCCGAAGCTTCAATGTGACCTCGAGAGCATGTAAAGATCGAGTTATACCGAAATGGAACAGTCTAGTTCGAATTATGACGAGGAACCATTGGCTATTTGTGGTATCCGAAAAAAACAAAGTTAGAGGTGAACTACCAAAATTCACCAACTACAATTGGAGAACTATCATCTACAGGAGTGTTATCAATTGAAGAACACTGCCATTTACAGATTGGAGACCTACGGATAGCTGCAGAAGACGACAGCCAGAAAAATATCTCAATTTGGCAGCCGAATCGTTTGGAGTTGCCAGCCTGGAATGACGTAGACATAGCTAAATCAAATAAGCAGAAAGCGGAAATTATAGAAAGTAAAGAGAATGGGATAAGACTGTTGACAGCCAAGAACTGCAACCAAGCATGGAAAGACAATGAGGCCGATATAAAGCTAGTACAGGAAGCCATTAAGAACGAAGAGACTAGCAGACAATTTATTCCACATCACGTCCACTTAGCAGCTACATCAGCTACCGGGTGTTTATGCATCGTCACCTTAGCAGTACTAACAGGAGTAGTTTTTTTTTTTTTTTTTTTATATTATTAAGCCAAGCTCAGGGGATACCCTATGATGCAAAGCACAGCGTGGCAGGAAGGAGATAGGGAAAGGATTAAGGGATATGAGGAGAGCGGCGGAGGTGCCGATGTATGTCGCCCTTAAACTTTCGCAGGTTGTATGCCGGAGGAAAGACAGAAGATGGTAGACTGTTCCACATTCGCACAGTTCGGGATAAGAAAGCATCACGGAATTTTAGTGTACGGCCGAAGGTAATTTGAAGGGTAAAAGGATGAGCGCGGGATGCAGCGCGAGTATTGCGTGCAGGAACTATTCTACAAGGGATCAGACTAGATATTTCATCAGAACATTGACCATGCATATAGCGATAAAGGAGCGAAAGTCATCCAACATTGCGACGGTGCTCGAGCGAGTCGATATGACGAGTAATTGCCACATCGCCAATGAGCTTGCAGGCTCTCTTTTGGACAATATCCAATGAAGCTAAGGCTGTGCGACCAGCTCCGGCCCAGATATGGGAATTGTATTCCATTCTAGGTCTGATGTAGGACTTGTAGAGGAGCGCTATATTTGATGGGCTGAAATATTTCTTACACCTTTTCAAAAAACTAAGAAATTTTGATGCTTCTTTGGCAACCGAGAAGATGTGATCTGTCCAGCTTAACTTACTGGAAATATTAATGCCAAGAATTCTTAGTGACGGTGAATCAGAAATTAATGCTCCATCAAACGAAACGGGAGTGGTTAAGTGATGGTCTTGTTTTAATGAGATGAGACAGCTTTGGGTCTTAGATGAATTGAATTTGACGCGATTCACTTTGCCCCAAGCGAGAATATTGTCAAGATCGTTATTCAATGATCTAATCATGCAGTCTCGTTTAACACATGTGGCGTTCCCTCTGGAATCCGCAAGGGTGTCAAAGGAGTATGCGAAATCAAGGGTACTGTCATCAGCAAAGCTATGGATAGGATTAAAAGTAAGGGAAAGCAGATCATTAATGAAGATTAGAAATAGAGTCGGAGAAATAACAGAGCCCTGGGGGACACCGGCATTAATAGGATGAGGTTCAGATATAACGCCATCTAATACAACACGTATTTGGCGACTAGATAAAAAACTTTCAATCCATAATAGAAGAGGAGGGGAAAGACCAAGTGCTTTGAGTTTGGCTAAAAGGGCTGGATGCCAGACTCTATCAAAGGCCTTTGAAATATCTAGAGCAACGATTTTGGCCTCACCAAAATTGTGAAGGCTACGATTCCAACGTTCCGTAAGAAAAGTCAGCAAGTCTCCAGATGAGCGACCGTGCCGGAAGCCGTATTGCCGATCGTTGATGAGCTGATTGGTTTCCAGATACTTCATTAATTTGGAGTTAATGATAGATTCAAAAACCTTTGAAAGAATCAAAGTGATTGCAATTGGTCGTTAATTTGAGGGATCGCTACCCTCTCCTTTCTTGGGAATAGGCTGAACGTGAGCTAGTTTCCAAGCAGTTGGAAATTTTCCTGTCGAATAGGACAGGTAGAATAGTTTGCGCAGAGGTTTAGCCAAGGATGAGGCACAGCTTTTAATTAATAGGGGCGAGAAACCATCAGGACCTGCGGCTTTAGAGACGTTGATACCATTAAGGACCTTGAACACATCTCACCATCAAGCAAGCAGAATCCAGTATAGAAATCATCATTCCAACAACAGCAAACCTACCAACAGCAAATTTACCTACCGTCGTCGTCGGGAAACAGATGGTACAATTAGAATAGTAGAGTAATTATTGTATTGTAATAATATAATTAGGGAAATTTTGGGCACCCACAGAAATTAGAATGTTAAAGCTAAAGTTGTAAAAAGTATTAAAATTATTGAAGTTTTTTTTCTTATGATTTGGCCAATACTTTTAAAATTATAATAAGGTAAAAATGAAAGGAATACAAAAAGTATTATTAGAGAAAAGATTATTGGCGACGGAATTATTAAAAATTAGAGTGCTTATTTAAGATACATCAAGCTTATAGTTTATTGTAACAGAAAGAGAGGTAGAATAGATAAAAATGTAGAAATATATATATTTTTTTTATTTTTGTGAGATGTTTGAAGAAGTTATATTGTAAAAAAAAAACAAAAAAAAATGTTAAAATAAGAGGAACGTAAAAAAAAACTAAGAAAACAAATGTTAGAAATACAGGAAAGAAAAAATGTTAAATAAATTAAAGACGATAATAATATTGAATGTGAGAAGCAATAAGAGAAAGTCAAATATGGAAAAATAAAAACAGATAATACAGAAAGCAAAAAAAAATGTAAGGTAAAGAACATAGGAAAGAATATTAAGGAAGAAATAAATGGTGAAAGAGAAATTAAATATAAAAGAGAAATGTGAAATGATGTAAAATCAAATAATGTTAGAAAAAGAAAATAAAAAAATTTCGAAATATGTAAAAAAGTAATGTACAGAATTGTAATGATATACTGTAAAGAATCTGAACCCAACGAGGATTAGGATATTTCCAGTTTATTTAATTGATTGCACTCTCCAGATCTAGTTCCCTTCGGAAACTAGTTTTTCCAAAGGGGGAGGGATGTTATGGCCCAATATGAGGAAGATTCTTCATGCAGCCAAGGGCGCATTTTAGAGAAATAATTAGCAATTGCTAAACAGTAACCTCGCATGGCACTGTTTTGCAACAGCTGGTTACGATGAGCGCTTAGTGGAGCAATCGACGATTACGATAACAATTAACCTAGCATGGTAATTATTATGTAAAGCGATTGTTTACTACTAAGCGACTCAGGTGCTGCAACCGGTAGAACAAACGACAAGGTTGTTGTCGTTTGTTTACATCCGCGTTGTGAGCAAAGAAAGTTCTTCCGAATATTGGGGCATAAAAGACCAATGACTGGTCTGGCGAGTGCCATTCAGTGTTCAGTCGCGTCTTTACTTTTGTTTAGAGTGTCAAGTTTCGTTTTAGATTGTGTATATTAAGATAGGTCAGTTTGTTGCGGTAAAATAAAGAAGTACATATGTTAAAGTAATCCGAGCTTGTCTTAATTAAAGACTTTTATTGATCGTGATTAATTATTCGATTTTCCGCTATTTTATTGCTTTGGAACACGACACTGCTGAGGTAATACAGTGTTGGGCGGTAAATTTTTCAAAATGTTGTGCAATTCTTGCTTCAATTGATTTGGTGTTAGAATGAGTGGGTTGAGTTTCCCGTTATGTGTATCCGTTAGTACGTCAATAAGAGCTGTTTGCGTTTTATGATAATTGGTTACTATCAAATAAGCATGAATAGCTAGAGCGTTGCAAGCTTGTAAGATCCTTTCTTCGCTTATGATTTCGCTTGTTATTTGTTGGTTTTCCAGTAATTTATTCAGGCACCTTTCGAATACTCCTAGTTGTTTGTTAATGTGATCTTCGTCCCTTTTAATGATATTCAGAATCGAGTGTATAACTGATGTTTGATTCCGTGCCAGTGCCAATAAGTGATCTTCATTGTCTCTCACATTATTGATAATAGCCGCAAGCTTTGTGGCGTATTGGTCAAGCACGCCAAATAGCTTGTTGGCGATGGTGCCCACAATGTCCAAAGGTGATCTTTTTATTGTTCGGTTCGGTCTTTGGTTAGTTGTTGATACCAGGACCTCATTGTTATGTTGGAGGATCTTTAGCTGGTGTTGCAATTGGTCAACAATTTGTTCGCATAGGCCATGAACTGGTTTTCTGTGACACAATTCTTCCAGTTTGTGCATTGTTTGGAGTAAACTGTGCAATTCTTTCCAGTAATTTTTTAGATCGTAAAACACTATGAGGTTCCATTCATCGGTTACTAAATTAAGCTTGCCTAATGCTTCGAAGAATACACCTGGATGATTGATAAATTCTGTCACTTCTTGGGAGTGCGCCCTCAGTGGGATAATTAAGGACGTTAACAAGAGTAATGCCAAAGTCACGTTGAGTCCTGAGGTTCCTGATCCCTTTTGTCATTTGGGTCTTGGGGCTTCGATTCGTTCTTCGTATTTATTAGAAGCTGAGTTATGGCAGGTCTTGATATCGTGCGTTTGAGATATCAAGGAAGAAGGTCTTCCCCACTGTCGTATAGGTAAGAATTTTCCTTATTTGGATGACGCGATGGTTTAGTTTTCGGAAACTTGAATGGTGGTTTAACGTGGTTATTGCAGCTTTCCTGAGAGCTATAGGGATCCTTAATTATGGATTGAGTTGATAATAGAGATGCAGGTTTGTCTGTGGCTTCAATTGATAATAAAGGTGAAGATACCTCTGTTTGGTTTTCGGTGACCTTGTGTAGACTGGTAGCTGATTCTTCTATTGGCAATGGACTTAAGTTGTGAACAGCTCATTTCAACTCACCATTAGCTGTTTTTAGGGTTGCCACTCTAGTGCGTTTATCTGACCCTTCATGGGTTTCGAGCACCCTCCCCATTAGCCATTTCAATGGTGGCATGTTTTGTTCCTTTATAAGCACAAGCGTTCCCCTTTGAATATCTTTGAATATCTGGTGTGGCTTTCTTCCATTTTTGCTTCGTCTGTAGTTCTTGAATGTATTCCAATGTCCAACGTTTCCAGAAAGTTTGTTGAATATGCTGCAACCTCTGGAATCGACTTAGTCTGCCAATATTTTCTTCACTGACATCGGTTTCAGCGAATGAGGTTAAAGGTGAGCCGACGAGGAAATTTCCGGGTGTTAGGCCTCAAGGTCATTAGGATCTGATGAAATGGGCGTTAAGGGTCTTGAGTTCATGATAGCCTCGATTTGGGTGATAATCGTATGCAGTTCTTCATAGGTGAGATGGGAATTTCCAACCTGTCGTAGAAGATGAGTTTTAGCAGTCTTTACTGCTGCCTCCCACAGCCCTCCAAAATGAGGTGATCTTGGGGGGATTGGTTTCCATTCAATATGGTTCTCTGCACATAATTGGGAGATGATCGATTGTACTTGTTGTGAGTTGAACAACTCTTGTAGTTCCTTTAACTCTGACCTTGCACCTACAAAATTGGTAGCATTGTCACAGAAGATCTTGGCGCAAAGCCCTCTGCGTGAAATGAATCTCTCTAAGCAGTTCAAGAAAGATAAACTGCTTAAATCGCTCACCAACTACAGATGAACGGCCTTTGTTGAAAAGCATACAAAGACGGCGATATATGTTTTAGTTGACCTACTTCCTCTTAATTTGTAATATGTGTAGATCGGTCCGCAAAAATCAATTCCTGTCGTGTGAAATTCGCGAGATGGTCTAATTCTTTCTTCCGGAAGGTTTCCCAGGATTTGAATGGTGGTTATTGGCTTAAAGCGGAAACAACGTATACAGTCATGAAAAATTTTTCGTGCAATTCGTCTACCATCTATGACCCAAAACCTTGCTTTGGTGTAGCTGAGCGAACAACATTTCAACAAATTCATTCTTGGGTAATAATATTTGATTTTTCGCTTCTTCTTCTAAATCGGCTTGACGCAATCGACCTCCGACTTTAATTAAATTGGTTGCTTCATCTATGTAGACGCTCAATGCTTGCAGAGGGCTCTTGTCATCCAATTCTTTGTTTGACTGCAGAATTCTAAGCTCCTTCGCGAACGCTGATTGTTGGATTTGTCTTAAGATAGCATTTAAGGCTATGTCCAATTCCGTTACAGTTGGAGCTCCGCTCGTTCTGATTCCATTAGGCACGTTGCAATTTTGTATAAACCTAATGCAATATGCAAAAATTCTTTGTAGTTTCGTAAATGAGTTTTTGTGATTGATTGAGGTAAGGAGGTCAGAGCAATTTTCATTGACTGTCTCAGCTGATAGTACTGACTTCCTGGTTCTATATTCAGGAACCTCCGTTGATTTCGGCCACTCTTCTTCCCGGCTGGTAAGAAAGCTCGGTCGCCTAAATCATAATTATTGATGATTATTGACTCACTGCTATCTGAAAAGGAGTGCAATTGGAAGTCGACTGCGCATGCAAACTGTATGTGTCGTGGTATCTTCAGGGAATTTAGAGCAGATAAATTTTTCTTAAAATTTCGCCACTCTTCACGAGATGATACCGGCAGTTCGTCATCCCATGATAGCCCTTCCTTCCAGAGTTCTTGGATGAATAGTTTTCCTAGAACAATAACCGGCCCGATTAACCCTAAAGGATCAAAAATTCTGGCGACGTCAGATAGTATCGTACGTTTACTAAACTTATCAGTATCCTCGGCTGTCGCTCGATATTGAAAGTTGTCATCATGTGGTTTCCAGATCATTCCCAATGCCTTGATGACCTCATTTTCATGAATAATAAGCATTCTTTCCTTATGTTCTTCTGGAATGTCTCGTATAATATTGGGGTGATTGGAACAGAATTTTCTCAGTTCAAAGTTCCCTGTTTTTAGTAGTGTGATCAACTGATTCTTCAAGTCCAGAATTGATTGCATAGAATTAGAGCCTGTTAGGATGTCATCGACATCGGTATCATTTTGCAGGACGTTTGCTGCTTGAGGTGTCGTGTCATTTGCTTCGAGGGCAAGTTGTTTCAGACATCTAGTTGCAAGAAATGGGGCTGATCCCATTCCATAAGTCACTGTGTTTAGTTGATAGAATTGTAATGGATCTGCCCTGTTGTCCCGCCAGATGATGGGCTGAAACTGCCTGTCTGTTGGATCTAGCTCGATTTGCCTAAACATTTTATTGATATCGGCAGTCAGCACATATCTGTGCATTCTGAATCTCAATAATATCGAGAACAAATCAGACTGGACTGTTGGTCCGACCATTAATAAGTCATTCAATGAAGTTCCTGAAGTCGTTTTAGCTGAGGCGTCAAAAACGACTCTTAATTTGGTGGTGAAGCTTTCTGGTTTGTTGACGCAATGATGCAGTATATCGATCTTCGACATTGACTGCATGTGGCCCAGGGATTCGTATTCGTGTATGAAGTCACTATATTCTTTCTTCAAAGCGGGGTTCCTTACTAGTTTGCGTTCTAAGGTAAGGAACCGCTTGATGGCCATATCCAGCGACGCTCCAAGAAGACTAGGTTGCTTGTGAAATGGAAGTCTTACGATAAACTTGCCCTTTGAAGAGTGCTGGAAGTTTTCTTGAAAATGCTGTTCACATTCATGCTCTTCTTTAGTCATTCGTTTAGAAGGGGTGCCATGTTGCTCCATTTCCCAAAACTGCTTAACTTGTTTTTCCAGTGCAGTCAAGGAAGGTTAAGTTGCTATATTACAATTATATGCATAATTTGTTACTTCTGGAACCCTTCCTGCAATTATCCATCCAAGATAACTGTTTTGGAGGACAAGCGATCCTTCAGAAATTCTTATGTGTCCCGACTGAAGAAGATGGAAATAGAGTTCGGCTCCTATTAGCATATCAACCTCCTGGGGCTTGAAAAATGCTGGATCTGCTAGCTGAATGTTACTTTGGATATTCCGACTTTCTACGTCAATATATCCGGACGGCTTACATAGACTTATTCTTGGTAAGATTATGGCGGTAACGTTTGTGAAGAAGTTAGTTGTTCTAGACTTGATTACTAGTCTTGTTTCATGTTTTGCTGTCGTCTCGATGCCTCCAATGCCGCTGAATGGGAGACTAACCTTGCTTCGTTTCAGTCCCAATGTTTGAACTATACGTTCATAGACGAAATGCAATTGTGAGCCTGAATCCAACAGCACTCTACAAGGTATAAGAGTTCCTGATGAATTTACCACGTTTACTACAGCTGTAGCTAGTAGAACACAATACCTTGAAGATGCGTTAAGGCTTGCATTTAACTGATTTTGATTTGATGATGACTGCGGCGTGTAGGGTGTTCTATGCGTTATTTGAGTTGAAGACTGGTTAGCCCCTTTGGCTCTTCTATGTGGTGAAGTATTGCGAGTGTACTGTTTTTGTATGCTATCATCATGAATCAACGTGTTGTGGCGTCCATTGCATTTCGTACAGCCACGCGAATGACAATCCTTGGTACTATGGCTAGCCTTAAGACAATTTCGGCATAGTAGCAGCTGCTTAATAGTCTGATTCCGACCTTCTGTAGACATCTGGAGGAATTTTTTACAGTTGTATATGGGATGGTCAGCCTTGCAAATTGGACACTGAAGTGATTGAGCAGATGCCGTGAAGATGGTAGACTTCTTTCTATCTTCCTTAAAGTGAACTGCCTCCAACATTTGGAACCTTGATTACAGAAACTTAAAAAATTCGCTAATTGTTGGAATGTCTCGCGGATTTTGGAGTGATTGCTCATACAATCTTCGAGATTCCTTGCCCAATTTCTGCAGTAGTAAATGTAATAGAATTGGACCCCAGGTATCTGTGGTTATACTTATGTTGCTAAGCGCTAACAGACACTCTTTGCTGGTATCATGGAGTTTTCTTATTCCATTGCTTGATTCCACTGTTAGGTTCGGCTGAGTAAGAAGCTCATTAAGTATAGTCGTTATTATTTTTCTCTGATTGTCGTATCTGTCCACTAAAATCTGCCATGCTGTGGCATAATTTTCTTCTGTGGCTTGAAAATGTCTGATCAAACGATTTGGTTCACCTGTTAGGTTGACCTTCAAATAATACATCTTCTCTGCTGAGCCAAGTGGCTGATTGTGGATGAGTTGAGTAAACAAATCCATAAACTGTTTCTATCTGATTTGGTTTCCATCAAATATTGGAAGTGTGATTTTTGGCAGCTTTACATTGTTTGTCGGGGTCACCAGGGTGTTGCCATACTCGTCTATCTTCTCTTGTAGAAAGATGGCTACGTTATCATAATGATCTTCTGCCTTCCTAATCAAGTTCCTGTTGTAGGCCGCCTCGCTAGCCTCTACTAATAATTGTCTGTCTAATGAGGCGATGTTGATCCAATATTCTTTGATTGACCTCATTTTATGCTGGTAGTAGGCCCTTGAATGTTGAATATTATTCTCAAAGTCAATGCTTGCAAGGAGCCTTTCTAGATCAGAAATTGTTGCCTCTTGCAAGCAAATCCTCTTGGAGAGTTCTGAATCTTTGACTTGGAAGGTGAAGCCCTCTGATCGAGTTTCCTGGTTTGCCTTTGGATCAATTTGGCTGGGTCCCTCTTGAGTACATTGAATGCCTTTAATATCGTCTTGAAGCCTTTTTATGTAGTCTTCGAATATGGACTTTATTTTGTTGAAGTAGTCATTTACCAGGTAGGGATGATCTTCGTTGCCTTCAATAGCATCCATCAGTTGTAAGTGCCGGCTGCGGAACTGTTCCCATACTTTAGAGATTGTTTCTAATCTGGCCTGCAGCTTATTCAGACTCTACCTATCCTTAAGATCCTTCTTCTAGTTAGTATAAGCTTTCTGCAGCTCATCTCCAACGGTCTGCTGGCTTTTAGAAAGTTCTGCAAATGTAAGTAAAGTACTTTTATTAAAGAATTTAAATTATGACTTGATTAGATGGCTGATGTATAGTCAGGAACTGTTGAAACATTCAACTAGAGTCCTGTCACGGCCGCCAATGTTGGTTGAGAAAAACACCACTCAGTTGTTCGTCAAAGACTCAAAAACATTTATTTAAAATTAGCAATTTATAATAAAAATATGCAAAGTTAACAAATGTTCTACCTTAAATCTAGTGAGAAAAACATTAAAATTCTAGAATTTCATGTGCCTGTTCACACGAAAATTGTGAATATTCTCATGACGAGACTCTCATTCATGCACGGATATTTGAAACCGCGATAAGAAATGCTCACATTTTCATGGGAACAGGCAGAAAATATTTTCTACTTGAAGTTAAATTTGAGAAGCTTGCATTCTTAAGGAATGCAAGCAAAATAAGATGCATAAACGTTATCTAGTTGAAATGAAATTCAGAGGCTTGCTTTTATATGGAATGCAAGGTAAGTTAATTAGATGGCTTAAACAGATGTGCTTCAGTAATTCATTGGCACATTCGAAAATGGTTCTGTAATTGCTCAATGTCCACCTAATTTCAAGATTTCGTTTATGTAGCTGACTATCCACAATTTGCATAAAGTCGAAAAAATTCTACTGGCCAACAACGCTCTTAGACGGGATATTTAAGAAAGAATATGCCAGAATCGTTCACTAGAACCTATATAAAAACGTTTCCCTTTTTTTTTCTACGATAATCTGCTGACGTCTAGCTTGATTTCTAGATCCATTTACAATTCTGAATACAGATATACAAAAAAAGTTTAGCACGAATTAACAAAGTGTTAGTTGTCATCATTGTCCTGGAACTTTCAGCGTACAGAGCGCGCGTAAGCTTCAATTGTGAGGTTAGGTCAGTCAGCAATCAGATATATTGTTAACCATGCGTTAGGCTGGGAGTACATGCCATATAGAAGGAAATGCATAGGGAACTTAATGCTTGCTATCTGCAGGTGTATCTGTCGGGGTATTCGTCAAATATCCGTGTATAGATATGCCGCTATTTTGTATGTGGAACCCTTAGGAATTTCACGTTTAACTTACAAAGAATTTATTTTAGATGTATTGCCCCTATTGGGCGTCTCCTACGCCGTCCGGGTCTGTGATATGAAGTCGGGCTCCCTTGAACCAGGGAATTACTCGAATCGTTTTCTTTACCAAAAAAAACTACAATCCGATTCTTCACAACTATTGTGTTACGTGAACTCACTACTCAAGTCACAAATAACAAAAAAACTCTTCTAAGACTTCTTTTAACTCGGCCGACTCCAGAAGAAACTCGTCTTCTTCCCTCCTTTTTTCGGGGCCTCTTTCGACTCTCGATTTGGGTGCGTTCGGCGCGTTTCGATCTCCATCCATACAAAGGACAGTTCGCGCCCACCTCGTGCTGCTACGGGTCGCTTAGACGTGCATCTAGCTCAGTATAACATATTGCTGTATACAATATGCTACGACCATAACAAATTTTTGAAATCCCCAAAATAAGGCGAATGAATTTAAATTAAACATGCTCTGGAAAAAGTTTGTTTCTCAACTTTTCAAGTAATAAAATATATGTATTAGTAATATTGAATGTAAATAAATATAAGGCAATTTTGTAAATACATAAAACGAAATTAATACTTCTCTGTATATTTAAAGTTTGTAATAAACGATATTCAAAATATGTTTAAAACTTTTTATTTATAAAAATCTATCAAGAAATAAATCTGTTTCTCAGAGTATTTTTAAAAAGAAATTTGGAGCCGTGGGAAAATATAGTTATAATATGCAAGGTGGCTCAGATAAGGATGACCAAGGTGCAAAGGTTAATAGAAGACAAGAAAAAAATGTATAACACTTCTCGAAACGCGACGTAAAATATAAACAGTAAGTCAAAACAAGATTTATCAGGGACAATATAAATCCAAATACATTTAAGCAGTAGTAAATAACATTATTTGAGTGTAGATGCACATACAACGGCTTTAATTGAGATCAAATAGATTTAAGTAAGAGCTTGTTATGATCGTAGCATACTGCGTGCAGCAGTATGCTACACTGAAGCTAGCAGCAATATGCACTGTGTGACATACGGCGACGGTGCTGCCACGTTTAGCACAACTACACGATCTGACCCTGTCTGAGGCATAACCTTGAGCGAAAGGGTCTTGAAAAAAAAGAAGTAGCATCGGAGAGGAAGGAAAGTAGACAGAGTGCTGTGAAATCGATTAGACGTCAAGTGAGTAGAAATCGCGAATCTTGTCATCGTAGAAGAAGAAAAAAAGAAAAAAAGGAAATCTCTTAAGGTAACGAGAAAATCACTCAACTAGAGTGAAGTGATACAGTTAAGAGGAATAAATTTTCTATCAGGATAATATCGGCAGGCTTCAGTGCCATCAGAGCCAAACCATATATCCACGAACAATCGGGGTGAGTAGGTTATTGTAAAAGTATTAATTAGGAAGCATCCTGTAACATAATTCGTCAATTTTAGCTGTATGCTTTAGTCCAATCAAGACTCGAGACGGCGCAGTCTAGGTGTCTTCACAGGGACTAGTCACTGGAACTGGTGGAATCTAGCAAACCATTACACCGATAAAGATTACCCCAATTGCAGTACCCCAATGATTATTCCTCGTCCTAATGAGAAAAGGGGAAAAGTTTCCATAAGGACTGAAAAAAGGAAAAAAATGGGAAGCCAACAGCTGAGTAAGCGACTACGAATAATGATAAGGAACAGTAAGTAAGAGTTATAGGCCAAGTTCAGATTAAATCCTAGTTTAGCACGTCACCAGAGCTCCGCAGATGACCTCAGGCCAAATAGGCTGTAGTCAAGTCGTACGATTTTCTCCCCCTCGACTTACTCAATCGAAATACACAAGCAAGAATCTTGATACAGAGAAATCCTCCGACTTTTGATGATCCGGACTACGATGAAATGTAACACATACAAATGAAGTAAATGAAAGACGCCAGATAAACTGATATAGATCGGTTTCATGTGGAATGGCTGGACCTACAAGCAAATATCACCAATTTCTCTTATTTTATGAATATTAGTTGTGATAAGAACTTTTAAAGTGAAAAAATTGTGTGGGCAGTAATCCAAGATCTGGTTAAGAAAGGAATAAGATTAGTTTAGTGAGGAAGAACGTGTCTAACGGTGCCACCGTTTCGGTGTTGTACACACATTGCTCGGTTAGCACCGCTGAGTGTATACTACCTGATCTCAGTACGGCGAGGCGAAGATATTTTTATATATGTGCGTAAAAGCATATCATAAGCACTTCAATTTTCAGCTATTGACGTTGTATAAGCCACTCAATGGAGCTCCGGCGAGGGATTAACGACATTTAATTCGGATTTTCACGTAAGTGGTATATATTTTTGTGTTAAGTAATGACGAAAGAGTAAGCAAGATTCCCTTATTTCTTGGTTATTTTTCTTTCAATTGATTTTGATTAAACACTTCAATAATTTATTTACTGTCTTGGTACGTCCAATTGAATAAGACGTGATGGTGTTACTGGCACTTCGACTGTTAGGTTTTGTGTTGAACGATTACTAAGCCTCGAGATCAGTTGAATATAAGAGACCAAAAGCGTGGAGGACCTAATGACTCCTGAAGGAAATAATTTTTGCTAAATCACTCCGCATGAATTGAACAACATTGTAATTGCAATTTAGCCTAGATTTTGAGATTTTTTTTATTGTATTTTTGAACATAACTACGATATTGTGATCTGCATAGGTTACAAAGCAAACTACGTTTTGACAGCCACTAACTTTTACTGTCGGATCTTTGTAAGACTTTATTTTTAAATACTCTCTTTTCAATTAGAATGCTAGGTTAGAGTCTGAAGAAGTTTTTGATAATGATCGCAATCATATCCCTTTTAAGACTCGCGTTTTTTCATTATAATTAGTCATCCCGTCAAGTCGAAACTTTCTTAAGATTACATTGTTGAAGTATTATTAGAAACCCTCTAGATTAGGCTAGTATTAGAACTGTAAAGCTTTTTGGATTATTACTGAAAATGACATGAGAGAATTGTAGAATTGTGGGCTCAGAAGCCTCCTCTAATTTTACAGGTCATCATAAAGGACACTGAACAAAATACTTGATGCTCTCAGTGTCATTGGGTGGATGGCGCAAGGCAGCTGAAGGCATACCATCTGCGCCTTCATGTAGGTAATGGTAAGTGGAGTAAGGGTCCCTTCAGGACCGGATGTGTGCTTCGTCTCTTTTGTGTGAGCAGGCACGATATCTTTTGTATATGGCAGGTGGCAGCGGCAGGTTTTCGTGGAACTCCCCCCCCACTCTCCGCTAATAGCCGACACGAGCTCGCGTTCCGCCCTGCACTCCAACGCTGTCCACTGAGTGATCTGTCAGCTCATGCTGGCAATCTGGACTTCACGTCCAATCTAATCACTCAACATAGTTCCATAACAAGCGAACGGTTATATTAACAACTAAATTAAAGTCAAACAAGTATATTTTGCCTTTATAAGCAGCCAATTGCCTGTTATGTAAAATCGAGATATTATATTAAAAATACTTTTTAATTTAAATATTCTCAGATATGTAGGGATTTACATCAGTAAAAACAAAAGCTTTGTAAATAGTATAAAAGTGTGGTAAAAGTCAGAAACGGTGCTAGCTTTACGTACGTGTGATTAACTCTTCCTAGTGATTGTTATAATGAAATATTCATCGCCGATCACTAACGAGGTTCGTATAGAATCCCAAAGTGTTTTTTTTATATACTTATATATATATATGTTTAATTTTGCAATTGAGGTTCAGAAAATATTAGTTGAATCGAAAACTTTGTTCAGTACTACTTTGCTAGATATGTAATGATTTTGTTTTTATTTAAACTAGAACTAGCAATTTCCGTTGTAGTAATTAGATTTATTGATGATAATGATAACAATTCAAATTTTAATGTTTATTGCTTACACTGTCCTAAAATGAAATGTTCGATCCCGGTTGAGCCCCCATTTTGTATAACCTCAGGTTCTTGCAAATTAAAACTCTAAATTGAAATTCGATCAAAATTTAAATTCATTTAGTTTTTTCTGTTTGTTTTTTTATATATTTTTTTGTTTTCATAGCTAACTACTCCTATCTACCTTACACTAAACTTACATTCATTTTTCACTTAACTAGTGTTCTCGTATTCTTGCTGCACTGTGTCTTATTATTCGTCGCCCTTCTTTTCTTCATCGGACTTCTGGAGCTTTCGATGGCTGCTTCCTCTTCGTGTAGTAATAACTTCCTTCCTTGGTATAATTAATCCGTGTACTCTTTTTCCTTTTGCTTTAACAACCTTTTTCGTTCTTCTATCCTACTCTGTCGTCATCGAACTCACATGCCGCAAACGCCAACTTCTTCTCTCCCTCGTTTGGGTTCTCCGCATCGTATGGATTCAGCTTTTTGACAAGTTGGACAGCCTTAGCCTTACCGCATGATTGGGTAGTTACTGTACACGACTGTACCAATTACTCATGTGGCATTCGGACAGTCGACGATTCTTAAGATTAGCTCTCCAATTTTACTTTATTAATCGAAATCGAGTACTTCTTTCCGCTCTACTGTTGCTCTACATGTACATCCTATGTACCTAATTTTTACATATTACTTTTTACAATGGAACCGTATTAATTAATTACCGCTTGATCTTGCTACTTTACTTTACTTTACTTTACTTTACGTATCTTTACTCTTTCATTTTTGTTGGTGATCATTTCAATTTAGGACGAAAAGCTTTTTGCGTTTTGTATTTATTTCATTGGTCATCTTTTAACCTTTTTTTAGCGATGGCGATTAGATGTAGGTTAGCTGTTTTCTTTTCATTTTGTTTTTTTAGCTTATTTAAATTTTTTCGTTTTTTGTTTTTTTTTATGGCACCACCTCTTGGGCTATGATACCTATAGAACAAGGAAAGGTTGTTATAAAAATACGCTGCGTTCTTAACCTATTGAAGGTTTACGCGACATTTCCTTTTGATTTCAACAATAGAATGAATAGAATAGTAAATAAGATTCTGGTATAGAACACTCAAGAATAATCTGGAGATTTTCTAGGGTATAAATATAACAGCTGTCACCGCCAGAGAAAGAGTCTTGTCTTAGACCTTGCACTGTAAACAAGCGAAAGTAATAAGAAGCGAAAGTGTTGTAATTGGATTGCGATAATTGAAAGAACAGTATTAGCGATAATTAAAGTTGAGTTGATTAATTGAAGGTCTATGAATTTTATATGATTAGAATGAAATAAGGAACTTGTATATTAAAAATTTAATATTGTGTTTTAAATAACGAACCAAAGGCCACGCTCGCAACAGTACTTACTTCAAAATGTCCAAAGTGAGACCTATAGAATTAGATAAAGGTTAGTTTACCTGGGCTTTGTAAATCAATATTTCGTCAAGAGGTTTTAATTTTGGATATTGTAATAATTAAGATAAAAACTAGAATATTGTTGGTATGCGAGTGCAAGCACTTCCGCTGCTTCTGATCTGTTCATGTTTGAAATATGTGCATATTGAACAAATGACGGTTTTTTTTAAGGTTATTTTGAGGAATACACCAATCGTTTTGTTGACAAATTTTTAATTTTTATTTCACTGCTCGACGTTTCGTGTCCAAGTGCATATAATATTATTATTTACATATGAGTTCAAGTTTATTTATTTTTTTTTATTTTTAAAAATTCTAAATACAAATATTTTAAATTCCTTTTTCTGTCTGCGGCGCATATAAAGCGCGGTCAAAAACATAAGGCCAGCTGGAAACCAATCAGCTGTGAATTCATTTAAAAGATTATGATCGCTTTAGCCACCATAAAGACAAATTTTTGATTTCAAGGACTTATGCTATAGAGTTTGAAAATTTTGCCCAGGCTAACCATTATCCATATCAGACATTTTCTTAAAGTGAAACCGAATTTTTTTAATCACTTCAAAAGTATTTGAAGTACCTCTTATTTATTTATTTTACCGAAAAGAGACATCAATCGTTATTTAAAGGACTTGATACATTGAATCTCGTTTCCGAATATTGTAATTTGAAAACATTTAATTCTTCAATTTAGAATCGATCTGCAAGGTTTAACGATTATTTTAAAATAGCTTTGTAAAAAGTCAACAATTATTTTCATACTTAGTTGAAAAAGTGAAAATGTTTTACAAATTTTTGAAAATACAACTTAATCATTTTTTCGTACTGAAAGCCTTATTTTCAATTAAAAAAACTGAAAAGTTCGAAATGTATAAAATACTTTCACTTGTTTTTTATCCACAATACTAAATTTTTAAAATTTAAATAGCGAACTTCTGTCGGAAAAATTTATCTGGTTGTTTACTAATACATTGCTAGTCAGAGCCTGTCTAATTTCAAATATTTCCAATTTATCTAGTATAGGACAAAACAAAAAGAAATATAAAAACTAGATTTTCTGAACATGTCACAGGAGCGAAACACAAGTAGTGTAAATCGGGACTCTCAAAACATCTTGCTATAGAAAATCATAGTGCTAACAACAACAACCTTACTCTACTACATAATTGAAGCAATGGTCCAATACTAGATAAATTTGAAATCTTCAAAATTACAAGAGCTCTGGCTAATGGCGATGTATTAGTGAACGATCAGATAGATTTCTCCGACAGAATTCCGCTACTTAAATCTGTCTATTTTTATAATAACTAGATTTTGTTTGCAGGCAGTACCCAGTACTTGATAATGCCCCCAATACGGCAAAACGCGTCGGGCTTTTTGTAATTTTAATTCTGTTAAAATTAAAATTAGTTTATTTGTGGAATATTTGCTACACAAGTGTTTTGTTTTCTTTTAGTCCTATTTGAAAATGATGGTTTTACATAATTCCATTGACATATAATAAGAATGGACTAAGCGTTCTTGCTTCAGAAATGGCACAAATATTAAACAGGCTGTGGAAACATTTTATTTCGTACAATTGCACATTGATTTATAATTAATTATTATTTGTCGATTGGAAACACTAAAGATGTTGAAAAATAGTATTGCATTAAATTTAAGAAGTTAAACTTGTTTTAATTAACACAAAAATTAATTTTTAATTTTACTGAAAAATGTGCCCCGCTGCAGATTTGATGTCAAATTTAATTGAGCTTTTTTGACGTCTATAAACAATATATTTGTCTGAATTTTTATGTCAATTTCAATGTATTCCAATTAATACAACCGTACTGTTTCCAAAATTGGTTAGAGTTCAGTGTACACTTTGAGCTTGAAAGGGACTAATAGATTTTAGCCAAAATTTGTTCCATTTTGACTACAGGAATTAGATAGGATGGCTCATTCCATTCTTATTAGATGTCAGTGCATCATTCTAACAAGTTCCAGCAAGTGCCTAAACACTTACTTCTCGATTGAATATATTATTACTTATGAGCCGGTGAGAGCCATAGTGGCATAGTTTTCAAGCCCAAATTCTTACGTCTTACCGATCACCCGCTAAACACCATCATATGGAAAGTCGAAATTTACTGATACAGCAACACTGTGAAAAATATTATATTCCCTAAAATATAGGGAATTCTCCCTAAAATTTATTTTATTCCCTAATCTTATCGAAAAATACCTAAGCTTTGTGGCAACAATTTGTGGAAATTTTTTACTGTGTACTGATGGCAGTGTTTCATTGTCATGTAAAGGTAGGTGTTAAATACCTTTTTATTTGGGGTCTTTCAGCTACTGTATACAAACACTTTAAGAACACTGCTTCGTTGTTTAACACTTTTATTGTATTTTATTTTTCTTTTACAAAGGTATATTTCTTTTAGGATGGGAAGGTTTTTAGAAAAAACAACCGAAAAGATTTTAATTTTATATAAGTGTATTTATCAATTTATGATATATGTATTTATCAGTTGTCTTTGTTCACTTATTTTATTCTATTCACTCAACTACAAGCAACTTTTCTATCTTATCACTTTATTTACCTACAAGTTTTTTTTTGCATTTAATTAATATCTTTTACAACCTTTTTCACTTATTTGATTTATTTCCGTTACGCACTTTAAGATTCCAAATCAATTACTGCCCGTTTTATCACTTACCCGATGTACCTTTCTCGTCCGTCTTCAATCGCCGGCATTCAATCACTCGCCCCCAGTTCTTTCAAAAACCTCTCTTCATTCTTTCGCACTGACCTACTTTCATTTGTTGCTTCATGTTGTAGGATCAGCGGAATTAGCATATTTTTACAAATTTTAAGTTGATCAGCTATTGCGAAAGTAAATAATCGATACCTTATAGGTCGATACCCTAAAGAATTCAATTGCCTCGCAATTGCTTTTCTGGGTTATATATTTTGCAATAACTGATCAGCACTTAACGGTAACCACTTTTACATTACAGTCATTTTCAACAAAAGATGTCCATACTTTTTATGAGTCGTATAACTTAAGAAAAAACCTTCTGACATATGAGGAGGTCCAGTCCTACATATTCATTTTCAAAAAAAAAAAACAAAAAACAAATCTAGAAATAAAGAAATATTTATTATGATTACTATATGGTTTTATGTAAAGGCCCAACTTTATCCAGTCATAACTAAAGCGACTTGCACATCAAAAATAATAACCAAAAAATATTGAATCCGCCGGAAAACGAAATTTCGGTTGCATCTTTCAATTTCTTTCCGGTTCCCACACTGTAGAAGATTTCGGACTCGAACATTTTCTTCGATCTTACTCATACTTTTGTGTTTACTTTTCGACTGTTTACAAAAACATTTTCAGATTTGCCGGGAAACGTTTTTTTTATAATAATATGGATATAGTGCTAGTTGATATGTGTAAACATCTTTACAACCCAAAAAGCTCTATCGAGCTGCCGCAGTCTCGGAAGTTGCAATGTGTAAACATCCAAATCGAAAGTTGCACTATAAAAATTTTAGATTGATTGAAACTTTTGCTGCGAATACGCATGCAGTTTTTTAATATGTTGCTTATTTTCGTGCGGTATTTTAATTACAAATTCTTCAAAATTCAATTGAAATAATTTTATTATTATTTTACCTGTAAAATAATAACTTATGTAAAAAACTCCATAAATTTTTCCTTATATAAATTGACCTGTTGCTAAAGATCTCAAAATTATAGCTAGCCGTTCAGTGGGAGATATTGCTTTCCTCATATAGGTATCTTTTTTCTTTATAAGAGTAGTCATTTGCCTTAGAATTTTTTCAAAACGGTCAGAAGCGCAGGAAATATTTAAAAAAAAATTTCTTCTCCAATACGTAATTCATTCCAGTTACACTCTTTATTATTTCTTCATTTTTTCGCCCAACACTCTTCTTTTTCAGCTTTTAATTGCAATGTTTTAGCAAAATTAATGCCAAACAAGCAGCAGCTTTGCACTCCCGGATCAGCGAAATTCATGAGGCTATTTTATTTTTATTTTTACTAGCACAAAACACTTCAGGGATTAAGTGAAGACTACTAACTGCAAAAGCTACGCGCAGCAAAGCCTGTAGCTTCTGTAAATACTTTGCAACTTGTTTCGAAAGGTTGCAGCTTCTGAGCTCCGCGAGGTACATACCTACATAATACGATCTACATACCCTACATAATCCTAACATATTAAATTGCCTATTTAGCATTTTGTAGGCTCATTAAAAGTCATATTAATATACATATAATTAACATGCTTTACTTAAATTTCAAGTCCAGACAATTACTCCAGAATTAATTGGATTATGCTCACAGGATTTTCTTACCGTAAGCATAAATTGTAAGACGGCAGACAAATTGACATCCGCGGTATATAGACCAGCCGCATTAAGCTGTTACTTGTAGTCGGAGTTAGATCTTCAATAAAATAATTACCATCAAAGTTCCTTTTTATTATTTGTTTTTTTGTTCTAAAGTTTATAAGTACAAACTTTAGCTCGCGCAATAAAAACTGCAGGCTGCGCGAAACTTTATTCCACTACGTGTAAACACCACTGCAACTTTGAGAGTTGCAACCTAAAACTTTTACACCAAAAGTTACAATGTATAACCGCAACTTTACGATTGACATTTACATAGATTTTAGCCGTTGACACGAGCCAGTCGAAAATAGGTGTAGCGTTTTGGACTGGAGCTCCTCATTAAGCCAATCGCACTTGATCTATAACTTTCGTATTTTTATCTATTTCTGCAATTCAGTAATTAAGTTGGATGGAGTATGCCAACGGATTATTTGGAGTGCCCTGATCACACTTTTATGTAGACCCTGTCACTTCAAATCACTTCTTCCTCCTCATACTTTTCCAAGGTAATGTACTCCTCAGTTTACAGTTCTTTAAAACAATAAAAGAATTCATACCTGCTTCCATTCAGAAGTTCTTAGTATTTTTATGTTACGTAAAAAGTAAAAAGTTTAATTTTCATACACTGATTCTCATAATTACCAAATCATTTTGTTTTCAAAAGAATTAAACAGTATGTAGCCTGCGCAATTTCCTGCTTAATTTTTTCAAGGCTTTTTTACTGTTTTAAATCATTTAAAAGAGAAATTTTTAGCCTCATAATAAATAAATAACTTCATACATGAGATCATAACCGTATCTGATTACAATGCGCACTGGCATGTACTGTGCCATGTACCACATTTATCATAAGAAAAGATCTTTTGTATTTATTTAGCACAGTAGGTAAGTAAGTCTGGCATGACGTAGAATGTAGGAAACCGCATATCAGGTGAAAACGTAAGCATCTCGGCGAAATGTATTAGTGTGCTCTGTTTGTATTCGTTTCATCATGTCAATAGTGAAACCGTGAAATTTTGAAGGGGGACATTTTTTGTAATCCAAATTGCTATGTAAAATACACAAATTTTTGGCGCCCCCTTATCTTCAGAAAATATTCCGTGTAGTTGCCTATGATAATTTAAGAGACTTGTCAAGCGAATTTTCAAATAAGTGACCAGCCCTCTTGTCATTTCTCCCCCCGCTCCATGGGTTTGACTGTCACGTACACTGTATTCGCACGATACCCCGCTTCCTTATTAGTTATTTATTCAATGTTTACAAATGAAAAAATATTGTTTCTAGTTTGAAAACCCGCGATGCTGTAATTAACTGTGAATATTCAATTATTATAGCTCAGAGCTTTTGTCATAAACTCGGGAGCAGTTGACAAATTTGTAGCAATTTTGTAGCTAATAAAGATGATAAATAAAAATAACTATAGTGAAAACCGAAATACGCAAAATTTTGCCAAATATCATAATTAGCACCTACACTAGTATTTAAGACTGGTTTGGTAACTGTTAGACTTTAATTTTATCTGTGATTTCATTATAGCCTATAATATCCAAGCGATCATTGCAACAAACGTTAAATAAGGCTTTGGTTATAAATTCCCTGCACTTTTTGAGGTTATGAAATAGGGTTTCCATTCAAATTGCTACTTCTAAAGCCTCTGGAAATTATGCAGTTCTTAACTTATGAAACAGATGGAAATGCTCTTCTGAAAATTCAATAATGATTAAATATGAATTGTCTGAATGTCTCATATACAAATTAAGATATAAGTTAAAGTGAAAAACTACAATTTCCCAACTAAGAACTCTCAACTTTGCTATAGCACATCAACTTAGCATAGAGCACATTTAGTCCAAAGAATAAGGAATGCTATTATGTAAAGCATACACGGTATCACTGCATACAGACAGACTAATAATCGTGGCTTATTTAGAGGAAAATTAATAAAAGCAAATTAGATTCGTCGACCCTTGCAATTTGCATAACCACGCTAAATTTAGTGCAGCTGGACATAAATTTCATAGTGCGAGAGCACATTGCAGGCATTAATAACAAGGAGATCTTATGAAGGAATAGTCTTTTAAATCCAATAGATGTAGACAACACTTTTTGACATTTGGTTTTAGATTTACGTCTGCGTTTCTTTTACGTATTTTCCGCCGTTAGTTTTAATTCTTAATTTTTATCTCTTCGAGATATTATTTATTACACCTTTTGTCTTCACCCATTATATCCACGAATTTTATAATCGAACGCAATTTGTAGAGGTAACGGTAGTTCTAACGTAACTAATAAATCTTGTTTACTTAAAATAAACCCTGGGATTAGTCCGTACTATAAGGACAACAGTTGAATAAAGATTTTACCTCAACACTTCAACTCGAATTAATTTGATACGAATGTGCATTTTTTACACCTCCCCTGATCCAGGTTAATTGCCGTAGATGAAAAAATATCTCGGATTTATGATGATTACCATCGCATCAGATTGTGACAAAATTAATTCTTTACTTTTATATGTATAAACAATTTATTGGTAAATACAGTTGCAAGACTAAACGAATTTATTTCCCATATTAATCTTTCGTTTTTATCAAGATTTTTTTATTTACGTAGCTGTTTAAATTGTTATCGAAATTTGTAGTCAACAGAAAAATTCGCTATAAATATGGACAGACCAGTCCGTAGAAGTATAGTCAGTGATTTTATTTAACTCTTACTAAATCAAAATGCGTTTCTTCAACATTGTTCTCTTTCTCGCTGTTATAATTGCAGCAGTTTTTGCGGCTCCTCTAGAGACCGGAGTAGAAGGTAAGAAAAAACGTTACTAGAATTTATGGAATTTTCTAAAAATATCTCTACAGCTCGAGCAGCCAAAAAGTGTTGTTTATTGTCGCCTGATGTCGCTCCTGCACCAAATTTTGAGCCCTGTCCAGATAGCCGAATGTGTTGTCTGCTCGGAGTTGCAATACCGCTTACTGTACAATGTTAATCGACGTAGAATACAGAGGTGGATCCTGTGTGAAGACCAAGTGCCTATATTGCAATTAAATTTAAAATAAAATATAAATTTTTTAATTGTTTCAAAAATAAATTAATATCATGTGAACTGCGGCTTAAAGCATACACGAAAAAGGACATTTTCTTAAGAATAAGTATGCAAAAGCAGGGTGTTTCAGATTAAAAGAAGTGATAAGGAAGATTTGAAATGAAATATGTCGGAGAATTATTTCATACAGGTACCTGCGAGGGTATTGATTCTTTGAATCCTCTAGTAAATTATCGTTAACTTGTTAACTTATTTTTACTCACGCGAGAAGTGTGATATAAGAAGATGTATAGGTATGGACCGCTTATTTTTACTCTCAATTTGACAGAGGCTTATATTTGAATTTCCTTAACTAAAACGTTAAGGGGGAAGGAGATGAAATAACAATGTATACGATATATTTATTTGTGTCTTAAGAATAATAGTGAGTGTGTTAAGACTGAGTGATCGAAGTGAACATTTATATTTCCTTTTAGTTGCTGTATATCATCTGTCACTGTAATTCGAGTATCGCAACTTGTTCTCTTTCAATTTCGGATAAAGTTATGATATATTTGAAAAGCCTTCTCTCCACCGAGTTTGCTCGACTTTGAAATTTTTGTGAAGCCTTCAGTTCAACAATTATGACAACATCTACGAATGACTATAAATCCGACGAATTATTAAAGGAGTAAATGTTTATTTAAATTTTACTAGGTTACTTATCTTAATTGCTCCTTTAATCCCTTGTGAGATATATGGTGGAAATGAAATGAGCCTTACATTTTGCATGCGTTCGGATTTATTTGAGTTTACTCCATCGTCTCCCAGATAATGTCGCTTTACCTAAAATGGTTCCGCCGGAACGAGGTGCTGACATGCATAATATGGACTGACTACGTTCATAGAAATACAAATTGGCGTAACTAGGTAGTGGCCAGGGTGCCCCCCCCCCCCCACAGAATGCGGACTGGACCCCACCAGTAAATTATGAAAATTCCCAAAAATATTCGATAAGTCGTACAATCTTAGGCCTAATTAAATTAAATCCGTTCGGATCGGAATCCAAAAGCTTTTAACGAGTTCTTTTCTTCAAGAAAACCTATTAAAATCTTTTTAGAAGTTTTAAAAACTATTCTGATATTGCTGTGATTCCTCTGAATTTTGCCAAATGCGTGAGCCGTAGGAGAAATCATGCAGAACTATTTTGACAATTTTAATAAATAAATTTTTATATCAATGAAATTTTTGAAAATTTTATAAAACTTTGTTTTTTAAAGCTCTTTCGAATCTAATCCCATCGGATTCAGTAATAATGCTGATTATCTTTATAAGGAAGAAATATTTATTATTTATTAGCACTCTAGACACAGAAAAACATTAAATTTGTCAGTTGACTCATTTATGAAGTTGTACCTGAAACATGGAGAGTTATTTGTAGAAAACTATAAAAATGTTTTCAATGTAGACATTTCCATCTTACAGGCTGAAACAAAAATAATAAAAAATATGTTCCAAAATAAGAGCATTGTTGTAAATTTGGAAAGACTGAAAACAGGAATTAAAAAAGACATCTGCCCAAATTAATACTAGTTGATGCAATCAACTCTGGGTCTCCCTGTCAACTAGGCCGACATAAACTTGGTTAAGAACAACTGCTTCAGGAGCACATGGTACTCATAAATAGTGAAAAGAAGATAATTAAAAACACACTAACAGCATAACTTGTGCTAAATAAGTTTGTAAACTAAACTACTACTTCAACTATCTTTTTAGTAGTGATTAATAAAAACGTAAATAATTGATCTAAAATGTGTATCTAATTTCAGACCTGTAAAGTACTTAAGTACATTGATACTTAAATATTAGTACCAGTACCAGGACCTGGACTTAAATATTTTTTAAGTAAAAGTACAAGTCCCGGCACTGGTACTCAAAAAATTCTCAAGTACAAGTCCCGATACTGGTACTTAACGGACTTATTACAAATACCACCATAACGCGAAGCACTTCAGCTCTTGTAAATTATTTCAATACGTCTTCTAGTAATAGAGGTTATCTGCATCTCGTGCCTCAAGAAATCTTACCACCTTCAGTAAAATAGAAAGAAAATTAGCGCAATATATCAGTAAATGTAAGACAGAAATTGATATGCTGAATCGATATCCTTTATTGAGAAGGTTGGCATTCAAGTGCCGCAATCCGCTCTCTTCCTCCGCAGAGCGTTGATTTTCACTTACAGCTCTTGTAAATGCTACACAAAGGCAATCATTATCTGAGGTGACATTTGTTTTGCTAAAGGCAAGCTCAAATGCTGGTTGAAAAACTTCCAAAATTATGTAGAAATTAAAACTGCAAAAAAATGTCTGTTTTGAATTTTCGAAAGCTTTTAACCTTCCTTAAAAAATTTTGAGTACCAGTACCGGAACATGCACTTGTACTTAAAAAATTTGAAGTATGGATCCTAGTACTGGTACTTGGAATAAATACTGGGCACTAGGCAGAGCGTCACTATCATATCAGTTTCGCGTCTGGAACTTGGGGGTTCTGATTTATATTCCTTTATTCGTGAGAAAAGCAAAGGAGGGGATGTGGAAAACAAAAGTCTCTGTTAATTAAACGACACCACTTTCTTCTGTTTTTCTTTTAAAATCGTGCAAATTTTATTTTATTTTTCAAATAAACACTACTTCCGATGATTTAAAAAAAATTTAAATCGCGTTGGATGTTTGGAGTGTACTGTAGGGAATACATGAGTGTCGCTTGGGTTCATTGGGATTAAAGAAAAAAATGCTCTTTCATTCAATTCGCCAATTACATTATGTACTAATTTATTTTAACAATAATTTACATGTGCGACTAAAACCATTTCGTAAACACTCGACGCCATTGGTCTCGATAAGCAATAAATATAGTCTCTACTCTCTGTAACTTTATGGTTTTTTTAATCTATTCAATTTCATTGGGTCTAGGCATTATATCAATATCTTGTAAATGCTGAGAGTAATGCATAAAAAATGTCGGTCAAATTCTGGGAATACTCATGAGCTGGTATACTTGGCAAATATAATGTTTGTTAAAATCTATATACGAAAGATGGGGGGACCTGGCCCACCCCAGAAAAAAGTCCTAGTTACGCCAATGGAAATATACTGCAGAAAGTGGGCTTACTTCTATATTGCTGACTATATCGGTCTAAGCTCCAAGTACAAATTGAAGGAGAATAAGTAGTTTCGCCGAAATAAATGTTTTTAAATTAATTATTTGGTATCATTGCTGATAAAAAGTATTTTGCCAAAGGTAATATATTCATATGCAGCAGAAATTAGAAAGGTGAAATTAATTACAGGAACTTCTACAATAATAAATTTAATTTTTTTCTTGTATGTGGACTGTGTACTGGAGTACTTGTTTTGATAATATAATTGTATTATTTCAGCCAAATATTCGCAAGAAATCAATAGAAGGAATATTGTTTAGTGAATGTTTTTTTATAAGTTTTTCAGTCGGAAGATGTGTGAAGTCAACAACCTACTTAAAATGTACTAGGTTAAATAAGACACACTCTACTTGAGCTCTCAGGCTTTAATGAACAATTCACTTCAGTACAGTTACTACATGCAAATCAAATACATTTCATATAAGTGGAATTCAATTCAACAATACATATATATAATTCTAACAATGTTGTCTTTGCAATACTAATACTAATACATAACACTATTATTAGTATTTATATGATAGTTAAAGTGTGCGATAGTCAAAAACCTATTTTTTAATAATTTTGGAGGTATGCATCCAGCAACCGAATTTGTCTACTATATATTTCAAACTTATACCTACAGATTATGCTATGAGCCTTTGTTAAAGCTTTCCTTATATTTTTCCTTTTTAATGGAATAATAAACTGAACTGCTCGCTGCATATCATTTAATTTTTGAATATTATTTTTCTTAATTATATTTGTGTAGAAATAAATTGTGGATTTCATTCATTCTATTGCCTTAATCGACTTAAAATTGTAAGTTGTAAGCTGCTTAAAGAGTAGTCAGTTAACACAGCAATACCCATATAACTACAGCAGTACGTTATGATAATTCAACATATAAACTAGAGTGAGATATTAAGAATAAAGTAGCAAAAGTACATAAGGTACTGAAAGTCAGGTATTAAGTGCTAGCGAAATAAGGTTTAACATAGAACAACCTGGGATTAATACAATGGCATTGTTCAAGAACTATTTTGTTCTCTATGAAAGTTTTAATAAGTCAAAGTGTTACACCTTGGCTTTTGATGAGAGTGCAGCGGCTCTTGTACCACTACACCAAAATTAGATATCTGAAAGGGAAGCTTTGATTAAGTGAACTCAAAATTAAAACAACTGTTTGCTACTAAAAAACAAGACTGACCGTTTATTACAAATCATATTCAATTTATATTAAAATTGCACTTAACTAAGCAAATCTTAATATATTCCTACCTATCACTAATTGCGAAAATCAATACCTACATACATATTAATAATTTAAAATTGCAATAAATTGCTTGGCTATGCAAGGCGATAACAAAAAAAACCGAATAACGAAATAACTTAAATGTAAAATGCTTACCTACTTAAATTACAATCAGGCGAGTAATTCTTGCATTCTTCTCTTGCACCTTTGATTGGGTGTCATATTCATAAAAATATTTGCAATGACACATTGAATGCAAGAATTATTCGCTAGAGTTAGCGTTATTGTTTTTGAGGGCAAGCGCCCGCTTATAGAGCAAGTAATTGCTGATTCTATGTGACCGTTGACCTTTTTGCCGAGTGCAAACAGGCATGGCTTTCTACAGACAAACAACCAATGAAGAACATTGTAGGGATAAAAGATAAAACTAAGTAAAGCTAGATTAGCTGTTTCTACTGCCTGCAGTTTTTTTACAATATAATTATTATAAGAGTTAATTTTATTTAAATGATGCACTTGATTCCTTCAATCAAATTTTTGTAATTTTATCATAAAATGGAGTCTTGGAAGATAGTCTTGTATTATTTTGCGGGAGATGATGGAGTAAACTAAAAAACTAAAAAAAACTGCAGCGAGTATAGGAAAAAAATAAATTTTCATTTCGGTCGTGCGGTCTTAACTTTCTTAAGCACGCACTCACTTATGTGTATCAGTTAGCCTATAATGCTAAATAAAATCTGATACAGGTAAATACATGGTATATATTGTCATTTCATCAAGCGGTCCATACCTACATATATGTATATCTACCTACATCATACTTCTCCCAAAAAAACAATACCCTCCTATGTAGCTATATGAAATAATTCTCCAACTGAGCCTTCATATTCTATTCGTAATAAAATATCCTTTTTCGTGGATGCTAAAGTCATCTGATTTTTTTTTATACATTGAAGAATTTACATTTTATTTGATATTTGATTGTAACGTTGGCACCTGGTCTTTACACCAGGATCCATTTCTGTATCCTACGTCGATTAACCAACGACGCCAACTAACAGCATTTTTTGGATTCTCGAGCTGTAGAGATAGTTTTAGAAAATTCTATAAATTCTATTAAACGTTTTTTTCTTACCGTTAGAAGTATTTGCACTGAAAAGTCGGCCAAAATTATTGTCGTGTCCGAATGGCCTTCAGATAAGGCGATCTATTATTTTATATATTATAAAAGAGATTTCGGTTTTCTAGCTGGATTAAAAAATCCGTTTTGCATTAAAAATATATTTATATTTGAAATGTGTACAAAATTATACAAGTTGTTGTTTTATTCCAATGATGTTGTCCAAGACTCTTCATCTAAATATCCTCCATCTGAAAACTCTTCATGTAAACAATCTTCATCTGAACAATCTTCTTCTTCATCTTCGTTCCGAGCCATATTATCTTCATTGGGCAATATCGCAGGAGACTCAGGAATGAGCATTTCTAGAGTTTCTCTTTTAAATGTCTTCGATTTTCTTGCAGGTGTAGGCCTCATGCTGGCTATAAGAGGATCAGAGCTTAACAAAAGCCTATTAAGAACATCCATATTGCAATCCTCTCTTGAAAACTTTCTCGCATAATTCAAGCGATATAAACGGAAATGTTTATTTCTGGCTTCTGCTGCTTCTTCCGATAACTGCCCAATTGGCAATATGGCATTTTCTATAACGATATGGCCGGGTATCAGAATTTTATGTAGTGTGGGAGTCATAGGATACCATGATTACAACTCTACATAAAGTTTTGCTGTATCCATGGCATAATCAGAAAATTTCTGGGTATCAATTTGAAACCCACTAGATAACGTTTCCAAAATGATTTTTAATCGATAAATCAATTTGATATCAATACCCGTTATTTCGGCGGCAAGTTCCGGATTATTGAAAAATTCTCCGAGTGGTATTTCCGAATCCAGGCTTTGGTACGTCCACAATGAGGCCCATTTTGTTTTTGAACTCTTCTTGGATGACAGTTTTTCTTTGCTTAACAGTATTTTTATCATCCTCCGATCTAAGTTGCCATTTTTGAACGGACAGTTTGTATGCTAATTGAAATACGCTCTCAAAAAATCGGATTCGCGCATGTAAAATTGATAATCCAAAATATAACGTACTTTCATCAATTTCTTTTGTTTTCGTCAAATCGTTGAAATCTTTCGATGTAGCTCCGCAGATGTAACATTTCATTGTCGATCTTGTATCAGTCGCTGCGTTACATACTTTGCCATCAACCATAGTGAAAGTCAAAGTATGTTTCACTTCTATGGATCGTGATCGGTTTCCTTGAATTTTCGTTCTGTTAAGTGAGTTGATTTTTACCTGAATGTAGTTTATCTCCCTCTTCGTTACATCCGTGGACTCTTTGCAAATATTATTCTGATTGGTCGGCAGTATCGAAGAGAAGATGGTGTAGGGTTTTGCCAAATTATTTTTTTGTTATCTGTACCGCAAATTACTCGTAAAGGTACTAGAAAGCTCTGAAATATATTAGCGTCTGAATCTGAATTATTTTCAAATTTCTGCTTGTACTGCATTTGTTGAGATCCATCGCACCCCCACTTCGTTACTAATTCTAATGAATTGCACTCATTTTCACTCAGAGTTTCTACTACTTCTTCCAAATAAATCAAATCGTTCGGCAGTATGATCCAGCAAATCTTGCAGATTTACTTCAGCACAAGTATCCGTCACTGTGTACGACTCAGCAGCAGGATAGCAACATTTTTTATTCTTTTGCAATAAACTGTAACATGGGAATAGTTCTTTTTCGCTCGTGGTGATGATTTCATACTGTCGTCTAGACAAACCTGCTTCTACAAATATTGAAAATGCCTTTAATGTGGACAGGCGCTCTCTTTTTTTTCAAGACTAACTGAGTAGGCCTTCCTATATTTCTGCGCTCTTCTAGGAGAACGCATAAGATCTCTGAGGACTTTAGAAGCATCACACTTGCCAGAGGATTGTAGTTTCATCTGAGTGGCATATAATAATTTTTCTGGTCCTGGTCTGGTGGTCACAATGGGTAGTTCAAAAGTGCCTTGAAGCCAACTTTCATTAATTTTTCTGAATAACTCATCCTTTCTGTGTACGTCTGGCCATCTACGCTTAAATTCAAACTTTAAATTTGATACCTTAAGCTTCAATTCTTTAAGTTGATCCACCGAATAAGAATCTCTGCTAAGCAAATAATCTTCTAGATAATCCAACTTTTTCATCATATCTTCGCCTTTCCGCTTTTGCATGATGTCATACAACTGCCTCTTTGACATTACTCTCCTTCCGGATAGTCCTAATAACAAAAAAATAAAATTTATAAGATACTGCCTAAATTTTAATAATAATATCAATTTGATGTAAGCATCCTAATAAACGAAATTCGCAAAAATTCGCAGCTAATTCTTTATATGTAGGAAACTAGAGTCTTTATTCTTTCTTATCATGTAAAAAACACTGCCAAATAAAACTCAGAAGTGTAACAAAATCACTTTAGAAATATTAACTTCGTAAAAAATATAACTAAGTTTTAGGACTATTAACAAAACTAAATTACTACATGAATTTAATATAATTTCACGTTAAAATTATTTAATAGTGTAATACATACATGCGATAGAAGAATCAATAATACAAAACTTAACACAGAATATTTCAATTGTAAAAATGACTTTTCAAACTTTGATGTTCGCAATAATAGCCGATAGGTCATACGTGCACTGTTCATTACTATCAACTTTTGACTGAACGTACCAACAGGCAGGAATTCAGATAATAAACAAGTGAAAAAGCTAAAATTGGTCTAAGACCAATTCTTATAATACCCTAGATGAATGTCCGTATGAAATTTCGTATGGGTACCCATTTGAGCAATTTTGATTTTTGCAGTGGTGTTTCGCATATATTTCTAGAACGGTTCGTCGGACAGAAAAAATGATTATAACCAATTTTATAGGATTTCATATTCTGAAGAAGTTTTTAGTACAATAAAAATGTCTTGGACTGATCGTTTTCACAGTATACATAAAAAACCTAATTTTTTATATGGCAACACCAAGAATGGGTTGCCCGATTTAGTCCATTTAGTTTTGTTTGCTAGTACAATGAAAACACTACGTACCAAATTTCAGCTCTCTACGGCGACTCGTTCTCAGGCAGTGTTCAAATATATAACGGAAAACGAAATTTTTGTATGGCAACCCCACGAAGGAGTTGCCCGATTTGTCTCATTTTCGAACTTAATTTTACTTTTTTTTTTTAAAGTCCGTGTACAAAATTTCAGACGGACGGACGGACATGCAAAAATCAAAATAACTGTTAATATTATGCGTGGGTGTCCAATCCATTTTGCTCTACCATCATTATTTCGAGGTGTTACAAACGGAATGACAATCTTAGTATACCCCTTTAAATTTCATCTAGGGTATAAAAAGGGCTCGATACAATGTTCTATATCTATTGACCTTACGCAGGTAGAGAGTTTTGTGTGATTAAGTGCAACTTTTATGAATCGACTTTTGGCCGACTTTTGGATGCAAATAATCCTATGTGGCGTCTGCTTCAGTCTATAGAGGAGACCCGAAAACTGCTGTAATTATAACAGCCAAAAAGAGAATAATATTAAAAAAACGCATTTTTATTAAGCAAGAGTTGAATAAAACAACACTGACTATGCCCCTACGGATTTATATCAATTTTTGTATATCAAATTTTTCAGTTGATCAGAAGATCTGATAATATTTTATCCGATATGTTTGGAATATTTTTATCTCGTTTGGTATTTATATAAAAAAGACCCTGCTATATTAAGAGCCAAATGTGCTTACATTCTACGAGATATTGCGCTTGTAAAACGTGAAAAGTCTTGAAGCAAATATCTATGGCTTTTAGTAGACAAGGTACTAAATATATAAAACTGTCAACAACTACGTATACTTTTTCAATTAGGGTGGTGGACGGTCCTTGTATGATGATATATGGCTGCACGATAAGTCCTAGTTTTTGCATAAATGTCTTTTTCTTCCTTTTCTTCCTGTATTTTGGGCCTTGCAGGGTACAAGTGAAGTCAAGAGCACTACCATTAGATAGTGTTTAGAATCTATAAGCAAATATGTTTAACTAGCAACATGATTAAGAAAAATTGTATTACCATTGCAAATGTTGGTTCCCTCCAAACATTCCAAGAGAACAGCATCGGAAGAACGCAGATGATTTCTTCTAAGTTTCAATATTTTATTGAAGAATTCATTCAATTTATTGTATAAGATATTTTCTTTCTGTGGATAAGATCTTGTAAAGTCTATGTCAATCTATAATATATAGGCAGTTATATTATGTAACTTTACAGTTAAAATAATAGTTTAACTCTTACCAAAATATGTCCTGTACTCGTTTTAAGAGCAGGATAGTTAAAAAAATATCTGAGCAATGTCTGTAGCCTTCTGAAAAAAAGCGATGTGAACATTATAAGAAGACTCCTAATGTTTCAGGAGCTCATCCCACGGCTCGTTATTATTTTGTAACGGAGTATTACCTTGCTCTTCTTCTAATGAAACTACAAGTCATAACGTTTAAATAATCCTTACTAAAAACTGAAATTTAGAACATACCCAAAGTTGTGCCCTGTTCTTAGAAAATTCTACAATATCTTCGTACCGCGATGGTAAGACTTTGGCCTTTCTTACGAAAGTCAGCTTTATTCTATACTTATCCACGAGCTTTCCTCTTGATATTCCTGGTTCGTTATTTCGTGAATCCCGCTTTCGTACAGGTGGAACATAATATATGCATGACTCTTCGTTGGGAAAGAGCTCTATAATTTTATCTGTTAATTCTGAAAATACTTCATTTGTAATCTTCTGAAACGATATAATTATGTATGTAAAGATATTTTAAGAGTAAAGATAATTCAGTTACCCAAAATTGGAATTTAGAAAATAGTGGATGACAATCTCCACCAAATAGTTTTGTGAAATTTGATCCAAATAGGCTTGTATGTTGTATAAGGAAATAATAGCATTTCCTATACAGTTGTCAATAGCAATTTCCTCAGGTTGAACTCAGATGGTAGTAAAGTGTTTCTTCTTTATTTGTTCTTCTGGCTCATCGAAGGCGAAAACAATTAAACATAAAGGTTCAGCCTCTTTTGACGACGCAGTAGCAGGAGGCGTAAGAAATATATTTTCAACACTGTCTGCAAGAACATCCGGGCGATTAAAACTCAATAAGTTTTCACCTGCAGTGCTCGCAGAAATACCTGTATTCAAAGAACACGGAACACTAGCCTCTCTCGTCTCACTTATGAATACTTGACACTGTTTGTCAATTTCATATATAAATCAAAAATATTGCACTTAAATCAAGTATATCTTTCGTCCTTAGCATAAAGGCATCTGATGTTTGAAATTAATTTTGAATCAATATTTTTTTTTTTTTTTACCAAATTATAATTTAAGCCAGACACGAAATGAAAACTGACGAATGCAAAATAAATAAATATGAAAGTTAATTAAAAAACACCAAGTTAAGTTGAAACAACTAAATAAGCTAGAATTGGTCTACCACCAATTCTTATGATACCCCAAATGAATACCCATATGGTCACCGATCTATGCAAGCTTGATTTTTGAACTGGTTTTTCGCATATATTTTTAGAACGGTCCGTCGGACAGAAAAAATGATTATAACCAATTCTATAGGATTTCGTATTCTAAAGAACTTTTTGGTACAATAAAAACATCTAGAACTGATCGTTTTCACAGTATATGTTAAAAACCTAAATTTTTATATGGCAACAACAAGAAGGGGTTGCCCGATTTATTCCATTTTGTAAATTTTATTTGTTCTTACTAAAAAAACACCATGCAACAAATTTCAGTCTTGTATGTTTACGCGTTCTCAGGCAGTGTCCCAAATATATAGTGGAAAACGAAATTTTTGTATGGCAACCCCACGAAGGAGTTGCCCGATTTGTCTCATTTTCGAACTTAATTTTAATTTTTTTTTTTTTTAAAGTCCGTGTACAAAATTTCAGCTTTCTACGTGAACGCGTTCTCCAGTTATCGTGCGCACAGACGGACGGACAGACAGACGGACATGCAAAAATCACCGTACAAGGTGTATTTTTGAAGATGTAGGGTGTTTAATAAAAAAAGATCATATTTTACTAATCACCCTATAACATTTCCCCCCCCCCCCTCCGCCACCTGCCATACAATCTTTTACTTGTCTGGACGAGAGGAATTATTTGGCAAAATATTGATCTATTAGTCTGGAACACCCGTTTGAAGTAAAAAATGAAATTTTTGTTGCCCGATTCGGCTCATTTTCGAACTTAAATTTACTTTTTTTTAAAAAAGCCCGTGTGCAAAGTTTCAACCCTCTAAGTGAGCGCGTTCTCGTGTAATCGTGCGTACGGACGGACGAACGGACGTACAGACAGACAGACGGACAGATTGACGGATGGACAGACGGACGGACATGCAAAAATCAAAATAACTTTTCATATTATGTGTGGGTGTCCAATCCATTTTGCTCTACCATCATTATTTGTGTGCGTTACAAACGGAATGGCACACTTAGTATACCCTATAGATTTCAACGAGGGTATAAAAAGAGGTTCTGACTCATACAAAATTTTACTTGGATCAGTTTTCTTGTGTGCTTTATGTATTTAAATAAGAAAAATGTATTGGAGCAGGTCGTCCATGATACTTAAAGAAAGAAAACTTAGCTGACTTTTTTTTTTAAATCTAAAAGTTGTTTTATGAAAATACACTAGGTAGCGATCTTTGGAAACAAAATGTTGATCATATCATCTGTTAAACTGAATAAATCTTCGTATTTCACCACATGCTCTGAAAATATTCCCTTAAGATAACACAATTTCAACACTTAAAAAATGTAATATCCGTAAAAACTGGAACATAAGCCTCTAACTCAATTTCTTTTAAAAACTCACGAATTTCAGTCATATTGCTACTAATAACAACTGTCACGATGAAGACTTCAAACCGACTGTGACTAAAAAACTTGTAAACTATCGCTAATATGAAATTGTTATTAGTGTATAAGAAATAAACGTTAATCATACCGAAATAAACGTTATTTTAAATAAACAAATGTTAACAGGCACATAGACACAATGGAAATAACCTTTATTTGCCCTGAATGACAATAATTTCTCTGAAATAACTATCTATTTGCAACGGTTAAATTAAATTAGTTTGAGACAAATAAATGTAATCATTTGTAACAAATAAATGGACTTATTAGATCAAAACCAATGTGTTTATTTTCACTGAATGAACTGTCTTTTTTCGTTTAAAGAAATATTTATTTGGTAGCAATGAAGATGTTATTTTGGTAAAATAAATTGAGATGATGATCAATAAACAAATTTTCTTAATTTTTGTGAAATTACGCTTATTTCTATCAAATTAAGCTGTTTCAAATAAACGCTGTATTTATATGAAAAAAGTTGGTTTATTTTGGTAGAATTAAGAATATTGATAGCAAATTCGGCATATTTACGGCAAATTTAATACCTACAAATAAATGCATTGCTTTGCGACAAATTGCAACAAAAGAAACTTTTTTTCAGTGTGCTTTACCACGACATTTGCCATCAAACGAGGTACTTGTCTACAATTGATTTAAATGATGCCCTTTTGGCAGATACCTCTAACAGAAGATTCGAAGGAGAAAACCGCCTTTTGCATACCTGGTGTGGAACAATACCAATTTAAGGTTATGTCTTTCGGTCTGTGTAATAGTGCTGCAAGCTTGCAACAGCTTATGGATCGGTTATTTGGATTTTTTTTTCCCATCTCTCGATAATATAATTATAGCTACGGGGACATACGAGGAGCATATTCAAGATTTAGGTTGGTTTGCGAGTAGACTGGAGGAGGCAAATCTTACTGTTAATTTAAAAAAATGTCAGTTTGCTCGAAAGTCATTGAAGTACCTAGGATTTGTAAAAGATATAAAGGCCTACGTACCGATCTAGAGAAGGTGAGCATCATGTTAAATTTTTCGAAACCACGTACGTTTACAGAAATGAAGAGGTTCATAGGGTTAGCTTCCTGGTATCGTCGGCTTGGGCCTAATTTCGCGAAAATAGTATTTGAGTATTGTATTTTCTGTTGAGAAATTAAGGAGGTATTTGGAAGGGTACAAATTCTGTGTAGCTATACTAATCATTCCACTCTAACCTGGTTGTTTAGGCAGCAGAATCTCACTGGACGATTGGCCCGGTGGGTTATAAAGTTACAAGCTTTCGAATTTGAGATAATGCACATAAAGGGTAAGAATAACATAGTGGCAGATGGGTTATCGAGAGCGAACGAAATCGGTCTAATTGATTATTCTGCAATTGAGGAAATGAGGTAAAGAGGTGCGGGAGGATCCAGATCGTCACAAAAGGTGGAAATTGGAGCGAGATGAGCTATATATTAAAGGGTATAACGAAGGGTTCATTCATGGAGATAGATAGCAGAGAGTGGTACCAGAACCACGCGTAAGTTAGTGCTGCATGAATGCCATAACACTGCTCAGTCGGACTTGGGGGCTTTTAAAACCAAACAGAGGGTGCTTAGTAAGTACTACTGACCTGGCGTGGCTCAAGAAGTAGCAGCCTATGTGAAGAATTGTGCAATATGCCGACAATCAAAATCGCCAAACGTACGTTCTTATGGAGAGATGGGAATATTTCGATCTGCTGTAAAACCCTGGCAAATTATCGCATTAGACTTGATGGAACTATTTCCTAGATCCACCAAGGGTAATGCATATCTATTAGTTATTTGTGACTGGTTCACTAAACACGTCTGTTTCTTGCCCATTCGACAGGCAACAGCGAAGAAGGAAACACAATTAGTTCAAGAAAATAATTTTTGGAATATGGAGTTCCTGAAGTAATAATAACGGACAATGTGAGGCAGTTTGATTCAAAGGAATTTAGAAACTTATTGGAAGAATACAAGGTTCCAAAATTTTGGCTGAATTGTAGGTAATCACCCCCAAAGTAATTTTACGGAACGTTGGAATCGAGTGATAGGAGCAGTACTGCGGTCTTACATATCCGAAAACCACAAGTTATGGGATAAGGAAATTCCGAAAATTCAGATAGCGTTAAGAATCGGAGTGAACGAAATAACCGGATTTAGTCGATTTCACTTGAATTTTGGAAGGGAATACGTAGGTTCTGGGACAGATCACAAACTTTATGGTGACAAAAATCCCGCGGAGGCTTAGCAACGATGTGAAAAATTAGATTAACTTGAAAAGTTATATAATAACGTACATATACTTAAATATACACAAGGCGCACACCAGAAACAAAAAAATGTTTGACTGAGATTAAGTGGATAAAGTGCTCGAGGTAGGTTTTTAAACGGAATTATATACTTTCGGATTCTAGCAAAAATTTGTCCGCAAAGTTAGCTACGTAGTTTGTCAGGTGTGCAATACCTGGAAAAAGATCAAATTTAGTGTACCAACTCACGGACATGAATGAAGTAAACTTGGGATGGTGGCACATAAGAGATATAAGGCCTCAATAGGAGGACTAAGTAAGTGAACAGCAGGGATATAAAAAATGTTACTAAGTCAAGGAATGGTAGAATTGTAATTAGAGTTAATATTAGGAGTAGGTAAGGAAATTTAATAGGAAATCCCAGCCTGACGCGTATAAGATGGAGTTAAGTTTTGGTAAATATCCATCGATGTAGATTGGTTTCATTTATTAACACAGGGGTCACAGTATTTTGTTGTAGGGTAGTTAATATAGCACAAGGAGATATATAATAAAATTTGATGAATTGAATAGATACATTTTATGCCTCATTCAAATTAGTAGGGATTTGGCAGCATTCTGTTTACCCAATAAATTAAAGTTGTATTACATGGCACATAGTTTCCTACACTACGAAAAGGAGACATTATTCCCGTTATCATAGTAAAGCTGGTATTGGAGCGCACGGGGGCTTGGAAGTATACGGTTAGGGCAAAGGCGGTAGATTCTGGACGGATTTAATATAGAATTTCTAGTAGCCATGAAAGTAATAGAGGTGGTTGGTGGCAAATGGGGGAGTCTGATAGATAACGCAAGCACTTGCATTGAGTCAAAATAGCGAGATGACGCTACAGCTAGAGGAAGAGGGAGTTATGCCATTGCGAAAGAGAAGCTTTTAGCTATTGAAAAATACAAGGAAGTAGGGCCCATATTCACACGGCTATCAGTTTAGGAATTTATTTACTCGCTGATAATAAAACACCCAAAGATCTTCAGTTCATCACAAATGTTGATCGCTGAAGAGAGGATTAATGTAGTTAAAGAGAGGAGTTTAATGATTTAATTCATTCTCTAGCCATGTAACTCACATAAATCGTAGTGCATTAGTCCAACAATTGTGTTCACTAAAGGCACTTCACCATCGAAACGGAAAACCTATAAGATCTACACCGAAAATTCACTTTTGCTTTCACATCAAAAACCGAAAACTTTTTTTAGGTTAAATATAAGTAACATGTAATTATCATAAAAGTTGTATGATGAGAGCTCATACGAAAAAGCGTATTTTAATTTTACTTCGAAATTCCTATCCATATAATAATATAATGAATAATAAAATAAAATAATATAGTATTCAATGTAAATACAAAAGTGAGGTTTAGTACGACCGAAAAAAAATTTCGTTCAAAATATTCCACATGTGGAAACCGAAAAGAAATTGACAACTGAAATTTTGTTTTTTCGGGCGAAAAAAGATAAAAGATGTGTTTTTCTTAAAAATCTTCTTAAAAATAAGGTTAAAAGATGTCAAATGAAATAAATAGAAAACGCAAAAATCTTTCCGTCTTAAATTGAATCACCGACAAAAATAAAAGATTAAATATAAGTAAAATAAAGTAAAGTAGCAAAATCAAGTGGTAATTAATTAATATGGTTTCATTGTAGAAAGTAATATGTAAAAATTAGGTACATAGGATGTACATGTAGACCTGCAGTAGAGCGGAAAGAAGTACTAGAGTACGATTAATAAAGTAAAATTGGGGAACTAATCTTAAGAATCGTCGAGTATCCGAATGCTACATGAGTAATTGGTACAGTCCGTGTACAGTAACTACCCAATCATGCGGTAAAGCTAAGGCTGTCCAACTTGTCAAAAAGCTGAATCCGTGATTTTTCGGCATTTTTTTTCCTCGTTTTATTCTCATTCATTATTATTATCATAAGTAGGCATTTTTTTTCAAATTACAGCATTATTTTTTTACTTGAAAAAATTAATAAAAAGTACCTACATAGCGTTAAATTTTGTACAATGGTACGGAACCCTTCGTGCGAGCGTCCAACTCGCACTTGGATTATTAGCACCGTTCTAAACTGAACTGAACTGTTTTTATCAAGAGTCCTTGATTTGTATATTAAATGATTAAATTGGTATCGGAATTTGTGATCAATTGAAAAATTTTCTATAAATACGGACAGAGATGTCCCTAGAAGCTTAGTGAGCCTGAGCTGCCTAGCTAACTCTTGTTAATCAAAATGCGTTTCTTCAGCATTATCTTCTTTTTTGCTGTCATCATTGGACCTGTTTCGATCTCCCCCACGACCAGAGAACAAGGTAAGACAAATCGGAATTTTGTTTATAATTTACAAATATTATTTCCATATAGTTCCAAAAGTTGAGCCTAGTGTCACCTCTGATGTTATTGGAAATGATGCTCTTTGTACTGTTCGGTGCTTCGTCATGTGATGAAGAGGTGAATTCTGCAACGGAGAGAAAATTTGCGAGTGTCGCAATTAAATTTTTATAAAAATGTAAAGAAATTTTTTTTTTTTTCAAATAAAAAATAAATCAGACGGAATAATACTAGTTTGTGATTTGACTTGAGTAAGTAAAACCGTTTATCAAAAGTTCATGTATCGAACGTCTGCACTGCAAGTATTTTTTCTAGTGAAATTGCGCTAGATTGATTCTAGTGAATAATTTTAATACTTCTTCAGCAGTTTTTTTTTTTCAAAACACTGAAATTTGCTTTGAACTGAACTGTATATTTTGTAAAGTGTTAGCAACGTTGAAAGTCTAGCATTTTTATAACTGTAAACTAAGTGATATTTATATTTAGACATGATTTACTGAAAATTAATTGAACTTAACTGAAATTAATGGTACTACATACATTTCTAGTTGTATCTTGCCGAAATTCTAGAAAACTTTACTACTAGTTATATCGTTAATGCGGTAACTTATCCGAAATTTTAAGAAATGTGCACGCCACTGAAATTTTGGGTATTTTTCACTGAAATTCTAGGAAACTTAACTGCTATATCGGTAAGAGCCAGCAATTCAACATCAATTAAATTGAATTTCTAGTAAAATTGTTGTATACCACTGAAGCTCTAGTTATATCTAGCCGAAATTCTACGAAACTGCACAGACACATGCGTAATCACCTAAATATTCCTCATTTGCCATTTATTAGTCATTCAGTATGGAGAGTGGATGCTTTTAAGCATTTAATGTGAAAGTATAGTGCGTTTTTATAATAAATAATTTTGGACAACGGTATTTATTAAATATTGAGTGTTACTGTGTTCTTTAAACTGTTTATTAAAAAGGATCAAAATTTTCATAATGGGATTGCACTGGATTTGCGGAGTCTCTTTTAGAAAATGGAGTAGATGCAGAAACAGTTAAAATTTTAAAAGGTTTAGTTTATTGTGCTGCACAAACATTGTTGCTAGTTTTATTGTCAATAAGTTTTAGATATTTAAGATTTGTAACATGAAGTGTTTTCTATGCATGCAAGTTATTCCCGGTTTTCTATATCAATTGAAAAGGCATTTCGCAGATTTTCTTAAACTTCCATTTAGCAAATCAGACGTGCAGGGTCCTTTTATTTGTTTAGAGAATGACTGCAATCAAAGTTTTTCTACTTTTCAATCCTTTTCGCGACATGTACTTAGGAAGCACAAACGCGAAGAAATAGTTGATAACTCTAAAGAATATTATGAAAACGAATCCCCTTTTTTTCTCATAATACATAGTACTTTTTCCCACGAATGTGACATTACTAAAGTTTCTGCAAGGGATTTAGAAATTTTCATAAATTGTCGTTTTTGTGATTTGCGTTGTGATACTGGTATTTTAGAATCCAAAATTGATACGTTTCATTCAGTCTGCTGAACAAGCGTAGAAAAAACTTTAACATATTTGAGAGGTGAGTTAACTGAATTTTTTACGAAGAAGAATATAGATTTAAATTATGATGAAGTAGTAAAGCTAATGAATAGATATGACGTAACGAGTTCCTTCCAAGCGTCTTCTACTTTTCAAAAACAAATTGATTCGTTAAAAATAACAAGACTATTACGTAGAACCAATTGAAATTTTACTGGGATATTGTGCTGACAATGTGTTACGAAACACAGATATAATTTCCAAAAGCATAGCTGAAACTTTTCAGTACTTGCCCATAATTAAAATCCTGACATCCCTTATTAAAAATGATAGTTTTCGCCAGTTACTTGAAAAAGAAACGAGAAGTGAAGAGCATGTTATTGCCTCATATATTGATTCTCAGAATTTTCAGGAAAATTCTTTTTTCAGACAATTTCCGCATGAAATTCGAATAAATTTGTATTACGATGATCTTGAAGTTGCAAATCCCCTAGGATCCAGAGCAACATTTTATAAGCTTGGTGTCTTTTACTATACAGTGCAAAATATTCCTCCAAAATTTAATTCGAAAATAAAGAACATTTTCTTACTAGCTGTAGCTTTTACTGAAGATATTAAGAAGTATGGGTTTGTTAAAGTTTTAGCGCCCTTTGTTGAAGATCTGAAAGTATTGGAGTCAACTGGTGGAATTAAAGTATCACTACCAAACGGACCCCAATACATACTTCGCGCTACACTTGTTAGTTGCTTAGGTGATAATCTCGCTCTTCACGACCTTTTGGGCTTTTCATGTCCAGCTGCCAATATGTTTTGTCGCCAATGCAAAATAAATAGGCCAGACTTCCTTAACAATTTCAAAATAATTTTTCCAAATAGAACAGTTTCAAATCACAACAATGAAATTAAATTAGTCAAGGAAAATAAAAACTGTGCTAAATTATTTGGAGTTAGAGGTAGTTGTATTTTAAATAAGAAAGGATTTTTCATTGTGTTACCAATTTTTCTTTTGATCCTATGCACGACCTTTTAGAAGGTGTTGTACTAATAGAAATCAAACTTGTTCTGCACTCTTTCATAGTGAAAAGGTCATTATTCTCCGTAGAATTTCTTAACGAAAGGATAAATTTATTTCAATATCGATTTGTTGAGTGGAAAAATAAACCTAGTCCAAACTTTACTGTTGCAATGTTAACTTCTTCATGTAATAAGTTAAAACAAAAAGCTGTACAAACGTGACTTCTATTAAGATCACTACCTTTTATGATTCACGATAAAATTTCAGAAAGCGAACAAGACCATTTAAATTTACTAACACATCTTTCCAAAATTGTGGAAATTGTGTTTTGTGAAAATATTAACAAATTTATGGTATGTGAATTATCGGAAATTATACAATTTCATCATGATCTTTTCAAAGAGCTATTTTATGAGAAAAATATGATAAATAAGCATCACTACATAATGCACTACCCAGAATGCATGTTGAAAAAAGGTCCATTAAGCTTATCTTCATGTCTTAGGTTTGAAAGTAAGCATAGTTTATTAAAACAACAGGTAATACGTGCTCGTAATTTTAAAAATATTCCCAAGAGTATTGCTAAACGACAGTTTCTCTTACAAAACACTTATACATATCTATCGAGCTCATTTTAACTAATACAGTCGATATAAAATCATACAAAATTGTTAAAATCACATCTCTGTTAAGCGCGGACTATGTTGCTAAAACTTTTCCTGCAGCTTTTTATGTCAGAAAAGTTAATTCAGTAGATTTGGATGATGTAGAATTTCGTATTAAACTAATTATTTCGCTTGACGATGAAGTTATTGATTCGAATAGCAGCTTTCCTTCCTTAGCTTTTATAAATGAAATGTTTGAAATTGAACAATGTGTATACTTTAATTGGTCCATTCTTGATATTATATCATACGATGAATACTTACACGCATTTGAAGTAAGTTTTGAAAAAGAAAACAATATAATAGTTAATTCCCATAAAATAAAAGATCGAAGACCAAACGTAGTTTGGCGAGCTAAAGGAAAACCGGGCAAATATGTTGCAATAAAATATAGGTATTAGATTTATTATTTAATTATTATGACTGATTTATGAATATGGGCCTAGAATTAAAAAACAAATATTTTGAAATAAACACTTTTATATTTAGCATAGAAGCATAGAATTAGTTTAATAGATTTAGTATAACAGATGAAGGAGTCGACGAAAGTACTGCTGGAGACATATCAGAGAATGATCTTATTCTCCTTAATTTAAAATTGGGACCCAGAAATATCACCTTGAGGGTTCTCCAAAAATTTAAAAAAACAATTGGACCAGGCATTATTGATAACCTGCTGGATGATGTGGCTGCAAACAACCAATATGATCAAGCTACAACAAGTTCAGTAACCTCACAGTTAAATGTTGCAACTGAATTCAACTATGATGAGTCTAGCATTTTGTCCGCTCACAATAGTGAGGTAAAACCTAAAAATTATTATTAAAAATTATGAAAAAATGAGACACAGCAACAATAATTTTATATTAATTATTGATTTAAATTGTCCCAGGATAGAAACTTAATAGCACTTTTAAAATTAACCAAAGAGGGAGAAATTGTGAAAAATTGCTCAACAAAGAAGACCTTTCTTCAAAATGTCAAAGTCAGTTCAATAGAATTATGGTGGATGATCTAATTAAAATTTGTGGATAGTAAGATATCTCTTTTGGATTAAGTCTATAAATGAATGTACATGTAGGAAAATTTTAGCTACCCGCTTAACACGTTCGCACCTTTCCCCAATTGGGTCAATACACGTGTCCAGATATAACAGCTCATGTAGGAAATTAGATATATCTTTCGGAAGGTCACTATAATATAATGTACATATATTGCAGACGCTTTGGATCAACAGAAATGGATCACGAGATAACAAAAAAGTTGCTGGAAAGATTGAATTTAGACTGGAACATATTAGACTTAAGCTTTCCCCTTCACGGAAGAAAAATGTACTTGCGAAGAAGACATTGAATCTGCCTATTTTGAAAAATAATAATGCGGCGCGATTTGTCACTTATTATGTAGCTTCAAGATTTTATAAAAATTTCCTTTTCTAAGGTGGTGCAATTAAAAAATATTCTCCCATCCCAAGAAAATATAAAAAACATTAAAGACTTGATGTCTGGAACGTTCGATGCCAGGAGATCTGACGTTTTAAGCCGATCTTGTGATATAATTGACAAATATCCAAGACTGCTGGATTACAAAGGCCTCATGGTAAGTTAAAATGTTGCATTAATTACATTGAATTTCAATATTGTGTCCTCCAGATAAATTACGATTTTGAAAAATTGGGTATACATCGTGGAGGAATCGAAGAATTAAAGAAATACGATTTTAACGCGACAACGGATTGTGAAGTTTTGAAAGATGGTGAGTAAATAAATGGATATACGCTTTTTTATAATATATCCATATATATTATAATATCTTATCAAAATAAAAAAAATCTAGATAATAATAAAAATTTCGTAAAAAGGTGTAAAATATTTTTGCATACATTGTTATATAATTAAATACGCAAAAAATCTTAAAATCATCTGGATATTATTGATGAATTTGAGGAATAGAGGACTCAAACGAATGAGTTGTCAGATAGCAGGAAGTGAGTCTGAATGGAGCAGCCTTATACTGGAGCAACATTTTAAACCACTAATTCAGTGCATTGGGGTTAGTACTAGCAAATATGTACCTACATTTGTACATGATTTCATTCAATATATGTATATATATTGGCAACTTGTATTCCACTCAAAAACATTTTTTTTCTCTCATATTAAAATCCTAAACTACTCCTGCTTGCTTTATTATGAATATTATCCACGTAATTATAAAACTTTTGTCCATATTTTAATTTACTTTGTAACTCTTATTTCCAGCTCGAAGATGACTTGGAGACATTTATTAAGAAGAAAGATCAGCATCAGCCATTTTTGCTGTGCAAAAGTAATGATGCTTTTACCACGGATGGAACATTTTTTATTGTGTGGGATAACTATTGTTTAGAGTGTGGCAACGATTTTTTTATTCTGCATTTGACACTTTATTTAAATTGCATTATGTACTAAACATAAAGTTTTCAACCCATCTGAGAAAACTGTATATTTTTTTTTTAATGTTATATTTATAAAATTAAGAATTTGCCCCCTCTTGGAGTGGTATATTTGTATCACAAAACTCTGGAAAAAAAAATACAATAATAATATAATAAAAGATAAAAAATAGTTTATACAAATATATATATATATATTTTATATACATAATATATATTTATATACATATGTATATGCAGAGTTGAAAAAAAAGAATACTAAATTATTTTAGATAGAAAGGACAAGTGTTATTTTGATGTTTTTTATTAACTTTTATATTTTATAAAATGTATTTACTTTTTTATATTGAATTCTCTTTAAGTTAAGATATGACTTGTGTCATTTATGATATCATCAATTTAATTGTATGACATGCATTTCAAGCACAAAAGTTAATCTATTACCCAAAATAAATTCGTTTCTGTTTTAATAATGTTGGTTATATTTTCATCCCATCTCCAAGCGATGCGAATATATTTTAGATATTTGTAATTGAATCTAAAATATCTAGGCAGCCAGGTTCATTCAAGAAGACATGGGTAGCTTTCCTACGATTTTAGGCCAAGCTAGAATCATTTGAATGGTATGAAGCTTCGCTATTTCGCAAATTTTCCTGAAATTCTAGATAAAACAACCAGAAACCAATGCTAGATTAACATTATTTGTTACACTATTTCTAGTAAATTTTACTACTAAGGTAGTTTAAAGTTCAACTGACAATCTAGTTTCATTCGTTGGAAATTATCGCAAAATTAAATAGAAATGCAGTAAATCTATATAATAGAATTCTAGTGTTTTGATTTTCACTAGATTTTTTACTGAAAAGTGTAGTAAACGAACTCTAGTTGAAATTCACTGTAATCTAGTGGGAAAAAATTTGCAGTGTGTATGTTGTTATTATATCACCAACATTATCACTAACAAGTTCCCCCTGTTTAGAGTATCAAGGGCAAAGACAACCTAATAAGAACAAAGAACACAGCCGAACAAAATTGGAAATTTTTCGTCTTTTTTAGACCGAAGCAAGTATTGTCAAATACTTTCGGCTTTTGCATGAATGGGGGAAAAGAACTTGCCTATGCATTATTGTAGTGCAACTGAGACAAAAACAAACAAACTGAGTTAAAAACAAAAATCGAGAGAACGTAGGATTACTCGAACAACAAAATCTTATTAAATCCCTCAAAATCCTATCAAACTATTCATAATAATGTACATCGGGTGACACTAACTCACTTTGTTAAGAAAAACGTAAATTTCGCTTTGGCCAAGGTGCTGAAAGAAGATGTAAAATTTCTGTCAAATGAAATTCTCATTTTTCTCGCAAATATCATAGAATCCAGCATGAGTTTCTCCCACTTAATCTCTTCAGAGCAAAACGAATGTAAACAGATGCACGTGCGTTCAAATATCATAAGATTACACCATCAACTTTCGGACATTTACATTGGATTACAGCAACAACTTTGGAACCAACTCTCACAATATTTCAGAAAACCCTGTTTTCACAAAAGCGCGGACACATTTTATGAGACTAAAATCTGAAAACTCCTCCCCCTTTCATTTAATTACGAAAATGAATTATTTGCCATTCTGTTTCGTTGCATGTAATCTGCGCTTTCACATTTTTTGTCTTTATTCGTAAAAGTTTTAAGGAGAGTTTGATTTTTTCTTCCTATTTTGCCGTGTGCGTTTTGAGTGTAAAACAATCGGAAAACTCTTCCGTGTCCCAACTTGTCATTAAGTAAACTTTGTCAAGGGCCTCCATTATAAGGTCTCTACCTCCTTTGGGATTCCATGCCAATAAGCAACACTAAACATGCGAAGATCCCCTTCATATCATGGGAGTTTTCGTCGTGACAAACATGAGAATGATGCGACTATTGGTTATGTCCAGTATGCCGTGCACCGGAAGGGGGGGGGGGCACACAAGTGTAACTGTTTTGTTACTTTTATTTTATTATTTTCTCACGGCGTTGAGAAAATGCGGAGAAGATTTCAGGTACATATGCCTGTTATTGTCGTCTTAATATATTAACTTTAAGACGACAGGAATTATTGTATGTGTATACATGCAATTGGGAGGAATTGAAGCAATGTATGTATGTCAACTGTGTACATGCGATGACGAATAACGCACTGTATGTAGGTAGAGGTTGGCATACCGTGTGAGTGGAATGTGTGCCGTGATAAGAAAATGCAATTAATGCTTAATTGCATTTTATTATAATGTGAGGGTGAATTTTTAAATGTAATTGAAATAAATGAAATTATTTTTTTGTTTTCAGGATCAAATCCCCGACAAATCAATATATTATAGGACAATATATTGATGCATTGGTCTCATGGGTGTGATTCGGGGCAGCTGAGGTAGAAGCATACATAAAGGCAGAAACACATCCAGGCCTCGACGCTTCCTCGAGGCGTTGTCAAAATTCCTAACACGGGTGTTTAAATGAGGCAACACAAAACCAAGCCTGCGGCTAGCCTCAAGGCCTAGCCGCAAGGCGAGCTTTGCTCAATGTTGGAAATTTTTCTCCCTCAGGCCTGCTTCTGTCAAAATTTTATTTGTTTTTTTTTTCATGTTGTGTTGTCAAAACATATGTTTGAAGTTAACGTGTTATTGAGATTTATTTATTTATATTTATTTTTAAAGGAAAAGAGCAATTTTAATTTATAATTAATATTTTGAAAAATGGAAGAGAAACTAATTGAAGCTGTGCGGAGCAGACCGCCCATTTATGATTTGGGGCGTCCGGAGTACAAAAATATAAGGTTGAGGGAAAAGTATTGGGAAGAAATTGCGGCAATTGTTGGCGAACCAAGTAAAACTTTTTAAGTAAATTAAGTTAATTTAATATTAATTTTTTATAAAAATTTACAGCACAGAGATATCGGCAGCGATGGAAATCTCTGCGTGAAGGAGCACGCAAGGAGTTTACAACATACGCAGCGTCTGGTAGCGGCACAGGGGAACCAACATCTTGGCCTCACGCTAACTCACTGCTTTTTCTACGGGATAAGTTTGGCGTAACTAAGTAAGATTTGTATTATTTCTCAATAGTGGTAAAGTATAATGATACCATCTATTTACAGAACGATAAGCAATTTCACGGAGGAGCTTGAGAATTCGGCTGAAGATGATATGTGCGACCCAGGTACACAATCATCAGATGGGGAGCTGGCAACAATACTTGCACCTGCTACACCTAGGCAGAGTGCAAGCTCCTTGTCGTTCCCCTCCAGTTCCACAACACCATCGCCTACTCCGCGAAGATGATGGAAGGAATGAGATTCTTTCAGGAGCAGTCCAGTCGTTCAATAATTTGTTGGAGGACATACGAAGCAAGGTTGTTGCACAGAAAGCAACCTCCCCAATGATGCTCTTTTTTCGAAAATTTGAATAAACGCATTGAAAATAAATACACCGACAGTCAGGAGTTGGAACTCCAGCAAGCATTCCTAGAAGTGTTTATTAAAAAAAACAAGGGAGTTCAATGAAAATAAATAATGAATGCAATGTTCAATTTTTAATGTAAAAATTAAATTAAATTACATGGTTATTGATATATTCTTTTAATTTATCTCTTAAGTTAAACGCAGCTCGGGGGCAATTGCTGCCTGTTGTATTTGCAATGGAATGTAGACTGGTAGTTTCTTCACGCCATCTTCCAGGTACCATATCGTCACCATTTTCGACGTCAACAAACGAATCAGGGCAATAAACTTGCGGGTCCGTTAGCTTGCAGAAATTATGCAACACAGTCGTCGCCATAACAATTTTCTCAACATTTTTGGGATGAGCATTTATTGTTGTTGTAAGTATCCGCCAACGTGCTGTGAGGAAGCCAAATGCATTCTCTATAGTTCTTCTCGCTCGTGATAACCGCTTGTTGAAATATTCCTCCTCTGCTGTTATGGCTGCAGAAAATTTATAAATTATAAATTTTACTCGGTTACGATAATATAAAATTTTTGCAAAAAACGAACCTCTTGCTGCATATGGCCGCATTATGTTGTATCTCAATGGGAACGCCGCATCAGCCACGAAAAAGTGTGGGAACATTATATTGCTGTCGGGGAGCGGTTTGTCTGGTAGAGGGATGAGTTCACCAGCAAGAATTTTTCGCCCAAATACGCTTGAGGCGAATATGCCTCCGTCACTCCGACTCCCAAGTGCTCCAATATCTACTGATGTAAAGCAATAATTGTGATCGCATGCTGCTAACAATACAATGCTATGATGTCCTTTGTAATTGAAATACGACGATCCCGCGTTTGGTGGGCAAATGATGTTTACATGTTTTCTGTCAATAGCACCAACACAGTTTGGAAAATTCCATTTGGTCGCAAACCCATGGGCGTAAGCTTCCCAGTCAGTTTCATTCGGAGGTGACAAATACAATTCAGAAAGAAGCGTCCAGATGGTTTCGCAAGTCTCATATATGATCGCCCGTACCGTGGACAGTCCCATTTTGAAGCTCCACGCCAAAACCTGCATTGGGGCACCGTGTGCCAAGTACCTATTAAAACAATTAATTTAAAAATGTTATAATTGTTGTAGAAAAGTCGTACTTACAACAAGGTAACTACTAAACGAGTTTCCGGGTCTATTGGCTCTCTGTTGGAATATTTGACCAATAGCGCAAATAACACATCAAATTGATCGGGGGTCATCCTTGTCGCCTTGGAGAAATGTTCATGATCTCGTTCTTTTATTATCTTGAATGTTTGAATTGAAAACCCATGAACTTTCCTACTTGTATATATTTCGCGGACCCATATTCGTCTGTTTATTTTCACTTCACAAGCATTTATAACATTTATCAAAACCAGTAACAATTGAAAAAGTTTAGATATTCTTTCTAAATCGTTTAAAAGTTCGTTGTCCATCGTTATTTATCATAACAAAGTCGAAAACCGATAACAAATTATTTCTGCCCAAAAATTTAAAGAAATTGCAGCAAAGACTGCCAATGTCAAAATTACAATGACAGAACGAAGCACGGTGGTGTCATTTTGTTTTCAATTATCTGAGGCAAGCCTTGAGGCGAGCCGCGAGGAAGCCTGAGAGAGGCCAGGCCTGAGGCTTGCCTGGATGTGTTTCTGCCTTATTTTTATACGCAACTCAGAAGGGCGTATATAGGAGATCTACATATAGGAGATATAGTTCTTCATTAGTGATATAAATGCCAAAATAGTCCCGAAAGCAATATCGCAAAATCAAGCATAGTTAGCCAAAGCACCAATGTATGCTAATTCTTTAGGAGTAGGATGGTCTTGTTGAGACCACAGCATAAGGCTATTGATACACAGAGTAAGTGACGTATTGCAAAAGATTTGAAAATGAAAAGAGTTTAGCTTAAGCCCATATGCTTTGCAGGAAAACACCAAAGGGGAAAATTCATAGACTTAAAAGTGTCGATAAGAATCGATCAGTGATCAAACCTAACATAAAAATGATATACTGCAAAAGAGCCCTTAAATAATATTTACTTATTAGTATGACGCCAAGAGTTCCGCAATGAATATTCTCAAATTTATTAAGACATTTAAGATTTAATCCAATAATAAAAATATGGATACACTCAAACATCACTACCCCACCAACATAAACAAATAATAGCAGTTAAAAAAATCTGCAACTTTCAACTCCAATATAACTATACAGTTATGCTATATATTTGCAAGAGGTGGAAGGTCACCACATGCATATAAGATAGGACCCCAATTGAAGACCTTTGTTATAAGTGTTTACACCGATTCCATAAAAATTGTTAAAGTACGTAATCGATTTTCAAACAAAGAAATTAGAAGACTGCCAGATGAATACAGAATCGACATAGAAATCAAAAGGAGATTGGATTGAACTCACACTCCGACATGATAAATTCAATAGCACATGGCAGGCACATGGAATGCGAAATGAGTACATCGTTCAGGCGGAACCATGTTTAAATAAAGCTGAGAGAAGATGGAGTAAACTCAATAAAATCCGAGCACATGTAATATGTAAAACTCATTTCATTTCCACCATATAAATATATCACAAGCACAAGGGATTAAAGGAGTAATTAGTACATAAGTAAATTAAGATAAACATTTAATTCTTCAAAAATTCGTCGAATTTATATGTAGTCAATTAGTAGATGATTTCATAAGTTTTGCTGTGAAAACAGCACAAAGCTTTTTCTATACAGCAAATGAGTTTCACTATGGTCATGTTTTAAAGTCGAATAAACTGGGTGGAGCCAAGACTTTTTAAATAAATCTTTAATTTTATTTTTCACTGACGGGAATCGAACCCACACTAATAGAATCGGTAAAAGATGGAGAATAAAAGAATTTTAAGAACTTTTATTTTTAACGATTCTAAATCAAATCATAAATACAAGATAAAAAAGAAACACCTCGTCCAGGGTTTGAAACCGGGACCTTCCGCTTGCCGGGCTACTACTCTTACCACTGAGCTAACGAGACAGATGATTTTCCCTCCCGCATTTATTAATTCGTAATTTAGCCTACTTAACCACGTTTTTGCTTTCAGCTGGTATTAACCAGTAACGCTGAAAGCGCACAAGTAAATTTTTTTAGAATCGGTCAAAGATGGAGAATAGAAGAATTTTTAATAAATGAAAGAGGGAAAATCATTGTCTTGTTAGCTCAGTGGTATGGTAAGAGCAGTCGTCCGACAAGCGGAAGGTCCCGGTTTCAACCCCGGGCGATTTCGAATCGTTAAAAATAAAAGTTCTTAAAATTCTTAATACTCCTTCTAAATCTTAAATTGCCTCGAAATTGAAAGATAACAGGTTTTGATTATCGAATTCGGGAGTATAGCGAAAATTAAATTTTCACTTCTTAACTTTCCTAAGCACACACACCCATTTTTTTCTTAAGATATCGTTAGCCTATAATGATAAATAAAAACAGATACAAATAAATATATCGTGTATATTGCCATTTCATCTCTTTTCCCATTAACTTTTGAGTTAAGAAAACCCAAATAAAAGCCTCTATCAAATTGAGAGAGGAAATAAGCGGTCTGTACCTATATATCTACCTGTATCATACTTCCCGTGTGAATAGTAGAAAAGTTAACACGTTAAGGATAACTTATTGGAAGACGCAAAGAAACAATACCCTCCCATGAACTTATATGAAATAATTCTACGACATTTTTCACTTCTACCCTTCCTTTTGACTAAAACACACTGAGCTTGCATACTATATTTTTAAAAAAATATTCTTTTGGTGGATACTTAAAATCTAAGTTCACCTTTTATTTATTTTTTAAACATTTTATTTGAAATTTATTTGTAACATACATATGCACCTGGTCTTTACGCAGGATCTCTGTATCCTACGTCGATTAACATTGTATAGTAAGCGGCACTGGAATTCCGAGCAGACAACACAAATTGCTATTTGTACAGGGCGTAAGGAGTGGTGCAGATGCGACATCAGCCGCCAATAAACAACATTTTGCTGCTTCTCGAGCTTTAGAGATATTTTTAGAAAATTCTGTAAATTCTAATAACAGTTTTTCTTACCTTCTACTTCGGTCTCTAGAGGAGCAGCGAAAAGTGCTGTAATTATAACAGCCAAACAGAGAACAATGTGGAAAGCACGCATTTTGATTATGACTGAGGGTATCATTCCTTCACTGGAATATAGTTCTACAAAAATCAGATTTCGCGAAGAAGAAATTAAAACAAGAAACAGAATCGAACCTCAGATTCCTGAGTGATAGTCTCGTTGCGCTCCACTACACTACAAGATGACACTAACACAGAATGCTGCGAAAGCATAAAACACGCTTAGTTCACTTTCTTATTTTACTAAATCCAAAAATTGTTAAACAATAAGCACTATAGTTCAAATTGAAAAAATGTAGCAAATAGTTCAATAATATCACAATGATTCACTTTGTTCTAGATTTCAAAAGCAATTTCAGATTCCGAAAAAAAGTCACGACCGTCGCTTACCAGAATTACTCTTCGATTCAACTCTAGCTTATTTCTCCTTCATGAACATTAATTTTGTAGAATGTTCGATTGGGTTTCCGTTTTTTAACGGATATTTAAAAAGGGGAAATTGCTTTAACGATTTCATTTTTTCTGAAAGGTATCATTATCTCTTTCATCGAAATAATATGCATCTCACTTCAGGCAGAATTCACCTCTTCGATGTAAATTATTTGCTATAAAGTATTCCATTCCACAGTAAAGATTCTACAATTCGCTTAACGAAGAAGGAGAAATATCAGAGTTGAGAAGTGAACGATAAAGTGTCCAACGTGTTTAGGGATACATCATTCTGTCCGGAAACAAATATACTGTAAGTAAATAGCTATATTATTATTATTTATTAAATTTAAGAATTAATTTGTGTTATGTGATGTCTAGTGTTGTGTGCATTTCAATGTATCCTATATATACTAACTTACATGTAAGTATGTTTACCTAATTATAACCTAACCTTACAATTCAACATTCATAAATTCCGATATTTTTTGTAAAATATTCAACCATTATTATTTGGCCACAAATTTATATATTTTAAGCTAACCCTAAAATACGAATAAACCTAATCCTACTTAAATCAAATAATCAATAAATAAAGATTCGTTTCCTCTTCCAGCTGTATGTATACGTACACACAAGCAGGCATGTCGAGTAAAAGCCCGAGCAATTGTAAATATTGGATGGAATCGGCGCAGTCATATAAGTATACTGATAATTTCTCGATGCTTTGTGTGAAAATTATTCTTTCTTTCAGGGCGTACAGAAACGGAAGTCTAGCGAGATCCCAAACAGATTAAACAGGAGTTAAATAAAACAACTGACTATGCTTCTACGGACACTTCTCTTTAATATTTATTTCAAATTTTTCAGTTGATCACAAGATCCGATAACAATTTAATCAGCTTACAATAAAAAATCTTGATAAAAACGAAAGATTAATTTTAGAAAATAAATTTATTTAGTTTTAGACTATATTTAGTACCAACAAATTCATGTCCTATCATGTATGGTATACGCATGGTTGTTGTGCGTAACGTAAATGAAAAAATCTTGTCAAAAATGAAAGATTAGTTTTAGAAAATAAATTTGGTTAGGCTTAGAACTGTATTTACAAACAAATTTATGGCCTATTATGCATGCTATATGAATGGTTGTTTATCCATAAAAGAGTAAAGATTGAAAGTTATTACAATCTGATGCGTATGCTAATCATTATAAGTTCGGGATAGTTTTCATCTGCAGCAATTAACAGTGTAAATAATACACATACATACATAACAAAGTAATTCGAATTGAGGTAATAATCTTTAATCAACTATTACTGTCTATGCCCTCATGGTACGGAGTTTAAACAGACAGTGTTTATTTCTTATGTTAGAATTAGCATTACCTTTACAAAGTGCGTCCGATTATAAAATGCGTAGAAATAATAAGTAAAGCCAAACGGAGTAATAATATATCGAAGGGATAAGAATGAATAATTAAAACGAACGATGTAGAAGAAACGTAGACGTAAATCAAAAACAGTGCTGTCCACTCCTATTAATGGACAATTGCTTCATTGAGAAATCCGCTATTTTGTTTACTCTAAAGTATTCTAGTATAAAACAAAACCTGATAATTAGGTAGGGGGCATTTGTAAACTTAAGCCAATGTATATGCATATAAGAAATTGAGTGTACTGTCCGTTAGTAGAACGTACACGCAAATTTGAACTTAGTGAAACTGAAATGGATGCACTGGTAAATTTGGATCAAGGTTAGTGGTCGAATCTCTTATCAAAACAAACACTGTTCACTATGTTTTAACTTTCAATAAACTTTCACAATTTTTTTCTTAAGATTGCCCACTAATTATATTAAGATCAGATTGTGTAATGAGATATTAGGTCAGAGATCCACACACACTAGAAAACACTTATTATCACAGATTTAGAATATACGATTATCAAGAAAAGTTGTATTGGGATGAAACTCAATATATAAGTTTTAGGTCAGAGAATTTTGTAACACACTGAAGACACGTATTGTCAGAATAGTTGCAATATAAAATCGTCAAGAGCGTAATACATATAAATATATATATATATATATATGTAAAACTAATATAGAATGAAGATAAGATATGATATTTAATAAATATGCACAAGAAATGTAAAATATGTAAATATATAATAAAATAGATATATGATTAAATATTAATTTGTTACAAGTGACTGGTACTCACCGATCTACAACTTGACGCTTGACGGTTAGCTTTAAGCTAACGTTAAGACCCTTTGTTCTAACCATTGGTTAGAACAATTCTTTATTCCCGTCGAGACCAAAAATAAAGTGTTAATGTTAGTAAGATACTATCTCAGTCGAGACCCGAGATAATATTCTTTAAGTCAGTCGAGACCCGGCTTAAAGTGTTATCATATCTTCAGTCGAGACCAGAAATAAGATGCGTTTATTCCCGTCGAGAGCAGAAATGATTATTAGTAAAGAAAGAAAGTCGAGACTAGAAATAATGTTAGTAAATATTTTACCTTCAGTCGAGACCCGAATTAAGATGTGTTTATACCCGTCGAGACCAGAAATAGTTGTTAGTAAATATCTTATCTTCAGTCAAGACCCGAAATAAGATGCGTTTATTCCCGTCGAGACCAGAAATAATGTTAGTAAATATCTTAACTTCAGTCGAGACCCGAATTAAGATGTGTTTATTCCCGTCGAGACCAGAAATAATTGTTAGTAAATATCTTATCTTCAGTCAAGACCCGAAATAAGATGCGTTTATTCCCGTCGAGACCAGAAATAATGTTAGTAAATATCTTAACTTCAGTCGAGACCCGAATTAAGATGTGTTTATTCCCGTCGATACCAGAAATAATTGTTATTTGTTAAAGTGATATATCAGTCGATACCCGATATAAATGTTAGTCCCTACACAGCCAACTTACCCCAAGCGATGCCAAGCACAAAAAGAGATCGAGATCAAGTCAAGTCAAGTGTGTTTTGCGCCGAGTTTTGTATGCTTTGTCGTAGTTCCCTCGATGATTTCTCTAATTTGTCCTCATTTGTTCGTTGGGGCTCATCTTTAGCCCTCAGTTCAGTTTGATGTCGTCTTTTTTCCTCTTGTTGCCAGTTGTCCATTGTGACTTTCGAACTTTCAGTTTTGTTGTCTTTCTTCAATTATAGCTGATGCGCCTTATCAGTTGTACCTCATGTCGTTCTCCTTATGGAGTTAGTTTTTAATAGGAGGGCGGGGGAAGGAGATATGAGAGGATAGGATGTGGATTTTTGGGATTGTTTAGGAATCAATGGTTCCGACGGCCTTGGTTTTCTTCAGAGACACTCTCTGAGTAAGCGTGGCTGAAATGTGATTACCCGCGATAGTAATCACCTACCCGCGATAGTAATCACCTTTATGGTCGTAGAAACTTATTCTACCATCATCTAGCTGGTAGATGTTTCTAGCCTCGGGCTTCGTTAAGAGCAGGGGTGAGAGGTAATTAAAGTTAGCCGGTATGAGAAGATCAGGCAGGTTATCAGTGGGTTTGGGTGGTTTGGTATTTTTTGAACTTCCTTGTTCGCAAGTTCAAATAGATACTCCTGGATTGGAGTGATGTTGGCTGCCTCATAGACTACTTTGTTGGGAAAGAATTTTCCATTGGCTCGTGTATGGAATCCCGTGCAAGCTCTAAGAATCTTTCTTTCAAGCTTGCTGAGTCTTTCCATATATATGGGAGAAATAGTGTGCCAGATAGGGAAGCAGTAAGTAATAACAGGTCTAATGAGTTGTTTGTACAACAGAAGTTTGGTCTGAGTTCAGAGGCCGTTCTTGAAGTTTATTATTGGACTAAGTAAGCTATATGCAAAATTGGCCTTGCTAATTGTCGCTTTTGCATGGTCATTGAATCTTAACAGTTCATGAAATTTGATGCCCAGATATTTAGTACTTTGTGTGGGTTTTATTTTTCCCCTATTGTAGATGGCTTCAATGGTCTTAGACTTTTGCAGCTTGGCGGTTTCGCCCAATGCCAGGTTTCCGGATGCAAATCAGTTCAGATTTTTGTACATTTATTTTGATCCCCCACTTTCTTGGGGAACACCAGCTTCTATTGCCTTAAGTGGTGATTTATGTTCATCGAGTTCCACAAAGAATTTCCTAGAAGTTAGGAAGCTGTGGATTAACAGATTGAGGTGTGGGGGGAAACCGAACTGATTTAATTTGAAAACAAGCCCTGCTGTCTATACTGAGTCGAATGCTTTTTCGACGTCAAGGAAGCAGACTACGATACATTCGTTCCTATTTAAGGCTCTCGTTGCATCCGTGTGAAACTTTATTAGTGGATGGAAGGTGGAGTGCTGTGGTTTGCAACCAAATTGGGAGTCTTAGTGGATATTTTTTTCTTCACAGGTGTTTATAACCTGTTGCTTGATGACTTTCTCAAAAAGCTTTCCTAAGTTTGAAATTAAGGAGATGGGCCTGAACTCCCTGATGTCTTTTGATGAAGTCTTTTTGGGAATTGGGAAAATGCGTGAGATTTTCCATTTTTCTGGGAAGTAGCAATTATTGATGCAATTATTGAACACTGTTGATAGAAAGTCGAGAGCTTTTGGTGGAAGTTGTTTAATAATTGCATTTGAAATTTTATCGGGACCACTCGACTTTTTTGAGTTTATTGTCTTGGTTAAGACGAAAAGGTGCAGAGGGTTGGTGAAAATATTTTGCTCATCAGGATAGATTGCGGGGTTATCCACGCAGAAGAAGGTTTGTGTTATAGAGCCATTTGCGTTCAGAAAAGTATTAACACTGCTGTTTACTTCCAAGGAGAAGGCTGGAGTGCTAAGGATTGAGTTATCCTTAAAAGTGTCTTGAAAATATGATGCAAATGCATCACATTTTTCCTGTGGGAGAACTAGCGTCTCTTGGCTGTTCTTTATGACTTTCGGGAGTTTTGGCTTCCTGGAACAGACTTTGTTAATATTTTCAAAAGTCTGTGGGCCTGGTTTGATTTTTTCACGTCTTTTCCTAAACTGTTCATCGCAGAACAATTTAGTTTGTTCATCGATGATAATCGATAAGCATTTGACTTGGGAGAGAATAGACTGGTAGGCCGCATTTTGAGAGTTTAGTGTTCTGTGATAAATGCGGTTTAGGATTTTCCGCAGTTTTTGTCTGTATTTATACAGACTTTGAAGATTTGCCGGAAGGTTTTCATAAAAATAGTTTTTGGTGCTAGTAGTCTTTGAAAAGTGGTTTATATTGCTCTGTAGGCAATTAGTAAACAAAATCTATTTGGGAGTCTATTTCTGAGTTTGTTAGGTTTCTACTGTTGGGGGGGGGGGGGGGGTTGTCTTCATACAGGGTGGTCAACCTGTCCTGGAAGTCATTCCAGTTCACGTCTACCAAAGTCGTGGAGGTGGGTACGTCAGTATATTTACCGGCGAATTAGGTTTGATGGTCAGTTCTATTGCTAGATGATCTGACGAAGCATGATGTGTAACGCAGTTGAAGTTATTAATTTGGGGAAGAAGATTAATCAAACTTGAAGAAACAAGGTAAAAGTTTATGTAGCTTGTCGTTAATATAGCCCTTGCTTGCACACGACACCACTGATAGAGTAGCAGGGGCGCATGATTACAAGAATTGACAATGCAGCTGTGCTCTTACGGTACTAGCGATAAAATTTGCCTAGCAACGAACAAAAATGCATAGCAACAAGAAATTTAGAGCTTCTCATGCTGAAGAGCTGGCATCACATTGACACAACACAAAATCCAGCAGATTTAGTGTCGCGAGGTGCTTTTCCAAGCAAACTCTTCCAATCGAAGCTTTGGTTTTGCGGTCCATCATTTCTTAGAGACCCTCACCTCAAGATACATGGATGTTGAATAATTGCAACATGTCTTCCGAAGTTCCAGGCCGTAGAAAGAAAAGGTCCGTTCTTGTGGCTGCAGAAGATCATCAATCCGATCTGATTGAGGACTCAAAATATAAAAACTCCTTCTTAAAACTTTTGAATGTGTTTGCGTATATCCATCGTTTTGTGAAAAATTGTAAAATTCCTTCAAACGAACGGCTTCTAGAAATCCTCTCCCCAGCAGAGAGAGAGACTGCCCTCGTGAGCTTGGTCAGATACGCTCAGAAGACAGCGTTGACATCAGAATACCGTGCCCTTAGCAAGGGTAAACAAATTGAAAGGCAAAGCCAATTGCAAGGTCTATGTCCCTTTATGGATAATAACGGTATAATAAGGGTTGGCGGTCGCCTCAGAAACTCAGAGTTAACATTTGATGCAAAGCATCAGATGATTTTACCATCGAAGCATGCACTTACATGCTCACTAGTGCAATACCTACATATCAAAAACCTACATGCTGGTCCCCAAATACTACTTAATATCGTAAGACAGAGATATTTACCTTTAGGTGGACGCAGCCTCACTAGGAAAATCGTTTATTCCTGCGTTCGATGCTTCAAAAAAAAACCCGAAAGACATCCACCAACTGATGGGTGACCTTCCACCTGATCGAGTTAAAGAAGCTCGACCCTTTCTCAATTCCGGAGTGGACATCTGCGGTCCAGTAAACATACACTTCAAGCTCAGAGGCAAGACACCTGCAAAATCTTATATCGTAATATTTTTCTGTTTTTTTACGAAAGCAGTACATCTTGAGCTGGCAAGCGACTTGTCTACAGCTGCATTAATAGCCGCATTGAAACGATTTATAGGACGAAAAGGGAATGTGCGGTAATTTATACTATGACAACGCAACTAATTTTGTTGGAGCCAGAGCTGATCTTCAAGACATACGCGAATTATTTTACTCAGAAAAACATCAGGCGGAGATCATGGAGTTATGCTCAAAGGATAGCATAAATTTTCACTTCATCTCACCACGATCACGTCTTATGACTTATGAAGAATTGAACACACTTTGCGTTCAAGTAGAGGCAATATTGAATTCACGTCCGCTGACAGCAATTTCTAATGATCCCAATGACATCGCACCTTTCACCCCTGGACATTTTTTGATCGGGGAACCACTTACTGCGTTACCAGAACCCAACATGAAAAATGTAAATATTAGTTAAATTAAACGCTGGCAACGTATACAATATGCAACACAACAGTTCTGGATCCGATGGAGGAAGGACTACCTCAATCAATTACAAACCAGAGCGAAATGGACAACGACCTCGTCATTATTATAGAAGAAAACATCCCTCCTATGAAATGGTTACTCGCGCGCATTGTTGAAGTGTTTCCGGGAAAAGACGGAATCGTTCGCGTTGTGAACCTTAAAACTTTAAACGGACAGCTTAAGCGATCAGTCACGAAAATATGCCCTCTACCAATAAACGACGAATAATTTCCAAGTTATTTTGAAAGCCCTTGCCCTTTCAAGGGAGGCGGTATGTTCAGACCTTGTATATGTAGTTGTGAGCGAACGCAGTTGCTCAATTATTTTCCACTGAACCTCCTGAGTGGCCCAAATGTTGGCAGTACTAATAATCACGATCTCTACATGCCTGGCTTGTTGGGAGACTTCCGGCATCTATTCTGTGCGACTATCATTCGATCTGGCGTGAACACATTGACACCATCACCGTGATAGCTTGAACTTTTTAAGAAAGAATTAGTTTTAGTTTGTTTAAATATTGAATTGTTCTTTATGTATTTGGAGTAATTAATTAAATTATAATTCGCTTGAACTCGAATGTCTTCTAATTATCGTAAGGCAAAAAAGCTTGCCCTTTCGTCAACATAATGGTCCTTCACCAGCCGGATTTGCCACGTGTTTACTAAATCATCTTCATTTCACCGAGACTTCATTCATTTCCATCATAGCGAAGTGCATCGAAGAACTCCACGATACCAGTCATCATTGGATTAAATCAAACTCTGCACACGTGCTGAACTTCGTCCACAGATCGTAACCACTTTCAAGTTGTGTGGGTACACCAGTGAAGTCGAAAACATTTCTCGGCATATAGAGTCGCCATGCTAATTAATGCGGGAGATTTTAAATATTATTTAAGTGGAAGTATGATACAAGGCGAAATCAATTAGATATTCGCGTAGTTACAAGTATGTATACATAACACACATGTTCTCATTGAACAAATTCATTGGCAAAGTTGTTTGGGCGGAAACTGATGGAAAAATAAATAGTTAGTAATCTGGAAAATATAAAAATCCAAGTTAATGGAGCAATTTTCATTTTTCATGTATCTTACTACGTCTGTGCGTCAGGTTCCAAACAAGAAAAACAAAAGTACCAAAGTACCAAGTTCCCGCATTGAAATCTGACAGTGAGGGTCCAATATGGCCGAACAAAACGGTATTTTGGTTATGCTCAAGGTATATATAGAAGACAAGCTATTCCCATTAAAATTTTGACACATTGCAGCTGATAGCCTGTGACGTGTTTCGTCCTATAACGTATCTACATTTCTATCGAAAAGACAGAGATGAGAGATAATATTGTGTTCTTTGTATACTTTCATATACATTCGGACACAAATGGCGGAACGTGGTTTGTAATGAGAATATCTTGTATCTCTGTACCTTAGAATATAGAGCAAACAGGTTGTGTTGGTAGTCCATTTTTACATGTATTTACACGCCATCCCTATTCTAAACAATTTGTCAATTTGCAAAAAGTAAACAACGGGTTTGTCCGGAGCATCTGTGGTAAAAAATGTTCTTTTTCTACTTTATTTTGAAACAGTTCACATAATTAATTTATATAAATCTCTGCGTCTATTAACAAAAAAGATAATTTAGATAGCGCAGTTGCCTCAAACAGGATTTTCCTAGTTTATAATCCAATTTATATTTGCAAGCACTGACCGAACACTTCATTTTTGTTTTTTTAATTTATGAGAAGAATTAAACAGGCAACTAGTGGCACTATAAAACTTTGCACTAAATAAAGTTCTAAGATAAATAGTTTTGAAAAGAATTGAATCGGTACTTTAGTTAAATTTCACGAAAGAATTTTAAGTTGACTAAATCTTCTCACAAAACAAAATCACATTTGACAATTCTGCACCCAGCTTTGACAAATCTTTCTTGCAGCATCTCACTTACTCCTATGTATGGTCTCCTGCTCTTGACAAATTACGCTCATGTACACGAATTTTACACGATTCAACCATTCCTGTTTGCTATATATTCTAAGCTCTGTACCGTGGGTTACGCTCATGTACACATATATTATACACAATGCCTACTCCATTAGTTTCCTGCTCGAAGATTCAAACACAAAAATTAATGGCGGCCAGTACCTACTTCCTATTATTCTAACCGAGAATTATAAATTCTCTTTATTTTATAAAATTTTCAATCAACTTTGATAATATAAGTAACTGGTTTTACTGACCTTTTGCCAGATAAATTTTCCGGTAGTCACAAAGTTTATTACATTTTTTGCCAGAAAAATTTAAAAAATTATCCAATATTTTAAAACTTTAAATTGAAATCTCAAAAATAATAACTAGCAGTATATCCAATTTAGCCACAAAACAGTTTAGAAATTTTTCCCGATAATTTAAGACCTTAAATCGACCTCACAAGAATAACTTGCGGTATCTCCGTTTTAGGCAGAAAACAGTTTATAAATTTTCCAATACTTTCGAAACTTAATCAAACTCAGTTAACCTGTATTTTTCTTTTTTTTTCTTCTTCTTTTTTTCACTGATCAATACTTTACAAGCCTTAACAACTGCCTCACGAAAAAATTCCAACACCAAGCTCTCAAAACCCAAACTCATTTCTTTCATTTACCCCATAAACCTTTTCCGTTGACACAAAACGAGAGGTCGTAGCGCCAACGAAAATTTGGTAAAAAACGTAAACTGGGGAAATCGAATTAGATGGAGAATTCTTAGGCGTAAGTATTTAAACTAATATTCTAACGTTTTTTCATCGTTTTCGGATTTTTCTTATCGCAAAGAAAGGCATTTTATTTTATAAAAAACGTCAATTTAAAGTTAACAATTTCTTATCGTTTTCTTGCGGTCTAAGAAAAGAGAAGGAATGCGTTAAGAATAACTTCCAGAAAAGGAAAAGATTTCCATCAGAAAAGTATAACAAATTGTTAACCTATGTCGATAAGAAAATATTAAGGGCCTGTCCGGATCCAAGTCTTCGCCTTTGTATTGTTATTACAACTGATAGTGACGTAACATCGAGTCAAGCTCTATCCGAATCCATGTCTATGCCACCGAGCTTTGCTACTTTGTATAACAGTCTTGACATCTGGTTAGCTTGATCACCGAGTCAGCGGTCGAGTTGACTTATTTAAATAGACATCGTATTGTGAGGTTATGTTTGTTTGCTGCTTGTGAAATCAAGCTGAGCGAACGAACGAATTCGGACAGGTTAGCTTCGCCTGCGTCTAACTATTATAATAGCTGAGCTTGTTGTGTTACGTCACTAGCTGTAATAACAAGACGAAGATGAAGAGGAAGACTTGGATCCGAACAGGCCCTAAGAAAACGTTACATCGAGTAGAGAATTACAAAGAGAGGGGAAACTTTACGAATCTTGACAACCACTCGAACCACAGATGTATCGTTTACTGCAAAAAAAGTTAACGCTGTCACTTGCTTATCTTTATCCCTTTCCAAAACTTAAACTCAATCAATTTGTAAAATTTTTCGCCTTATTCGGTTATGAAAATGAGCCTTCGATGAAAGGAATGAGAAAGAAAAACTTTTAATGCCCCACGAATTTGATTGCAACTTGAAACGGATACAATCATGACATTTTTACAAAATGTGTGACAAGGTCATTCGTTTCAGACCCTCAACAGCCTCTTCTCAAGATAAGATTAATATTGACACACCTGAATATCGCCCTAGATCTGTTTGCGGTGTTAAGAAACTACCAACGTGGTGATTATGATAGTCTTGATGATTTTCCAATCAACCGCTATTTGTCATTTATTCTTTCACCTGGGGAGTGATTCTGATTTCTTTGTCGTAGCATAGTCGTATATTTTCGTCACATATTTTGACACTTCACCTCAAATTTGTCGTACTTTTATGTTCACCATATTCATTTTGATTTATCCTTTTCATCAACCACAAAATAAACTAAAATGCATTTACAATGAATTAATGTCAGAATACACGCCTAAAAGTACGACAAATTAGTCAACTGCTCCGGAGGTTGTGACAAAAATTGTATACTAAGGTAAATGGATTTTCTACATGAACTTAAAACAATACAAGTGCTTAAAATCGAAAAATATTTTTGAATTTGTTATGTGAAGTGTCAGTTTCAGTTCATTCTACGTAATGCAAAGCTTGCTGAACTGAATAAAACCACGAAAAAATCAGTAGAAAAGTTCATTTCATTTAGGCGTATATTTTGACATTAAAGTACGATTAAAGATCAGAATCACCCTCCTGATCTTGACCTATCTTTGGAACAATTCTATCAGACTTGTAACGAAATCACAAAAAGTATTTAAATCTATAAATATCCGTTAATGCATGACGTACAATAGCAAGTAGTGCTTAACCCGATTTGACTGACTGATTTGTTTACAATGAAGTAAAACTTAATTGTTCATGTATGAACAAACCCTCTTGACGATCCATGAATGATGGTAACTCAGGATGCCTGAGATGTCAAATGTAGAATGGAATCATCAAGACGGCCAAACTTTCACGTCTACAATGGCGAGCTGGCACCGTGAATAAATCAGTCGATCAACAAACTTCGACCAGCTAAGAACTTTTAAGTTTATAGCCAGCGAAGAAGTTAATTGACTCAAATTCCTGCCGAGTGCGAGGTTTACCGCATTCGAGATATACCCGTCATCCCGTAGTTAAAAATATTCCTACCGAGTACGAGGTTTTCCGTATTCGAGACAATTTCTCAAATTCCTGCCGAGTGCGCGGTTTACCGCATTCGAGATATATCCGTCATCCCGCAGCTGATAGTATTGTTCACGCCTAACATAAAGAGATACATATAGTGTAAAAAGTGGAAAACGACCCAAATGTGTATAGTATTAAGAGTGTGTATAGTATTAAGAGTGTCACAGACAATAAATCTCACAAGTTTGTATAAAACCTTATGGGGAAAAGGGTAATAGTATTAAGATTGTGTATTGTCACAGACAATAAATCTGACAAGTTTGTGTTAAACCTTTTGGGAAAAAGGTTAAATGGTATTAAGATTGTGTATTGTCACAGACAACTGAAAATTAACCGATTACAGACTATATATCAAGGTATTAATCTTTATGTACCTGCAGTTAACTAACATAGCCGGTTTTCGAAATGGTATAGCCGTCAACTCATAAGAGTACTCCAAGAAATGGGGATAGATATAGACGATTGCATAAAATTAATCCTGTTATGGTTCTGTAATAAAAATTGAGAGTGAGCTCCTGACTAATAGTCCGACTACCCGCAATAGCTGGCAGCTCACCCAGTGGCAGTGTAGCAGGCTAGCACGCTAGCACCTCGGTCTATATGCGGAGAGTGCGGGGTGGGTTCACCAGTCACTTAACCATGAAAAAAAAAATCTTGCCTACTAAGAAACAAAGGAAAGATCCGAAGAACGATGATCTACTATTATTTTAATTAATGCAAAGAAAAGGGTAAACACACACTTTAAGGGACCTTTGACACCACTCACTTGGAGGCGATGTGGGGAACAGATGGTATGACCCTTGCGTGAAATCCCCGGCCGCCCATGACGTCCTTGGCAATAGGTTAAGATGTCCCTAATATCCTGTAACTAGAAAGATGACTCCGGGAGGGAGTAGAGAGAGAATGCCGTTCTAACACTTCATTTCATAAATCATTTTATTATTTCCTGTTTGTCATAATCATATATAAGGTAGGTTGTGTTTTGCTTAAATTCACCCCCGAAACGTTACTGGATGCACGACACGTTCGATGCTTAAGTTGCTGGACGGCCCAGTGTCTTCAAGCCGATGGAATAACTCCTTTTTTTTGTTTTTTTTTTTCTTAAATTCACCCCCGAAGCCTTATGCGGCGAGCTAGACAAACCCTTATCAGTTCTATACAAACACTTATCAGTTAGATGAGCGAACGTAAACCCATGGGGACAACCACACTGGTGCGAACGCGTATACTACAAGCAGACGGGGCTATAACAGAGACTATGCGCAGATATTTATTGACAGCCGTGACGTACATGGGTACTATATCTCGAGGCCTTCTTGAGGAGTACTAATGGCTAATACAAGAAAAAAACTCCTATGGCTTACCTTTCTGCCCTTGCACTACATACATTCTACTGTTATCACAGATAATCTGAGTTACGAGACTACCTTTCAGTCCTTCTATTAATTGTAGCTACCCTAGCTTAATTTTTATGGCAGCGGTGCCTCATACAGCGATGAATGACAAGGAAAGGCACGGACCGCTCTAGGTAAATTCCTATTTTTTTATAACTATATTCATTACGACATTCTTATGCTAAGATATCAATCACTTTGCGAAAATTATATCAAAAATCTCTATTTCAGGTGCCCTATGAAGTGATGGCACTAGGTAAGATCATATTTTTTTGCAATTGTATTCATTGCGTAATCCTTATGCTAAAATATTTATTACTTTGCGATGATTATGTCCAACAATTTCTATTTCAAGTGCCCTATGGAGTGATGGCACTAAGTCTATATTTTTTCTTGTAAATATTCATTGCATAATCCTTATACTAAAAATATTTAACACTTTGCGATGATTATGTCCAAAAATGTCTATTTCAGGTGCCCTATAGAGTGATGGCACTAGGTAAGTTTATATTTCTCAAGAGATGTATATTTTAAATAACAAATATATTTATTGCGACGTTCGTGTATTAAGATATTAATCAGTTCGAATATTATATAAAGAAAATTCCTATTTCAGGTGCCGGAATTGTACTTTAATTCTTTCAGGTGCTCCGTTAATACGGTGTAGACCACACGTGTGCGTGTGAGGTTATGCGACTTCCATGCGGGTGGAACATTTTGTTCTGCATTTTTGTAAATTTCCTTATAACTATTTGTACATATCCCTTTTTCCTTTATTTTTGTTTCTCATGAGCTCCTCTCATTGTGCGCCGCGATGGGCCGCAACCCTAACCTCAGGGTAACTTCACTTATTACCACTGCAGGACACTCATGTTATCCTTGATTTTTTTTCTTTTTATTTATTTATTCCATTTTTGTTTTCTTATTGTTGGGAACTTTTCTTTCTAGTTTTACTTTCAATAAACAAATTTTTCACTAATTGTTTTGATTTTTCTTTCTTTTGGTTACCTCACCCGCTGATTGTTCACTTCATGCCCATCATGGCCGGCTGTCTCTCTTTCCGGCCTCTTGCCGGCCCGATCCCTGTCTATTCCCAACATGGTGTGTGCCGTTTCACTCACAGTCCTGACGGCTAGAGGGCAAGATAAGTTCGCATGGGCGGTTTGCCGTGGTTTCTCTTGGCATTTCCTAACTGAACTGCCGCCAGGCCCACATGCGACCATAACAATCCAAACCTTAGAAAAATGACAAAATCACTCTTAACCTTCGCTTTACCAATATCCACCTAGAGGTAGATATTTCGATTTATTTTTCTTTATAACTCAGGAAAATTTCATCAAATCTCAAAACACCTCCGACTCAGTGACTTAATTTTCTATTTATTATGAAATTAGAAAGAAAATCATTTTATTCGCACCGCTTCATATTTTTGTTTTATTTCGTTTTATACACGGATTTGAAATTTTATCTACCCGGGTAGATACATACAATTTATATGGGGATTTTCTAATGTTAAAGTTTGTCGTTAGAATATTAGCAACGAAAAGAGTAAAGCATTTTAATACAAAATTTATTTATTTTTATTGAAAATATAATGTAAAATAAATAATAATATAATAAAAGTGTATACAGAAATAGCAAAAGTAGAAAAAATAATTAAATATAGTGAAAAATACCAGTGTTGGGATGATGACTGTATTGAGGATGGACCTGCATGACAGCCTTCGCATTTTGTTTGTGTCAAGCTGTGCTGTGCGCATACTGGTTTTTTATATTTGATGCATGCTTGTCGAGTAGCTCTTTTTTTTTTGCACTGCTGGTAGCATTATAGCATCCACTTTTTTGTTTGCGCCCAGATGCATCTCGTTCTGGACAATCATTTGGAGTGAAATCTTCGTCTATTTGGATTGACGCAGTACCTGGCTCAACTAAAATACATTCCATTACCACCTTGATGTGGAATTTTGAAATAATTTTTTTTATTTTCGTCTCTCCTTCTAATTTGGGAAATGCATAATTGTTCACCCAACAACTGCAGAAATTCACGATGACGCGACTTTTTCACAGTGCATTCAGAGTTAATTGATGAGTAGATTATGTAAGCTGCAAGGGCTGCGGTATCTAGAATATTATAAAATAGTGCTAGAGGCCAGCGTTTTGTCGCCCTCTTCGTGGAATATTGAGCCAGCATTTTATCCATCGTGTCCACACCACCTTTACTTCCGGTTTTTATTTTGGACCGTAAACAGCATTATCACGATACATGGTCGATAATAAAACCATGGCTTCATTTTTACCAAATCCAAACTCAGTGGAGTACTGATCGGTTCTTCGCTGCTTTGAACGCATCTGGTAAATAGCACTTATTTTTTCTTTTACAGTGCCGGAAACCGTTATTTTCCAAGTGACCAGTTCCATAGCCACAAGCACACCAAATTTTTATGCATGTACTGTGTGAACTTGGTGCGTCCCCTCTGCCCATACAATTGCTCGTTTACTGTAATAGATTCATACGGTCTGTAATATGTCCTTAGATTCGAGTTGACCATCATAAAGATATCTGTAGTCGGTGCAGCCTTATCTACATACTTCTTGGCGAAAACCTTTGTAACGTGCCAATCGAACTGAATGAACCTCAATATTTGCTGTAATCTGTTTCTAGACTTCGTAGCACGATAAAGTGGGAAAGAACTTTGTTTCCAAAGTGTACCTGCAGCCTCTTGACTTGATTTATGACAGCCCATTGTCAGCAAAATTCCCAGGTTTTTTATTCGGATTTTTGTCTATTTTTTTCGGCACAGTCTGCTTCGGCTCTTTTGTTCGTATATCTACATATAAGTTCTGTAATGACGGAACTCATGACGCAAAATAAAAGTATAATTTTGCGACAGATTCTTGGAGATTAGATGAGGGTCTCTAAACAATGAATCACGAAGAATATTGTGAGAACCTATTCATTGTAACATTGATGGATCTTTATATCATTTTGTCCCATCCTTGTCACAAAATAGCTTTCATGATACGAAAAAACTTCACCACCATACACTACATCATCAAAATGTAAGTTTACAGGGTGTTTCCCCTTAGCAGGACAATAGAGCAGGAGGTGAACGTATTTTTATTTTTATCTTAAGGACCTTCCTAATAATAGTCACATTTATATTATACTATATAACACTTGGCAATATCATAATAAGTATATAAAAGTTATTGTGTTCGGTGTTTGTGGCTTACCAAGATTCCTTGTCTGACACTCTTGTCAACAAGAAATTTTTCTCTCTGGATAATGGACTTACAGGTGTTCCGTGCAGTCTTGTAGACTTGTTTCAGTTCTGGACATGGATGCTGATAGGCGCGAAAGGCAGACTCTTTCACTTTTAATGCTTGGTTGCATTTATCATTAAAACAAGAGCGATTTCGCTGTTGTTGAGATCTGCTGTAGGAATACGGAATGTATTCACGCAAGATTTAGAGAGTTATTAAGTTCTAATGTACATTCATCAACATCCCTCGAAGCAAAACAGACCGACCAATCAATTTCTCTAAGATACTGATTGAGACTTTCCCAATCAGCATTCTTATAGTGCCAAAAAAGCATACTTGTAGGTAGAGAAGTAGGGCGGCACAGGTTTGAGGTGGAGAATTGAAACAAATCCAGTAAATTGGCGGGCCACGGTATGTTATGGACATTAAAATCGTCTGCCAGGACGATTTCGGAAGAGTTGGACAGAAATCAAATGATCAATATTGTTGGATATATTGTCCAATACGGATACATATGTGGTCTGTGATAAAGGAAACAGAAGTAGATGGCGTGCTTGTGAAGTTTGAACCTAATCCAGATTTACATCTGAATTGGTAGAAGGAAAATTTTGAAGAATGGTAAAGGCCACATCATTCCGGATATATATTGCGATCCCTCTATGCTGAAAAAAATGAAGCTGTAACCAGGGACGTGATACTGATTAATATCAGCATCAGAAACGACCTTGGTTTCACTTATCGCAAGAATAGCCAGATTTTTTGGGAGTTAAGGTGGCAGTACACCGAAAACTATTTTCAGAACGGTTCGTAAAAATGATTGTAACCAATTTCATAGGATTTCATATCTTAAAGAACAGTACAATAAAAACATCTAGGACTGATCGTTTTTACAGTATACATAAAAAACTTAAATTTTTGTATGGAAATACCATGAAGGTGTTGCCCGATTCAGTCCATTTTTGAAATTGTATTTACTATTTTTTTTTAGAACTCTGTGTACAATACTTTCGCTCCCTACGTGTCGACGCGATTTCAGCCAGTGCCCAAAGATTTACCCCATTTCCGAATTTACCGTGTGCTAAATTTCAGCTGTCTAAGTAAGCGCATTCTGAACCTATCGAGAGATGAACCGATAGAAAGGCAGAAAATGCAAAAATCAAAATAACTTTTAATATTATGCGTGCGTGTCCAATCCATTTTCCTTTACAATCATTATTTCTATGTGTTACAAATGGAATGACAAACTTAATCCCAATGATTATCTAGAATATAAGAAAAATTACCGCAATATTAGCATCCGTTCAAAAATTATTATTAATTAGTTAGTATTAATATTTTTATGCTATGCGAATAGTGAAAAAGTTGGAAGAGCTAAGAAAATCTCAATTACGTTCTGACTTTACTTATTTACTTTAATGGCCAGTTTCACAGTCTGAGTTTAAACCAAATATTTAGTTTAAACTCGACGAATGAGTTTCACAGTTTGGCTTAAACCCCGGTTTAAACTCGAGTTTAAACCGTGCCCTTCCTCGGTTTAAACTCCAGATAATTTTATTTTGACAGTAGCATTGCTTTTTTTGTATCAAGAAAATAATTTCATCATGGATTTAGATTTAGACATTTCTAGCGATGAAGAAGATTTTTTTGAGTTAAATTTACAACTCTGGCGACGACTGAGAGTAATTAGAAATCGGCCAAATCATTTTAATTAGTAGGACGACGTTGATTTTTATGCTGGGTTCAGTTTAAGTAAAGAACTTTGTCACTTTGTCTTCGAATCTATTCTTGTCCGTCTTCTTGCGCTCTATTATATATCTCTTTTTTATGCATTAGTGAAGGCAATAGCTCAACTTCACTTATGCTAAAATTTTCATCCTTTTTTAATGTTGGCATATTTAAAATTAGAAAATATACCCACATATTTTTTATTTCTGATCTGTTTACTTTTGATTGACAGATTGATTCATTGCAAAATTGCTTCACAATGGTGGCGATAACTAATTTAATTCACAATTTAATCAGTACGACCAACGTTACTAAAAGAATGCACTGTGAAACCCGATTTGGTTTAAACTACGTTTAAACTTGGAGAGTGGTTTAAACTAAACCTTGGTTTAAACTCGACTGTGAAACTGGCCATAAGTATACCTACTTAAATTATAAAAATTAAATTCGAAACTAATTCGTTTGTTGAACATCTTAGCAACACTATTTTTATCTTTATACTTCAGGAACTTTCTCAATTGAAATGGTACTCGCGACTACATCGTATAACAGTTAGCGATACCATAATAACTAAGTATTATAAAAGTTTTTTAACAATCCAATTACATGTTATAACTTCATATAAAGTTAAATCAAAAACAATTCCACAAAACCAAATAATAATGTTTAAATTTCTTTTATTATTATAAAATTAAACAAACTAAAATCTAGTATGCATGATCCTGCAGAACACTAGCTTGATTTGTTTCTATGGTCTCCTCCCCTACATGCAAATATTCAATATTTGTGCTACTATCAAAAGCATATTCGTGTGTAATTTGTTCGGAATTTTCAATATCCATGTCATCATGTAGCTCTCTTAGCCAACTTTGCACTTTTTCCTTGAATATCCTTTTTCGCCTGGCATCTAAAGTTTCCAAATCTGGCAGCATAGAAAATAAGAAATCTTTATCGACATCGGTATTTGTTGATGTCAACATCGACGTCTGAGATGAAAATGATTTTCGCCTATGTGGAGAATATTTTGACGGTTGCATTACTTTCCATGAAGGTGTTGCATTTTCTTCTTGCGTTCCATAATCCTTAACGTTGGTATTGTTAGCTCTTCTCTCTGAGAATTTCTTTTCAAATTTCAGGAATGGAATGTAAAACTTTAGAGCATCTTTTAAGTAATATTGTTGTTTTTTGTGTGTAGTAAAATCCCGTTTTAGAACATTCCTGATTGTTTTCCAACGATTTTTACAAATAATCGCTATAAAATATGAGGGGGGGGGAAAGATTTTAAATAGATGGAAAAATATAAAAAAATTATTATTTACGTTTTGTGTTTAGTTCATTGGCTATTTCTTTCCATGCTGCGTTTCTACTTTCTAACCGCCTATAATTGCGATGCGATGTATCGTAAACTTCGGGATGCATTTGTATTAGGCCAATCATTTCACGCTCATCAATTATATTATCTTTATTACTATTTGCCGAGGTATTCATATTTCTGGAAGATAAATATTGTGTTAAAAGATAATTATACATAGATTGGTTCGAGTGATTCAAAAATTTGTAAGATTTGTTGTGAATCTCTTAATCACTTGTTGCTATGTTAAAATCAGTCTTCTAAAGGAATTATGCATTTCTTTCAGATGAAGGTGCTCTTGAACAGAAATGACATAAAGCACTTCATTTTTTGTCACTGACTAAAAAGTATAAGAGATTAATTTCAAAATTATTTATGTTTCGAATGCCTAAGTGAAACAGCAGATCTAAAGAATTCTTAAGAAAATCTATAAATATTTTTCTAGAAGAGCAAAATAATTAACAATTTTTTAGAGCCTAAACCTACAATTTTCTCAAAAAATCTTTATACAAAAGGGTAATATAAATATTAAGATGTAATAAAACAAACGGAGTCTGAAAGTAGAAGAAACTTACAGAGCCCACTGTGTTATGGTTGTAGCGTGCTGCATGCGTGCATGCTACATGCACGACGCTGACAGATGTAGCAGTGCGGACATTAATCCACACGGCGAATGTGCTGCCAGTTTTGACACAACCGCACGAATAAACCGTGGGGGGAACGTAGGGACACTAAAAAATAACTTACCGCCCTCAGAGTCATATGGGTGGATGAGGCACAGCAGTGAGAGCAGACCATCTGCGCCTTCAAGTAAGCAAATGTATGTAAGTGGTGTAAGGGTCCCTTCAGCACCGGATGTGGTACTTGTGGTTTTTGTGCAGGCACGATATTTTTTTGTATTATGGTTCGTGACCTGCGGCAGCTTGTGGTTACTCCCCCCCCCCCCTATAACTCTCTGCACTAGTCGAGGTGCGAGGTTCTAACATGCCACCATGTGCTATCGCCGATCACGGGAGTGAACTGTTAGCTCACGCTAACAGGATGGACTTCACGTCCAAAGATAATCACTCGAAGCTAAGTACCAAAACAACTGAACCATACGTTGTTTCGGAGAAATTACCGGCTATCTCACGGAAGTACAACTGAACAAATACCTCAAACTGGCCTAAGTGGTGTGCGAAAAACTTTTAAGCATAGGCATAGAAAACAGTGGTGCTATAGAATATCAAAAGCCGAAGCTATCCTCCGAGGTAACAACCGGACAACGGGTGCATAAAGGTACTAGTCTGAGAAAGATCAATGGTACAGCACTCAAAAAACCGTACATATTAAGATAATTTTGAAAATAGTTTGAAAATGTAATGGTAACTATCGTCGATACTATAGAGGAAGAACTAATTCCGAAACCAAAGATCAGGATTGTAGTAACTTACAAAAAGGATTATTTAAATAAGATATAAATATAACCAAAGGCATATTTAAAAGGCAGTATGACAAAGAAGATAATTTTGCGATAAAACACCACCACCATATCAATGACTGTATGAGTGTAACTAGTTGAATCTTCATTATGCCTTTGCAGCAACAGCTGTCATAAGTATGAGATTGACAAAAGATCTTCTGACGCAAGACCCTGATATAGGAACCATGAATCAATCAAGATAAAATAAATGGGTAAATCAACAGATGCTAGTATATAATAAATATATAGTGGCATAACAAGGAGCCGCCTTTTTTACCAAAAATATTAACTTTCTACCAATTCTAGAGTTTGTTGTGTACAATAGGGGGCGGCACAACATAACGCTTTAAATCTTTCGTGAATTTTTGTTTTACAGTGAGAACCCTCTACAACGAAAAACTGGCTATAAAGTAAACTCTATAGTTGAACTTGGTTAGTTTCCGAAAAACCGGTATATATTAATTCAACCTCTGCAACAAATTGACTCTATCAATAGCGAGAAAATACTGTTACGTGGAACAGAAAGAGACAACTGGTGACATCTACTGGAAATGGATAGTAAACAACGTCAGGAACGGAGAATCTATGACGGAATCTTCGGAAAGGCTCAGTAATAGAATAGTCAAGAAGATTCTGGAATGGATATAAATGCAAAAGTTGTCACCGCTAGAAAAAGAGTCTTGTCTTAGACATTGCAGTGTTAACAAGCGAAAGTAATAAACAGGCGAAAATGTTCTAATTGGATTGCGATAATTGAAAGTACAGTATTAGCGATAATTAAGAGGATCAGTACCAATATTTGCAAGTTTCATACATTTTTCAATGCAAATTTCTGGCAAACTATTAGTAGCAAAAAGTGTATTAGAATGGAGATATTAGCTCGGAAACTTGTAAAAAATGGTAAAAATTGAAGTCTTTTAAATCAAATTCCTGTGGGTAGGTGATCTTATTTCTTCAAATTGTGACTGTTTTAGAAAGATAAGGCCTAGATCTAGCAAATAACGTCGAGTTTTTTTCATTTTTAGTAGCGCTTTTTATAATTATTTGACTCTAATAGTACTTGTTTTTTCTCCCGACATTTCACCGACTAGAAATTGCAATTTTCATTTGAAAGTTGTTTAAATACAAAGCAAAATAGCATGTTTAACAATTATGGGCAAACAAAATTTAGGAGACTTAATGCTCGATAACAATTTTCAATTTATGTGAACTGTAAATTTTCATTTGTTGTCTTAAATTGTATGGTTTTGTCGGATGTTTGGTTTCTGTCTTTTGCGGTAGATGTCTGTGGTCTAGGTCTAGACTAATTTTATTAAATTTTCTCACTATTAGAACGCAAACGTACGTATAGTAAATTTTATTACCTACAGGTTCGCTAGTATCTAAATTAAAACTTTTGCTGAGTAACGACTCCTTTTAAAGATGAGTTGATTAATTGAAGGTTTGTGAATTTTATAAGTGTCAAGCTAAAATAAAGAACTTGTATATTAAATATTTAATATGGTGCTTTAAATAACGAACCAAAGGCCACGCTCGCAACAATAGGTAGAACAATTTAGGTTGCCAGATGCTCACAAAGGTACCAACATTTTCGGGAATAAGTCCTAAACTTCCAGGAATATCGCTATTGCGAACACTTTTGCGCTTCTTTTGTTTATTGTGATTATTGCCTTTATTGACCACTGACTGAATCGGTGTGTAAATGATGAGTCATTTTAAAAATCAGATTTTCAAATCAGCTCATTATTTTCAATCAATGAAAACAATCTGCATTTTATTTCCCTTTCAGCAATAAAATTTATTTTGTCCGTTCGTACATATTTTGCTACTCATTCCTTATAACGAAAGAAATTGCTTGGTCCCTTGAGTTTCATTACAGGGAGTTTTCATGTATTTTCTTCGATTATAATTCCAATTTACATTTTTACTTTTTCGCAAAGCTACTCGAATCACTAAATAATAATATCCATTATTTATTCAAGTTAAATTTTCCATGTTATAATTCTAATTACAATCACCAATTGATAGTATCTGTTATTTGTTTAATTATTTTTTTTAATATCCTTTATGTAAGTTATGATATTTCTCCGGAGGAGATATAAAAAAAACTAATTTCCAATGTAATGACCGATTTATTCAAAAGCTCTCGTAAAACTGTGCAATTCTTAATTTCTACCTTAATTAATTTCTACCTTTAAGAACTTTTCTGCTTATTTGACAATAATTTTATATATTTCAATGGACAAAGAAAAAGCTGTATAACTAAAAAATAATTTTGTTTCAATGGAATCAAATAAATTGCAACACGTATCCGGTGTCGATACTTGTTGGTCAGTCAACGTGACTTACCGAAAATTGTCTATTCGACATAACTGCGTTTGCAATTTATTTGATTTTACATTAAAATAAAATTGTTATCAGGTGTAATGCGTGTTATGATAACTTGTATCCGAGTAATAATTGCACAATAAACAATTAACACATGATACACCGATTTTATATGAATTTCTTTTATTTATTTTTTACACAAAAATACAAGATTAGTACATTTTTTTATCACATAACGTACATGCTAGTAAAGTAACCGTTTGTATTATGAACTAATTGCTTATAAGGCAGCATTACATATACGGGAAACACTGATTAACATTTTTATTCTTAAACTACGTTTTCGATGTCGTTATGCTTTTATAGAACACGCGAATTTCTACGAGCGCGGTCAGGCCTGAGTATTCATACAGTGGAACAGCTCTGTCAAAACTGTACGTTGAGTAGGATACTTTCGAAAAGAAATGGCGGATACCTGTATGGGAATGACATTTTTAAGCGTGAAGCGAATCTTTTTTAAAATAATAAATGGTTGTTTCCTGGTATAAAAGTTAGAAAAAAAAATAAATAGAATTCTGTGCCTTTTTAATGTAAAATCATACTCTATCCAAAGTTTCTAATAGACACTACAATAGTGAAAGTCAAGACGGCGTGCTCGGACAAAGCCGACCACGCAGGTGCAGGTAAAATGCTTCAGACACTCATAATCAAGTCAAAAACAGGAAATCTTCTAACAAGCCTGTTAAAGACAAAATTAAAATAACAAGTGTAAAAAATTTACTTGCAACTGAGGATGTTGAAAAACTCCGCTAATTTGAGGTTGGGGAGGGATGCACAAACAGTGACGCCCCAGCGGCCATTTTGAAGAAGATGACACGAATGGAAGCGGAAATTCACCCATAAGCCACAACAATAATGCGAGTCAAAAACCAAATTATTGGAAGCCTCATTGAAAGTATCAGCTATTAAAGCAAGAAAAAAGAAAAGCAAACAAGGAAATTCAAGGTAATGTCGCACAGTATCTTTCAAATTATTCAAATAGATTCGCATTATTATCCGACGATAACGTATAGACACAGATGATAATTCATATGAATCCTATGTTAATAAGACAAACAACGGCAACATAACTAGCAATGTTATTAACAATCCAGGCTCAAAATCATTATCTTATAAGAATGTAGATGTATAGTCCGACTGTTTGAATTAGTCGAGTCGACAGCTTCGAATTGTAACTCACATAATATAAAATATAAACTTATACCAGTGTAGGTTTCAGGAGAACTAAGGTATTCATCAATGATGTAAATTTGCACAAGTTTCTAATGGAGCGATTCCGCATAACGCAGGTGGAAGGCTCCTCCTTCACCCCAAAAGATTAAAAAAAAATCATCCATCCTGCTGAGGGCTAGAGAGCGGTGCGCCGACGAGGAAATTTCCTCCGCCCTTAAAGAAAAAGCACCCAACACCAAAATAGCCAAGGTATCGGCCTTTAGCCCTGCCCGCACAAGGGACCAATATTTTCACTATTCAACTCGAAGCAGGGGAAAACACAGCTGAACTAGTATCCATTAGACAAATACTATACCAATCTCGCTCTTAGGAAAGAAAGAGACAAAGAAATATAATAAGAAGCTTTCAGTCCCACAGATCTGGACACACGGGAGAATTCTGTTCTCATACCATTAGATGGGTAGTGTGCGGGGAGGAGCAAGATTCAGAAGTCTGCATTAATGCTAACGCGGACAGCAAATCAAAGCAATCAACTAAATGCGCCAACAGCGGGGCCATCTGACTATAGGGGATGCCCAGAATTCAAAAAATGATCTGCAAAACAAAAACGCTAGACAGCTGGTAAACTCCAGAAGATCTGCAGCAAATAGTACTTTGAACAACTTTTTTAACCCCTCCGTCTCATTCGCGGACACTCTTCAGGGTGGCTCTGAATAGCAGAATCCCACAAGTGGAGCACTGAACAGCTTACTGTGTGAATCGCAAAATCTGTTCAGTATCCCGTTTAAAGACCTCATTTCTCGTATTTGTCAATTCTGGCTGAACTATACTAAATTACAAAGCAGAGAAGATAGGATGTTTGTCTGTACCTTGATTTCGTAGCCTCGGTAGTCACTTAATTAATGCTTCAAACATCAAAATTCTTGCACTGAATATTAATTCTCTGATCACACACGATAGGCGAATCGCGCTTACTAACTTACTTGAATAACACAAAATTAATTTCTGTCTTCTTTCTGAAACCAGACTGAACAAATATCACAAACCCAGGATAAGTGGATACAACATTGTACGTAAATGACAGTGGTAGAGATACACCGGTGGTTATCAATGATAAACTTACATTTTTAAACATCCCATTTCAACGCGATTTGTTCTCGATCTGCCTCGTGTGCATATACCACAGAAGCGACTCAATTGCTCTGATGAAGATTTTGTTAAGCAGCATTTACATCCCGTCTAATGCCAACACAAACCTCGCAAGTGATTTGGATAGACTATATATACTTTCAAATAGGGGGGACTTTAATGCGAGGCAGGCACCCTAACTATTTGGGGAGACGTTTCTACCAATAGAAACGGAACCACCATAAATAACTGCTTTTTTAACGGCCCGTTCTTATCCATGGATATCATCTCGCCCAACAGCCCACATTCCCTAGATCTTCTTCAATTCTGGACTTTTTTTTTAAGTTCGGCCTCCTTAACGACCTAAAAAAGAAGTAAGAACGCTCCAACCAGCATCCCTATCCCATCACCCTCAGACCACTTTGGGATCATCAAGGACCTCAATTTAGCTAATCTCTCTCTCCACCAACTTACCCCAGAAACATATACTAGCTTTGCAGACACTCATTAGCGAGCATTCAGACACGACTTAAATCAAAGAGTTAATCGCGTTCATATTCCTACAGAAATGAACATTTCAAACCAAGAAATTGACAGTCACATACCGAAGATTAACATGGAAATTCTCGGCTGTACTCAAATGCATTTCGTAACCTGGCATTTTAAATACAATAAAAATCATATCTCTAACACGACCAAAAAGCTGTTAAGAATCAGGAATATATGGCTCCGAATTCTAAAAAGAACGTTTCACAGAGAAACCTCAACAGAACCAAAGTGAATAGCAGGAAATGAATACTAGAATTCAGTGCCTTAGCAAAATTTCTAAGGACAGGGTAAGAATAGAGCTCAACATTGCGTTCAAGAATAGACTGAATAGAGTTGTCTCTTCCTCGCAAGCTTTCAAAGAAATTGACAAAATCTCTAGTAGCAATTTTTTCGGAACAGACATCACAATATACACCCTCACCTTAAAAAGCTAAGATCTTATTAACACCGAAGACAAGCTTGAAGCTTTTAAAGGCATTAATAACTTCAACACCTCATTCCTTAGTTCTCATCTCACAAGATTTTCAGCTTCCAATAACGCCTCGAACTCAAACGACATATCTAGTTTCACCTCTGCGGACAAGGTTCATCTTCCCAGAAAGAACTTTAATAAAAAAAAATCATATGGGCCGAACCGTATCACGAACTTCATTTTGCTGAAATACCCCGACTACCTAGATAAAGTACTGACACCTCTATTCAATTGCTGCATGAACAATGGACACCCAAAAAGGGCAATTCCAAAAGACTTTAGACCAATTTCTTTACTATCCAATGTCTGTAAACTGTAAAGATGCTTGCGAGGAGAGAAACGTAATCCCTAATAACCAATTTGGTTTCAAAAGGGGACACTCTGCTGAACAGGCCATTTTGCTTCTGACCAAAAAAATCAAAATCTTAGGAAATCATTCAATCTTCAAAATGAGACTTAACTACAGCTGCCAAAATGGTAAGAGTCCTCAATAGTATTCTGTCCGAGGGGAAAACCAGGTTACACATAGACACTGAGCCCACTGGAACAATACCAATACAGTCAGGAGTCCCTCAGGGCTCAATACTGGGGCCACAACTATTCGACCTCTTTCTACATGACTTCCCATTCAAGGAGACCGCGGGCAATTCTTTACGCTGATGACACTATACTTCTAGCCTGTGACGAACGCCCCCACGACACACTCGTCAAGATTAAAGACAAAATACCGGCGCTCCTCAATTATTAAAATAGCTGGGACCTTAAGCGCAGCAGCGACAAATGTGGTCTCATCTGTTTCAGGATTACCAGTGGTAAGGGGCATCATCTGGTGGTATGTGAAAGTAAGACCCTAAAGATAAGAATTAATAATGTCAATATCCCTCTCAAAACCGAAATCGAATACCTGGGTATAAAGCTTCAAAACGAGTTCCGGTTCAATGGCCATGCCTGAAAAGCCCTTAACAAATCCAAAGCAGCCAGAGCAATGCTCAAACCACTTCTTAGTTCCAAAAGTCTCTCCAAAAGCATAAAAGTGCTTATGTACAAAACACTCATCGGGCCTATTATCACATACGGCTTCATCTCATGGTTTACTATCTCCCCCATAGTAGCAAATCAGCTCAATCATTTCGAAAGAAAAATTCTAAGATTCTGCACAGAAGACCTAACAAAAAATGGTTTTCCAACGTAACTCTACATGCAACGAATCAGGTGTCACCCCCCTCTTGCTAACCACCAAAACCCATTAATCAGAACAATCCACAGCCTTAACAATTACCATTACCTCTCCCAATCAATATAATCAAAGCTCATGAAGTCCACGATGACACCGGCACATTAAAAGGCCTTAACGGGCCGGCTACAGCCATGCAGTAACACTCTCACTCTCACTTGTTTTGTACACTCCTCATGGTGGAAGAACGTAGATTTCATCTTAAACAGGTCCTAAGGTCTAAAACTAGTTCGGATGCTTGCTACGCTGCGCGGGGGGGTTGGGGATGAATGTGACGCTTGTCCGAGGGTAGGGGAAGGGGTAAGCTATCATTTGAGCGAAAAATGAAGAAAAACGCTAAAGAGGGTGAGGAGCAATGGACAAAAGAGTGAAGTCACTTCTGGTTTTTACTTTCACCCCCATCTTTTTCACTAAATTATATGGTCGGGGGTAAAATTTTTTACATGTCCATAATGCACTCACCGAGACCTTTCCAATGAGTGGTTAAGATTGGATGAAAACTAGTAAAATTATGTTTTACAACTCTACATAGGGGGTAGTTACATGCACTAAAAACTGAATTATTGCTATTTACGTGCAATTCGACTGCGGATGGATTCAAAAATCAGAAAAAAATCACACTAACAATAAATCAAAAATTTCTGAAATAAGTGAATAATTGTAGGAACCACACTCGGTTAAACTGTGTGTGTAGTACAAATAATTCCTTTCCTCCCCTTCTTTTTCTTTAAATTATATGGTGGGGGTAAAATGCTTTTACATATTCACAATGTACTCGGTAAGATCTTTCCAATGAATGTTCAAATGCTAAGATCGGATGAAAAATAAGAAATTTTACCACTACATACATACGTATGTATGTAACGTACTCCAAGGAATTCCCCAATTAGATTGGGACTTAAATATGTTGAAATTCGATATCTCCTGAACGATAAGAGATAATGGCTTCAAATAAATTTTAATAATTAACGGATATAAGTAGCTATAATGTTCTTCTACATTGGAAGTGTCTATTGTTCAAGGCGGCGCCACTAGGAGGCGCGACACCCCATAATTCGGGAAAAGTAGGTGCCAGTTACACTTAGCTTACAGTAATTAAATTGAAGCCCACATAAATAAGCATTACCCAGGAGGTAGAGAGCAACAGCAGGTTGCCATTTCATATATCATATGTCCCCTCGGCCCCTTTACCCCACCCCCTCAGAACACTTGAAATCGTGATATGACGATTTTGAACGAATATCTCTATATCAATGTATTAATTTGAAACATTTTTTTGTCCGATAATTTCTTATAATGGACTCTTACTGGCAACAGAAGTTTTATTACTCACTTTATGAAGTATTTAATTGTGAAAAAACAAATTGAAAAAAGTTAATTATTCACGTAATTTTCTTATGTTCCTTTCTGAAGGACACCCATTAATTGGTGCAGAATAGCAATGGTAGGGTGTCAATTACAGATAACTTATGGTAATTAAATTGAATTCAACCGAAATATGTAGTACACAGATAGTAAGAGGATAGTAGCAGCTTCCATTTCATATAGCATTTGTCTGAAAAGCCCCTTTACCCCACCCCTCTCAGAGCAACTGAAATCAAGAAATGACGTAATTTTCTTCTTGGTACATATGAATGACCATTTGACCTTGAATTTAAACACCTCTTTCGATAAAATTTTGTGCGAATAATCTACACGGATGGTAGAATTTAAAATAATTACCCCCACCCCGCGCAAAATTATTTTAGTATTTTTTTGAATTTGTTTTTTTATATGATGTCGGGCTATAACTCTGTAACCCGCGGTCCCACAGACCTCGCAATAGTCTCAAAAAATTATAAGAAATCCCTATAATGAATTTGGCAAAAAGAATTATGAAAATCCGTTGGAATTTGACCGAGATATAAAGTAGCCAGCTATGTATGGGAGTTAATTAGATTGAATCTAATTTAGCATACCTCACAATGTATTTGTGTAAGCAGCTTCTAAACTAATAAACATAATGAGTTGGGGGTTTTTTTTAGAGGAAAGCTAAGATATTGAAAAAAGTAATAGTAAAAAAAAGTGGCTTAATGTTGCAAAATAGACCCGCATGATGGCGATGCATGTAATCTAATTAAAGAAATTGGGTAGTGTTTTAGCATTAGAAGTATGACGACTTATTTATCTTTCGTTCAGATTTGAGCAGGCAGCTGATGCAGGTTATGTAGTTCTTTGGTATTTTGACAATTCCGTGTTGTCCGCGAATCGATTCTTAAAAACTGAAGTTAAAATTTATGTAAATTTTTTTGAAAATATTAAAATAAGTACAATTTTACTTTCTAAACATAATTAAATATTGAATTTGTTAGTTTAAGATTCATTTCAGGCAACTCAGTGACTTAGGTTTACATTAGGGGCTACTCTCCGATTTATTTAAACTTTGCGTTCTAGTTGCAATTTACTCACAAATATGCAATTTTTTTTCAGCGGAAACTTATAGTTTCCGAGATATTTACCTTTAAAAATCGCGAAATTTGCACTGCACTTCACAACACAATTTGAAATTTTCACAATTAATTAAGGGGTGAATTACAAATACGACTGATCAGTCGACTACGACTTTGCCCAAATGGTATATGCATGTGGCAAGATACAATTGCAACTTCGGCTTCGACTGCGACTACGACTGAAACTAAACTTTGCTCAAAGTGCAAAGTTGGTGTTGGCTGCGGCCAACTTCAGTTCAATCACAGAAGTCGGGACTTCTGGTTTGTTCAAGCAGTTGAAGCTTTAATTTAATTACAAATTTTACCTCAGCGTCGACTTCGACTTAAAATCAACTTACATCGTTGAAAGTGTTCATTAAAGCCCCCCATCGAGGTGGAGGAATTACTCAACGTGTAAGAAGAAGTGATTTTGTTAAGTGGGAGGAAATAAAAACAACGTTCGCAGGTAGAATAAGCGCAGGTGTTATTGTAAATATAAGACATATAGATCCTAAGCTATTTATGTAAGATGCTGCCAAATTACTCACTCGCCGTATTAAGAATACCTTATAACAACAATTTCATATTAAAGTTGCTACAAAGTTTTGCGGCGAATTTATTAAAGAAACTGGTAATAATGAAGTTATTAAAGACATTAAATATTTCCAAGCAAGAACTGCTCCAATCAGTGTGGATGATCATTTAAATGATTGGTACAAATTAAATATTTATGATCCAATACTCACTCAGCTAGAAGAGTTCCCAGAAAAACATATTGGTTGGGCACTGCATTCTGTAATACATTTAGCGGTAGATATCAACAAGTTTGAACCGATTCGAGGATTGTTTTATGTCCCTCTTCTGAAGGAGATTGCATAAAAGAAAGCTTGCATTAATGTGAAAAATAATGATGAAGGATGCTTCGCGTGGGCAATAACATCAGCGCTATATCCTGCAGCGGGAAATGTTCACTTCGATAGGACCTCATCATATCCACATTATTCTACTGTTCTAAATTTAACTGGAATAACATTTCCCATAACGCTTAAACAAATTAAGCAATTTGAAGACCAGAACGATTTATCAATAAACGTATTCATTCTAGAGAAAGAGCGTTCCTTCACCACAGTTCCAGTTAGACTTACGAAACACAGGATAAAGCGGTAAATTTCTTAATGCTACAAGATGACTATGATAATACTGCAATGGATGAAGATCATATGGATGATAATGATGATGATGACGATAATGGTGATGCCGGCAGATATCATTTCTGCTGGATTAAAGATCGCGCCTTGTGTTAAAGAATTCAAGAATTATAATCATAAGAATCCCGTCCCGTTTTGTGTGTGTGCGGATCTTGAATCAATATTAATTCAGCCGATTCAGGGAAATGATCAAATCCAGGAACATTAAGTTCACAACATCGGATTCTATTTCCACTGCAAACATGATGCTAAGCTCTCATATTACCGAGCATATCGAGGCAAGAATTGTCAACAATGGTTTTCATTAGAATTGCAAACGATTTTGTCCATAGCTGTACAGGAAAAGTTTAACATAAGGCCAATGCAGTCACTGACTAAAGAGGAACGGCGTTCACATATGGTAAATACTTGCTGCCATATATGCGAAGAAACGAATGCAGCCGATGAGGGAGGAGTTCGGGACCATTGCCACTTAACTGGAAAATATCGAGGACCAACGCACAATGCATGTAACCTCATCTATCACAATTTATCTGGATATGATTCCCATTTCATAATTAAGGATATAGCTACATCTTTCCCAGGAAAAGTCGATCTCTTACCAATAAACAAGGAAAGATATATCTCGTTCACCAAGCACATAAAAGGCAGCCACATAAAATTCAGATTCATCGATTCCTTCCGTTTTATGGCAGAATCTTTAGATAAGCTATTATCATTGCTACCGATGGATAAACTAAATACTACAAGAGCAGTATGGCAGGGATTGGATGATGATGATATTAAACTTCTTACGCGCAAAGGTGTCTTCCCATACGACTTTATTGATGATTGGGATAAATTACATTTCCGGAACTATCAACACAGGAAGCATTCTACAATAAACTGACTGACAGTGCTATATCTCCTGTGGACTACAATCATGCTGAAAAGGTCTGGCAAACATTTGAAATACAAATACTTGGTGAATATTCAGATCTATACCTTAAAACTGATATTCTCCTATTGGCCGATGTGTTCGAGAACTTTCGAGAAGTGTGCATGAAGACTTACAATTTAGATCCAGCACGTTAATACACCATGCCAGGCCTAACATGGAATGCTATGCTAGAGAGAGGCATTCGAGGTGGTATAAGTCAATGTTCGAACAGATATAGTAAATCAAATAATAAATATATGGATGATTTGAAGCCTGATGAGAAAGAGAATACCTGGTGTATTATGATGTGAATAACCTTTATGGATGGGCCATGTCACAGCATTTACCAACTGGAGGATTCAAATGGATTGATACTCTCAATATTGACGTTTTCGAAATTCATGCAGCACCACCCGGATCAAGATTAGAAAAGCTTTTGATAACATTACATCCTAAAACTAAATATGCTATACACTACCGAAATTTGAAACAATGCATATCACATGGTGTCATCCTGAAAAAGCGCACCGAATACTTCAATTCATCCAGTCAGCTTGGCTTAAACCATATATTGACTTAAATACCACCAAATGGAAGCAGGCTACAAGCGATCATGAGAAGAACATCTATACGAAGATGAATAATGCAGCTTTTGGTAAAACCATGGAAAATGTTCGTAAGTATAGCGATATCAAGCTTAGTGAAAAGTGGGAAGGTCGATGTGGTATAAAAGCTCGGATTGCGTCACCCAACTTCCACGCAACGCGATATAGCATATACTCGCGACATAAAGATACAAGTGATCAACGTATAGCTGATAAAATATTTATTGAAAAAGCCTGGCAGCGTGCAAAATCTACGGACGCAATTTTGAGTGAACCTGGCTTACAATAAACGCAATGAAGGCTAAAATTGAGCTGGGGATGGGCCTTAAGGTTACAAATAAACATCAACCCACATTCCGAGAAGCAGTACGAAATGCTCGTAGCTAGCTCCCTTCTTCAGGTAGGTCTGACCACAATTCCAACTGGGATCATATGTGTTTATATCACTTTGATCTTCACTCATTTTTTGCTAATATTGTTGTCTTTTTATAATGATTGTGCGGTTGCCCTTGTCACTATTAATAATTAGTACATTCCTATTGTCTCGCAGACAATTTCGCGTTGTTTTTAAGGCTTTATTAATTCGTCGATCTTGAAGATTTAAATGCGAAGATTTCTCGATTTTGTTTGTCAAAGTGCGTGTTATGCTGTTCCGCGCGTTAAGTTTCCAGTTTTCATCATCGTTGCAATCTATGATATATTCAACATCTGCTATGATGTTGATAATTTGTTTTATATCTGCCTTTACTTTTGTGGCAAATTGTGGTCCTAGTCCCAATATGAAGAGCATGTCGGGAGGAATTATACGTTGTGTCAGATTCATACATCTGTCTATGTTCATCGTGGAATTTCTGTTGTTAATCGAAGACCCTAAAATCCTACATAAAGAACTGAATTGGAGGAAGAGGAAAAACATGGAGGCTCTCTTCATACAGTCAAAGAAGCCTAACACAACAAATTTTAAGGCTGATGCGCAGTACATTCACGTACAATACAAAAACTTAATTCACGCATGCGCATCGCTTAAGCTCCGTGTTTCAAGTTTTTATTTCGTTAATTATCTAATTATTTATTTAGCCTAATTGTTTATTTATTTAATATTTTAATGTGATTATTGTTATTTATAGTGCTTCGTTTTCAAATCTCTTAAAGAATTTTTAATATATTAATTGTTTGGCGAGGATTTTCAACAATCCATTGATGTTTTCCTTTTTTTGACATACAAAATTCCCAGGTAAAAAAAAATCACATTGGTCATATTGGTTTCTATCGCTTGCAAAATTAATTTCGATTTATCGTTTTCCCTTTGTTTTAGCTTTGATAATGGTCTATACCCAAGACCGAAACATTAGAATTTCGAGGAAATAAAATATGCATTAAAAACTGCATGCGTTTTCTTTGATACCAGCTGGAACACCGGGTCATTAACCCCATTTACACCATTTTCTAAATAATATGTTTTAAACCCACAGCATTAAACTTTTTTTCTGTGTGAGTTCATTAGGTATAATTCTGTATATAAAACAAATATTGTTTTTATGTTAATTTAATGTGTTTTAGTTAAGTTCGCTTTCAAAGAATGATTCTTGGACTTTGGGGGTCCAGTAGCGCGAAGTAATACAAGACTCCATTTTATGCTAAAATTACAAAAATTCGATTGAAGAGATCAAGTGGAATCATTAGGAATTAACTCTTATTACATTTATATTGTAAAAGTAAACTGCTTGCAGTAGAAAAAGCTCATCTAGCTTTAACTTGTCTTAGCCCTGCTTCAATGTTTTTTATTAATGTTCTTCATTGGCTGATTGTCTGTACACAGCCTTGGCATTGTAATAATTCTAGGTTGTTCTATGTTAAACCTTATTTCGCCAGCTCTCAATACCTCACTCTCAGTACCTTACTTTTCTTACTTTATTCTCAATATTTCGCTCTAGTTTATATGATGAATTATCATAACGTAGTGCTGTAGTTGTAGGAGTATTACTGTGCTCTTTAAGCTGCTTACTACTTTACTATGCATTAACTTTGTACTTATGGGTATGCCCAACGTTTATTGCGTGGCACATTTATGTCCGGGTCTCTGATAAATAACTTTTGAATTGAATTGAATTGAATCTAATACAATTAAAAATTTCATTTAACAAAACTTAATTGTATTTTACATAATATTAACATTTTAAACAAAGATATTAACAAACGCAATTCATGTATAGATTTTTTATTTTAATTTTATTTGTATCATCAAAATATATTTAAAGTATCTTTACCATCATTACGCTAATTACGCAATATAATGAATGAAATCGACAATTTATCTATACACAGTTCAATTTAGGACTTCATTAAAAAGTAAAACTTTAACAAAGGTTCATATGTAGCATAATCTGTAGATATAAGTTTAAAATAAATGGTAGAGAATTTCGGCCGCTTCAAATTTATTATTTAAAAATAGGTATTTGATTATAGCACACTTAACTATCATATAAATACTAATAGTAGGTTGCTGACTTCACACATCTTCCAACAAAACACAATTATATTGCAAAAACATTCACAAAACAATATTCCTTTTATTGATTGCTTGCGAATATTTGGCTGCGCCGATGTACATAATCACTAATCGACCTACCGTATGTAGGAAGATGTTGAATCTACAATATGAATTACATTTATTAATAATTTTTTGTTCTTACCAAAAGTGTGTAAACTTCTTCCCGTGTCAAACTTATCATCTGTATACCAACTTATATACAACTCATCAGTTGTTACATTTTCGTACTACGGCTTAGCCGTGTTGTTTTCTAAAGATTTCTTCGAACAAAACTTCTCAATATCTTCTCAAGATAATATAATTATCGAAGCAAGTACTCCGGTTGAACATAGAAAACATTGAAAAGAAATAAATTAACTTCATTATTGTAGAAGTTTCTGTAATTAACTTCACCTTTCGAATTTCTGCTGAATATCTGATGAATATATTACATCTGGTAAAAACCCTTTTTATCAGTAATCACACTAAATAATTAATTTAAAACATTTATTTCGGGGAACTTACTTAAGTATTCTCCGTTAATCTGAACTTGGGCCTTAGACCGAAAGAGTCAGCAATATAGAAGTGAGCGCACGTTCTGCAATGTATTTCTGTGAACGTAGTCAGTCCATATTATGCATGTCAGCACTTCGTTCAGGCAGAACCATTTTAAGTAAAGCCGCATTATCTAGGAGATAATGGGGTAAACTAAAATAAAACCGAACGCATGAAAAATGGAAAGCTCATTAACGCCATACATCTCACAAGCGATTAAAGGAGCATTTAAGATAAGTAAGCTAGTTAATTAAGATAAAGATTTAATCCTTTAAAAATTCGTGGGCTCATTAATAGATGTTTTCATATTGTTGAATCGAAAACTTCACTAGGCGCACAGCGTACAAAATTGTCACGATCGTCACGTTGCAAAGTCAAGTGAACTCAGTGGAGCCAAGAAGTTTCAAATAAATCTTAAATTTCCACGAAATTGGAACAAAACAAATTTTGATTCTCGAATTACAGTGACAAATTATTTGCAGCAAGTATAAGGAAAAATAAATTTTCACTTCGATAGCGCGGTCTTAATTTTCTTAAGCACACACTCACTTTGTTCTTAAGATATCAGTTGGCCGATAATGCTAAATAAAAACAGACACAAATAAAATATTGTCATTTCATTTCCTTTCCCTTAACTTTTCTGCTGAGATAACTGAAATAAAAGCCTCTGTCAATTTGAGAGAAGAAATAAGCGATCCATATCTTTACATCTAGCTATATCATACTTCTCTCGTAAATAGTAAAAAGTTAACAGGTTAAGGATAACGTATTAGTTGATCCATAGAAACAATACCCTTCTATGTACCTATATGAAATAATTCTCCGACCATTTTTCACTTCAAATCTTGCTTATCGTAAGTCTAAGCCCTTCTTGCAGACTGAAACACCATGCGCCTGAATAATTTATTCTCAAGAAGTTATCCTTTTTCGTAGGCCTAAGTTTATCTGATATTTATTTATTTTTGAAACAAATGAATAATTTACATTTTATTTGAAACTTAGTTGTAAAATAGACACTTGTTCTTTACATAGGATTCACTATATCCAACGTATCCTACGACGATTAACAGATCTTAGTAAGCCAATTTGGAATGTCGCGCACACAACAAAATACGCTTAGTTTACAGGGCAAAAGGTCCGGCAATGTAATAGAAATTCCTTCCAAAGTACAACAGCGGGTGGCTGGTGGCTGCGCATCTCGAGCTGTAGAGATAGTTTCAGAAAAATCTATAGATTCTATTAAACGTTTTTTCTTACTTTCTGCTCCGGTCTCTAGGGGAGACGCGAAAACTGCTATAATTATAACAGCCATGAAAAAAATAATGGTGAAAAAACGCATTTTGATTAAGCAAGTATTTTATATATTTATATAAATTTAAGGAGTAACCACTGTCACTCTGTGTACATCTCATCTTTATTTGCTTCTTATGTAATCCGGGAGGGGTTTTTTTTTTAATGACACACTTTCTCTGCTACAACTTTTACTTTATTAAACGACCTTTCTTTAACAAACTTCTCTTTTACTTTATTAAACGACCTTTCTTTAACAAACTTCTCTTTTACATAACTTTTCTATAACAAACTTCTCTTCAACACATCTTTTCTTTTTACCAACAATGTTCTGTAACCAAATTGTTCTTTTTATATACTTCCTTATGACGAAATTCTTATTTGACAAGGCTATTGTTTAACTAAAACTTTTCTTCAACAAAGAACCGAGACCGCCCGCTACCAAGTACAAAAATCAACTCAACACTTGATCACCTTCATCGTGATCAAGAGCCGCTGTTCAGGATCGAAAATGCTAAATTGCATTTTCTTATCCTGAGAAAATTTTACTTTTTCAATTCTGGACTTGTTCAAACATGTCCAGAATTATTCGCGTTGAACGATGGCTTCAAAAATGTAATCTTACACTTTTTAAAACATCAGCCACCGTTTGAAATCGCGACGCGCATATACATACAATGTATTTATGCGGCGCGAGTTTCTTATCGTGAAAGCTTTTACACAATATGTATGTACGTATGTACGTACATATTGAATTTTTTCCCGGCAAATTGTACTGAAGGTATGATTTGCTTTTTGATTTATTTTTTAATTAAATTGTTGAAGTGACAAATTTTGCTGAAGGCAAAATTTGTCGTGGAAATTTTTAAGTAAAACGACTTGGGTTGTAAACTGCAACTTTTGTTTTTCCCAAGTTTTTTTATGAGAAAAATTTTATAAATTATATGGAATGTGAAGAAAATTGCTGATGCAATTTTTCTTCACCCTTTTGGGAAGATAAACTAATCATGTTTTATGTATGGTTAGTTTATCGAATTTTATAATTTATGATTTTATATGCCCAATTTTAGGTTTTTCAGGTTTATAGGTTTATGAGATTATCCTATTTTCTATTAATTTCCTTTTAATGCAAGTTTATAGTTATACACATATTTGCATATACATATATCCATATCCTAATCTAGGTTTTATATATAGTATAACATTCCTTCCCCCCGCGAAAAAGAGAATTATTCTTTGAAGAGGAATAATTCTCGAAAAATAATTGTGTGGGTGTAGATTCTGTATGGGGTGTTTTATCAAATTGAAATGAATTTAATATCGTACTCCTTAAAAGTAATTAAAAAATAAATAATTAAAAAAATAAAAAGAATGCCATGGGTCCATAGCGTCGGGGTCTGATACATTAAAATGCATCTTGCACCGGCTTCGAAAATAGGGAGAAAAAAAATTTAGATCTGTGTGCCTGTAGCTACATACAAAATGCATAAATTGCAATTTGTGTCGTATGGAGCTCATATTGTGTGATTTGAAAGAATGGGAAAAAAAAGAATAAATGCAACTACTTTTGCTACTGGGATTGCGTGGGCTTCACCGAGATAAGGGCTTCACACATTTTAATCGTATCTCCATCGGTGTTTGCTAAGGTTAGGGGTTTTGCCCTTTATATGGAGCGATTTCTGTGATTATCTTCACAGTCTTGCTAAAAATGGAATTCGGCGAAGTAATTGGACCACGTGCTCCCTACGTCTGCTCCAGGCCCCAGTGTGTTAGGGTCCTGGCAATTTCGGTGCAGAGCGTGGCTCCTCGGTGGAGGGGATTAATCCGGCTGCTGCTTCGCAGGGATGGGCGCCCAGATATTTGCATCTGGTCCGCTCCTGCTGAGGTTGATAGCTTTCACCGGGTGGAGCTTTGTTTATCTCCTCATAACGGGAGTTCCTGGGTGCCTTTAGGTAAGTTTATTTTGTGGTGAACAATAACTTTTCATTTGTTCTAATTATTGTTTTCTTTTTTATTTCTTTTTAGGAGCTACCCTAGTGTTGTCGGGAGAGGTCGGCTGGTGTACCTGCCTGGTATGTAGGACCCAACCGAGTTACATGCTGCATGGCGATGACGTGGTAGTTTGGGCCAACAATCCGGCTGAGTTTCACTGGGATGTCCCAGGTGCAGTGTCCAGCCCGGTTTCGGCTGTAGAGGACTGGGACGCGTCGCCTGCTAAGGGGGATTGTGGTCCTCCAGGTGAGGAGCTTAGCACTGCCCGAGATGGCGCAGATCTTCCCGCTGGTTCTGAGGAAGACTGGGACGCTCTCCCGCCCTATGAGGGCTGAACTGGGTGATTTCTCTTTTAATTTGAATTGCTCTTTTTTTTTAACTTTTTTTTCTTTTTTCTTGCAACAACCACGGACGGCCCGGATCGTTTGTCCTGACGGCTCCCCGCGGCAAAAGAGGACAACAACTTTTTTTAATAATTTTTTTTTTTTTGTTCGCTTTTCTAAATTTTGTTTTGCCTTAGTTTTGTTTTATAATAAAAAATGTAAAGTCTAGGTCTATTGTTTTTCTTTGTTGTTACCCGTATACCTATTGTTTTCAGGTTGCTACTTATATGGCTTGTGGGAATTTGCAGGGAATTTGAGAGTTTTTTCTTGTGTTGTATAGCGGTTTCGGTATTGAGTCTGTGGTTGGTTTTATTATATTTTTATATATGTATATTGTTTTGAGAGAGCTGAATACTTGGTCGGTTTTTGGTTGGGTCTTTGCTCTTGCTGTGCACAAATGTACATATGCATGTATAAATTTTTTTTTTTGTGTTTTTACAGAAATTTTTTTTTTGTGTAATTTAGTGTACGGTTTCCTTAATCCTATTATCTAACTCTACTTACTTATTTATTTATTTATTTATTTATAGCTACTTTTAAAGCCTATTTTCGTTTTACTTTTGATTTTATGTGTATATCTAATGCCTTTTAATTTTTTCGTGGTTGTCTTGTTATTATTTTTTTTTTCTATTATTTTTATTTTCTATTTTTCTATTTATAATTCTAGTACCTTAACTTTTCAGTTTATATCTATCTAGTATAACTTAGTTATGTATGTTATTTTATTTTAATATCTTATTGGCTAGTTAATTATTCTTTTGGGCTGCTTAATGTTACTTATTATTTATATATTTATTATTTTTATTATTATTTTGTTTTGTTGTAATTAAATTTTGATTATGTTTTAACTGGTTATATGTTTGTTTTAGTTCTCTTATATTTTGTTTTTCTTTCTTTGATTTCCTTAATTCCTAGAGCTTTGTTTGTATCTTTTGAAATATATTTTCTATCTCTTAATATCTAGTTTTTATTTAACTTATTTGCTATCAGCCAGTGTAGTAAAAGGAGAGGGACTGTGCTTGTAACAGGAGAATGAGACGGGGCCAACCAACGAGTATATATCTTTTTGATTATACTACTTGTATAGATCTCGCTCTGTGGAGACTTTGAGTACGTTTTAATTTTTCTTGGGGTGTTGCGTAAACCGGTTCCATAGGAACGTTTTCAGCTGTGGGCTGTTGTCTGCGTTTAGCAATCCATGCCATGAATGCCGGTACGATATATTTTGCTAGTGCCACCACAGATACAATTAGCAACAAGAGTCCGGTCATTGATAGGGATGTTATTGATAGTATATGAGGTATCTTGGCCTTTGGTCCAAAGTGAATGTTGTTCACTTTGGTACGGATTTCATGTAGAGGTTTTGTATCTAGGTGGATACGTTGGTTTGTATCATCTCCGAGGAGCACCGTTGGTTGTTTATCAAGGTTTTTAGGAGCGGATATCTTGGACATAATTTCTGCCAATTCCTCTTGCGTTTCGTTTGTGCCTGGGAAGTAAGTTGGTTGGAAAACTTTTAGCGGATGTAGATTTTCTGCTTCGTAATACAGAGTGTGAGACCCTATTTGCAAGGAACATGGTTCGTTGATTGTCATGATTCCTTGTCCTGCGAGGCGATGAGTGAGTAACTGTTGAGTACAAGTTATATGTACTATAGTGGTTTCGGTTAAGGAGTACAGTCACGAATTTGGTCTATTGAGCTTAATTATTGTATCTCTTGGGGGAATTTGAGCTCTGATGCTACACTGTGGGTGTTCGCCCAGTGGATTGAATAAAAGTTTAATAACATATTCATCTGTTTTTGTAGCCTTGGTGAGTGGTGTATTTAGCTTACCAACCCACGTATCCTCATCGATTCCCTTTGAAATTTTTTTGAAAGATCTCAGGTTCTCTGGCTTCAGCAGCAGAAATTCCTGGGTCTGTATTTGACTTGCCACGTGGGAAAATTCGATATCAGGTATTAATGAGTGGTCTGAATCCACCCGTATGGGAAAACATCTAATCTGTTGGATTTTCATCTTGGGAATATTAAATATGGGAAGTTTGACTCGGATAACTAATTTGTCCTGCAACAAATGTGTCTTATCATCTGCTGTTTGATACAGAACTAACAAACAGTCCTGTAGATTGGGACAAGTGGAGTGAGATTTGTGATAAATCTCTAGCAAATGATTTGGGGAAATTAAAAGTGGATGAATTTGATTATTCCTACTGGACACTATTATGTCCAGTAGAGCTTGTTGTCTAAATTCCAACTCTATCATTTGTAGTGTCAGACTAGAGACAATTTCTTGTCTTATTTGGTGGGCTGTCAACTCGTCTGTTGTGTTCCGCAGATTGTTAATCTGGTTGGTTATCTGACGCTGTCGTTCAGACAGGGATGATAGGGGTTTCTGAATTTATTCAAACGTGGTTTTTATTGCGCTGATCTGTTGTTTTTCCAGATCAGCTAAGGTTTGAGTATTTACCTCTAATTCGCTTAGTCGGCTGTACACCTCTTGTTCGTTTCCACTATCCATGGTACCGAAAAGATAATGCATCGCGTTTCTAATTCCATCGAAGATGGATCGGGGCTTGCGCGATTTAGGCACAGCTTCCCTAATAACACTGCTACGCCTATTGATATTTTCCATCAGGGCGTGTATATGTTTTGTCTGTAGCGTACAAAGGTCCTGTATAGAAGACCCATTTCCACACAATTGGTGTATGTAGTGCTCCGCTCGTTCTGCTAGTCGCGTCTGATTTTCCAACTCGGCCAGATCTAACTCAGTGATGATGCTCCAAGTGTCGTGGTAAACTGATAGGCTCCCAAGATCCTCAAATAGTACTCCCGTATTATTTAGGGGAGTGATTGAATAAGGTTCCTCCGCGAGGGCTCCTATTATGAGCAGGAATAGTCCGTGGAAAATGATGGACTGCATTGTTATCTAGGAGAGGATAGGATAGGGTATTAAAATGGGTTTCTTGATGATTTTGTAGCTTACATTCTATTATATATGTATCTTAGAATTACTTAGATTATATTGACACCATGTTATTCGTAGAAAGGTTTTAGGCGGTTGTTATGTACCGTCACCTCTCGTTTACGAATTTTAATTGTGGTGTTAACTGAGCTGGGGATGCTGGTTACCGTATAGGGTCCTACCCAAATCTGGGAGAGCTTATGTTTACGACTCTCGCTCTTGAGTAGAACCTTGTCTCCTCTGTGAAATGTCAGGGGACGTACAGCTTTGTCATAGTAATTTTTCGAGCGTTGTTTACTCATCAGAAGGTTTTTCCGTGCCATGGCGTAAGACTTTTGAAGCTTATACCTGAGAATATGGTAGTAGCTCTCGTGATTATACACGGGTTCGGGGTCTCGCCTTAAGTTGGACGGAACGTCCGCTGTAAAGCCGTAGAGGCAGTCCATGGGAGTTAATTTTGTCCCTTCGTGTACACTGTTGTTGTACACGAAAGCAGCGGTTCGCAGATAACTATCCCATGACCTGGGATTTTCGTCCACTATAGTTCGTAGATATTCAATCAATGGTCTATGTGCACGTTCGAGTGCTCCATTGATTGGGGATGATAAGCTGAGGTTTGCAGCTTATTTATCCTGAGGAGTTTGCATACCTTTTTGAATAGGTCACTCAGGAAATTACTTCCTTGTTCGGTGACTATTCTTTTGGGAATGCGGTAGCGTGTGACGATTTCGTCGAAGAAAATTTGCGCTACCGTTATAGCTTCCCCATTTGGTATGGCATACCAATCTACGAACTTCGTGAGGTTATCCTGAAATGTTAATATATATTTGTTTCCGGACTCAGTTTCTTCTAGTGGGCCGACTATATCTAGATAGATTTTATCGAATGGTTGTTCCGCTATGTCTGTAATCACCATCGGCATTTTATACTGAGGTGAGGCCTTCATGGTTTGACCTTTGGCACACCACTTAATGTGCTTTTTGATGTCACTAAGCATGTGCCTCCACCAGTACTTTCTTCGAATCCGTTTATAGGTTTTTATCACTCCCTGATGGCCGCCAAAGAGAGAATCATGATAATCTTTTAATATTAATTGAATCTCCTCTGGGCTTGTGATTACTTCAGGGGGACGAGTTTCATCTATAATTGGTGGATTGGTACTAGGTGGACTGTCACGGTCTGCGGTCTCTTCTGGATCATGAGTTTGTTATCTTGTTCTATTAGTTTGGCCTGGCCGTCTGGATTTGTTCCACTTTCCTGAATGTTTCGTGTCTGGGCTCTTGTTACTGCATTGCATTGCAGACACTCCTTAAGGTCCGATGAGTGTTTTTCCTCCTCTATGTCCGAGTCCATTTGGTGGTGGACTATAGCTTCTACCGTGAAGGTTGTAGTTTCCTTGTCTTTGTTATTATCCCGTGGAATGCAGCTTAAAGCGTCGGCATTCGTGTTGTACTTTCCGGGCTTATATTCAATTTTATAATTGAACTCGGAAAGTTTATGGTGAAATCTCACCAGACGGGATGTGGGGTCCTTAACATTGAAGACTCCCTGGTTTGTGATCTGTATAGACCGTGAACTCTCGGCCTTGCAGATAACACCTGAAATTTTTAGTCGCCCAAACTATAGCCAGTAACTCTTTCTCAATGGTGGAATAGTTACGTTCGGCTTTGTTCAGGGTACGGCTGGCGTAGGCAATTGGCTGGTCACTTCCAACCTCTCCTTGAGAGAGAACTGCTCCAAGAGCCTCGCTGCTGGCGTCTGTGGTAAGGTTAAAGGGTTTGGAAAAATCGGGATATATTAAGAGTGGAGGGGAAATTAAAGCGTTCTTAATGTTCTGAAATGCCTCTTGGCATTTCTCAGTCCACTTAAACTTTACATCCTTTCGGAGTAAGTTTGTTAGAGGACGTACTGTTTTTGAAAAATCGGGTATGAATTTTCTGTAGTAATTCGCAAGGCCCAAAAATGATTGCACTTGCCTTACTGTCTTAGGAGTGGGGAAAGTTTGGACGCATGCCGTTTTGCTAGGGTCAGGTAGTGCTCCTTGGTTAGAACATTTGTGTCCTAAATACACTACCTCGCGCCTGAGAAATTGACATTTCTCTGGTTGAAGTTTCAGGTTATTTTCTCTTAACCTGTCAAAGATTTTTCGAAGCTTTTCATTGTGGTCTGCCAGACTTTTTCCATAGATGACGATGTCATCTAAGTAGACGAAACATTCTAGGCCTTGTAGGCCAGTTAATATGAAATTCATTAAACGCTGAAATGTGGCCGGGGCTCCTTTGAGCCCGAACGGCATGCGTTTGAATTCATAATGCCCGTAGTTGGTACTAAAAGCCGGTTTTGCTCGATCTTTCGGATCGACGAGTACCTGATGATAGCCATTGGCTAAGCCCAGGGTGGTGAAGTATCTTAAATGGCCCAGTTGATCGAGGATATCCTCAATCCGAGGTAGCGGGAAGGCGTCGCCAATCGTTTTTTCGTTCAACTTACGGAAATCAACGACGACGCGCCACCTTTTCTCACCATCTGGTCCCGCTTTTTTGGGGACGACTAGCAGTGGCGAGTTCCATGGGCTTTTGCTGGGCTGGACAATCTCGTTGTCCAGCATTTCTCTGAGTTGCTCATTTATGACATTTCGCTGTGTCTCTGGTAACCGGTACATCTTTTGGTTAATAGGTGCTTGGTCTTGCACCAGAGGAATGTCGTGCGTGATGGCGTTGTTATGTGTAAGCCTGTCACCTTTTAAAAAGAATATGTCATCATATTCGTAACAGAGATTTGTTATTGAGGCTTTTTCCTCAGAATTTAAAGTTTCATCCAGACTGAGTTCTTGCTCTAGTCTGGTGAAGCGGGGATGAATACTGGTGTCTTCTTGTTCGACACCGTTTGGGAACAGATATCGTATATGTTGTAGGGTGGCCTTCTGATCGGCGCTTATTGCCCTGTTTGTATTGTTCTTAAATCTAAACCTATTGTTATTATCTATATTCAGTTTACCTCTTAGCCTATTTCTTTTATTTGTGAGTGGCGTTGGGCCAGGTGGATCTGCGGGAGTTGCTAACGGCAGACCTTTTGTATGCTGGCCAGCGCTTGACGTTGGGGTTTTCATGAGGGACCCGCAAGCGTCTTGGAGCAGTTTCTTATGACTGCTTAGTTGACTGGGGCTCTTATGCCCTATTTTCTTAATCTTAGATCTAATTATATTTTGATGCTCACCATCGCCGTCATTTCGACTCATGGGGTTCAAAGGATGGGCTGTTGTAATATTTTTGTCTGGCTCTCGTTTTATGGGGACGACAGTGTAGTCTTTAATGGGAACCATGGGTTTACGCTGTTTAGAACTACTTGTGTACTGCGTGTGTTGAGGATTCCTATAGGGACTGCCTTTAACCCAGCTGAGAGTAAGCTGTTTGCTAAGAAGACTCCGTCGTCTATTTCTTTCGACAGACTGAGCATTTCTTCCTGCAACTGCAACGGAACTTTGACTACGGTCTGAGACTTTGCTGGGACGCACACAGGTTCATTTAAATTCACCTGATGCTGTCCAGTCTTACAGGCCGGATCTTTGGTAATCAAGTCACCCTTATCGCGTTCTTGTAAGTCACAGCCCACTACTTCTGACTGAGAAGCTTTGAGACCACTTCGGGTAGAAGATGTATCCCCGTCGGGTTTAATATCTTCTACCAGTGTCTCTTGGTTGACTGTGTTTTGTGAACACGGGTTGTCCGATGCGGTTTCTAATGGAACAGCAAACTCTTCCGGATTGATTTCCGTGCGAGGAAATCGCAGAACTTTGTTGGGTCCCTCAACATTACAGTTTTTGGCTAGGAAATCATTTCCTAGCAAGCCGTCGTCAGAAATACCTGGGATGTTTTTTACCACCTGAAAGTTGCAAGGTAGGTTACTTTTTAGCATGAAGTTTCCTTGGCAACTTCCTAAGGTTTTTCCGGTTCCAAAGGGGCTTTGAAGCGTTAGTTTTTTGTTGGGATTTGTTAGCTCGCGAGATTTGAGAGCTTTTTTCTTAATTATACTGATCTCAGCGCCGGTGTCCACTATTAGCTGGGCCTGACCATTTAGACTTATGTCTAGAGGGAGTTTGGCGGTGGGCACACTGAAGTCGGGCGGCTGAGAAGACCCTTTTTTATTGCTGGTAGGGTTTATAGTCGAGCCGGGGAGTTTTGGGTCGACTCTTTGTCGTTTCCCTGTTTTTTATCCTCCCATTTTTGCTTTTGTCGACATTCGTCGATCTTGTGTCCGCGGGGCCCACAAAAATCACATTTTTGTCTTATATTAAAGACTCTGGGGCCTTTTGTATTGGTTGGATCTGACTGTGGTGGATTGCTAGGCGATCCTCGTGTGAAACGATTTGCAGACTGTGTTTGGTTGTTTCGACAGTCGCGAATGTCATGCCCGTAACTTCTACATTTGGTGCAGAAGGGGGTGTTTTTGCGTTTTAAACACTCCGTGTAGGTGTGTCCCCGCTTCTGGCAGAAATTGCAAGTGATGTTTTGTACCAGATTCTGTGTATCCGGTTGTCTAGATTCCCTTCGTGGAAATGGCGGGCGTAGTGGTTGAGCATGTACGTATGGGGGATTAAACTGTCTGGGCTCTTGTGCTCGTGGTGATGCATACATGGGTGGCTGTGGTGCTTGATTGTAAGGAGTTCGGCTGAGAGCTCGAACTCGATGACTTGGGTCTATTGGTGCCATTGGATATGGCTGCTGCGCTAGCGGCGTTTGGACGAAAACCGTGCCTGCTTGTAACTTTTCCATATCTAAAGCCTTTTGTATCAGCTGCTCTAGATCATTTTCTACCAGAGTGAGGAGGTACTGGCATAGGTGGGGATTGTTCACTCCACTTTTGAGGGCATTCTTGGCGAAGTCCGCCAACTGTGTCTTCACAGCTGGGGCTGCCGTTGCTCCGTACTTCAGTACCGCTGCCTCGTTGCAAAGCATCAGCAACTGCTTCACTCTTGTTGTGAAGGCAGTGAGAGTTTCCAACGGGTTTTGCCACATTGTGATCAATTTGTTGACCAACTCTTGGTACGATTCTCGTGGTAAATAGGTTCTGTTCAGACGTTCCTCCACCTCACTAAAAGTAGTTGGAACGTCCGAAGCAAACAGCTGATAAGCATCGCCACGAAGTCTTGTGGGCAAGATATGTAGGAAGGTTTTTCTTCCTCACTTAAACAGTGTAAGGCCTGTTTGCAACAGCCAATAAATGTTTGTAGCTCACGACCTAGCTGTGGGGTATTTTCACCCGAAAACAGAGGAACTAGTTGTGCCGTGAGCTTGGCCACCTTTGCATAATCTACCATTGTGATTATCTTTTTATTTAAACTTTTGTATGGTAGTCTACTGGTGCTTTGACGAGTTTCAGGGCTGGTTTCTGGACTAGAATCCGTGAAGGATACTTCTAGCCAGCCACTAAGGAGATTTTCGGCGGTTGTTTGGTCACAGGCGTCACCACTAATATCACTGACACTTTCCTCTCCTTCAGCACTTACAAGTACACTGGCTGTGGTCTTATCTATACCTAATGAACGTGAAAGCCCGGCGAATTCGATAAGCTCCTGTTTGAATCGCTCTGTTTCTTTTTTAAATTTTTCGATCTGTGTCAGCCTCTGCTCTCTGCCTTGACTTAATCTGTGGTCAAGAGCGTCGCAGTGCGTGACAGTGAGCTTATCGGATTCACGTGCCTTCTCTAATAACTTATCTAAAAATTTATCTAGACTTACTTTAGATACAACTGTGGGCCCTGTTAAAACGGTGCCGCTTCGAAGGCGAACTCCTGTTGCTTCTTGCTGTGCTGGGTCGTCTTCTTGGGTGTTTTCTGTACCTTCCCGGAGGTGTTGGAGATTTTCACCTGGGGATTTCTCCGCGTCGGATGAAGGTATGCAGTCTAATCTCGTGCCTGTCTCAGGTGCAGGTGTCGAGTTTCCTTCTGCCATATGCGTCCCGCGTTGTCCAAAAAGGGGGCTTCCAGCCTTCTTAGAGTATTCCCTTCTGGAATGCTTTTTGCTACTAGGGGGGCTCCTGCCGTCTTAATTCCCTTGGCTGAGATTGAAAGGGGGGCTTTTGCCGACTTCGAGATCCCTTTCAATCCTGGAACGAAGTTACAAATTTCCGGTGCTTCTTTTTGCTGCTGGGGGGACCCTAGGCCTACTTACTTCCCCCGGATATGGTTGAAAGGGGGGCTTAAAGCCTTCTTCGAAATACCCTTCAACCCAGGAACGATGATATCTTCCTTCTGGAGTTGATTTTGATTGGGCCTGTCTTCGTTATCCTCCTTCTCGCTGCTGGACAAGGGCTTCTGGTGTTCGGTGATGATTTCCAATCTGAAGGTCCAAGTCCCTAATTGCTGTCTTTTCACTCACTGGGGTGAACGCTTGCTCGCCTGGAGCAGAGGCGCCTATAGATGAGATCTACCCCGAGCGTTGGGGGTGACGTGGCCGTATAGTGTGGCTTAGTCAAAGGTTCCCCGTAGATTCTTGCAGGATCAAGGCTTTTCAAGCGTTTACGATCTTTTAACTTGACCAAGCTTCCTTGATCCTACCGGCTGCGCCAATTTGTTATATATTTATATAAATTTAAAGAGTAACCACTGTCACTCTGTGTACATCTCACCTTTATTTGCTTCTTATGTAATCCGGGAGGGGTTTTTTTTTATGACACACTTTCTCTTCTGCTACAACTTTTACTTTATTAAACGACCTTTCTTTAACAAACTTCTCTTTTACTTTATTAAACGACCTTTCTTTAACAAACTTCTCTTTTACATAACTTTTCTATAACAAACTTCTCTTCAAAACACTTTTTGTTTAACAAACTTCTCTTCTTTTTACCAACACTGTTCTGTAACCAAATTGTTCTTTTTATATACTTCCTTATGACGAAATTCTTATTTGACAAGGCTATTGTTTAACTAAAACTTTTCTTCAACAAAGAACCGAGACCGCCCGCTACCAAGTACAAAAATCAACTCAACACTTGATCACCTTCATCGTGATCAAGAGCCGTTGTTCAGGATCGAAAATGCTAAATTGCATTTTCTTATCCTGAGAAAATTTTACTTTTTCAATTCTGGACTTGTTCAAACATGTCCAGAATTATTCGCGTTGAACGATGGCTTCAAAAATGTAATCTTACACTTTTTAAAACATCAGCCACCGTTTGAAATCGCGACGCGCATATTCATACAATGTATTTATGCGGCGCGAGTTTCTTATCGTGAATGCTTTTACACAATATTTATGTACGTATGTACGTACATATTGAATTTTTTCCCGGCAAATTGTACTGAAGGTACTACGATTTGCTTTTTGATTTATTTTTTAATTAAATTGTTGAAGTGACAAATTTTGCTGAAGGCAAAATTTGTCGTGGAAATTTTTAAGTAAAACGACTTGGGTTGTAAACTGAAACTTTTGTTTTTCCCAAGTTGTTTTATGAGAAAAATTTTATAAATTATGTGGAATTTGAAGAAAATTGCTAATGCAATTTTTCTTCACCCTTTTGGGAAGATAAACTAATCATGTTTTATGTATGGTTAGTTTATCGAATTTTATAATTTATGATTTTATATGCCCAATTTTAGGTTTTTCAGGTTTATAGGTTTATGAGATTATCCTATTTTCTATTAATTTCTTTTAATTCAAGTTTATAGTTATACACATATTTACATATACATATATCCATATCCTAATCTAGGTTTTATATATATAACAAGTAAAATAACGACTATGCTTCTACGGATACCTCTCTCCATATTTAAAGAAAATTTTTCTGTTGATTTCAAATTCTGATAATAATTTAATCAGCTAGCATAAATAAAAAATTGTTATTAAAAGCCGTATTTTTCAGAGTTAACTTTAGAAAGTAAATTCGTTAAGTCTAACAACTGTAACTACCAACAAATTTATGACCTATCATGTTTGGTATAAGAAAGATTGTTGTGCTAACGTAAATAAAAAATCTAGAAGAAAGCGGTATTTTTCAGGGTTATTTTTAAATAATAAATTCGCTAAATTTTAGAGCTGTATTTACCAAGAACTTTATGGCCTATTATGTATGGTATTAGAATGGTTGTTTATACATATAGAAGTAAAGAATTAATTTTATCACAATCTGATGCGCATGCTAATCATCATAAATCTGATATATTTCTTCATCTACCGCAATTAACCCGGATCAGGGGAGGTGTAAAAAATGCACATATGTAACAAATTAGTTCGAATTGAGATAATAATCTTTATTCAACTGTTGTTTTCTATGTCCTCATGGTAAGGAATAATCCCAAGAACTAGAAAGTGCTTTAAATTATAAAATTCGTGGAAATAATGAGTGAAGCCAAAAGGAGTAATAATATCTCGAAGGGATAGGAATTAAGAATTAAAACGAACGACGGAAAATATGTAGAAGAAATCTAAAAACAAATGTCGGTAAAAGTTGTCCACTCCAATTAGAATTCATAGACTATTCCTCCATAAGATCTCCTTGTTATTTATGCCTGCAATGTGTTCTCGTACTATGAAATTTGTGTTCAACATAAAATATAAGTTCAGCTGCACTTAATTTAGCGTGGGTATACAGAATTCAAGGTATGTTCCTTTTGTTACTTTTGCTCTCTCTACTGAGACCACCTTTTGGAAGCAAGTTTTCAATGACCGGAAAACCAAATTTTCATTATGAGACATTGAGACAATTCATATTTAATCATCAGTGAATTTGCAGAATAGCACTTCAATTTTTCATCTGTTTTATGGGTTGACAAGTGCAGGGGCTTTAGAAGAAGCAATTTTTATAGTAATATTTGTATATCTGCCTACAGTTTAAATTATTAACAAGGAAAAGCCGATAAAAATTGATCAACGATGAAACTGAGCAAAAATTTATACACTGCAAAAGAGCCCTTAAATAATACGTCCTTATACATTGTGCAATGAATATTCTAAACTTTATAGGGAGATTTGAGATTTAGACCAGGAAAAAAATATGGATAAACTCGAACATCACTGCCTCCACCAACATAAATAAATAATAGCAGAGGCTCAGCAGCATAACTACCGAACCTGCTGGGACCACTAACTTATATCAATGGACTGAGCGTATTATCATTTTCCTATAGGAAAGCATATGGCACAAGTTTTATAGTTCTCTCTTTCGCCCTATGACAGTGTTGGAGCTACCCTTCAAGCAAGGCGAAACAAAAACGTACCGAAAATGTAAACATGCTTGCATAGAAGTGTACCAAATCCCTCGAGAATACTTCACAAGCCATGAAATAGACTTCCTGCCTACCAAATGCGAGGTCCAACGTAGTCCTTACATTCTAAAATATTTGCCGTGTTCTTATGTAAAACTGACAAAAGTTTGATTTGAATAGCACCCCCGCTCTAAACTACTATTCATACAGAAAAATAGTGTTCTGATAATCTTAAGCTTGCTTTCTTATCTTCCGAACCGTAATAAAATTTGCATACCTTTCCTAACAAAATTATTTAAAAAACTTTATCTTAACCAAATGCTACGATTCCTCAAACAAAATTCTCAGCTGAGTAATCATTATAATGTCGCTGTGCCGTCATGGGATGATGTAGCTGCACAGATTCGGACTCCGCCTGCACATACACACATGCAATTATTACTCAGCTGAGAGATTGAGCGTAAAATGGTAAGGTTGCTTTGTAATCAAAACTATTTTATTATTTTGTTAAGTAAGGTATATAGGAAGTGTAGCCTTTGGAAAGGTAAGAAACCAAGCTTTAAATTACTAGAAGATTATTTTCTTCTATGGATAGTAGTTTAGGCTCTATGGCATATATGTATAAAGCCAATGTTTAGCACTTTTCATAAGTATCAATATAGAACATTTTAGAAAACGGACTAAGCACGCATACATATAGATTTCTGTTTCATGGCTTGGGAAGTATTCTCGAGGGTTTTGAGTGTACGCAAAAGAAACGCTTTGGTGTTGTGAATACGTAACAGAAACGAATCATCAGTAGTGGTAGTTGACATTATATTTGTATGTATTTCGCAAACTGTACTCTAAAGTGTTGTGTTACGTTTTCGGAATGAAAAAAACGTTTAGTTTACGAAACGTTTTGCATATGGACTCAATGTCTTTTGAAGAAAACAACAGATTTTTCTATTTTAATTTATTTAATAAAAATAGCATCACAAACCTTAATAATAATATAAAGTAATTCAAATTTGTTGACACTCCAAAGTTTTAATAAAATAAAAATTAACGCGGCGTTTTGTTATTCAGAAACAAATTAACATGCACAACACAGCTGTCTGCTGTCAGGTTCTATGACACAGGTCAATAAATCCAGAAGTACGTTTTCAATACGTTAGTAAAACGCGGTTCGTAAAGTTCACGTTTTCGTTTCACTTTAGGTGTATACTCTCAAATGTTTAGAGGATACCAACACAAAATATTGCATTCTGGAACGTTTGCTTATGACATTTGATGTTTTTATGTTGTACCGAAGGTATATAGAAGACAAGATATTCTCATTAAAAATGTTGTACTAGAACTGTGACGTGCTTCGTCCTATAACGTATATACATTTCTATTGAAAAGACAGAGAGATGAGAGAGAATATTGTACCGTACCGTACTTTCCTATACATTCGGACACAAATGGCGGAACGTGGTTCGTAATGGGCATACCTTGTATCTCTGTACCGTGGTGTTTACCATGCTCCGTCTCTCTTGCCCATAAGCAAGATTCAGTTAAGAATAACTTTTGAAAATTAAAGTCGGAACGAGTTTAATTCCTTATAAGTGATTAAAATATCACTTGGGCCCAAGAAAATATATTTTTTTAATTAAATTCGATTTACGGGTGTAAAATTTCATCTGATTAGTTGAGTGTTACATGTTTTTTATGTAATCGTTTTAAAGGGTGCTCTAACGGTCATATACAGAAACACAATATTTTTTGTGCCACATGAAATAGCAAATCGCTCAGTCCATTGTTATAAGTCACTGGCTGGGACAGAAACGACATTTATCGAAAAATGTATTGCCAGCTTTCCCAGATATGGAACGTAGGTAAGATTTCAGTTAAAATAAATCTACAAATTTTCAACTCAAGTGTGACTACAGTTATCCTATATATTTGCGCGAGGTGGAAGGTCACCGCATTCATAGGACGCCAATTGAAAACCTTTGCTAAATAAGTGCTTACACCGAGTCCATAAAAAACGTTAAAGTATCTAATTGATTCTCAAACAAAGGAATTAAGAGAATGCAAGGTGAAGACAGAATCGACGTAGGAATCAAAAGGAGATAAAACACTTCGACATAATAAATTCAACCAGAACGCATGAAAAATGGAAAGCTCATTTCATTTCTACCGTATATCTATCTGAAGAGGATTAAAGATAAGAAAGCTAGTCAAGGTTTTCAATTAACGTCCTATGAATATGGTGAACTTCCACCTCTCGGAAACATATAGTATAACTGTAGTCACATTAGGGTTGCAGATTTAGTTTAACTGAAATCTTACTCAGGTTCGACATCTGGGAAAGCTGGCAAGACGTTCTTTTTTTTTGTGTGATGTGGATGAATGTTGTTTCTGTACCATCAGTTTCGGTAGTTAAGCTGCTGAGTCTCTATTTATGTTGGTGGGGATAGTGATGCTTGAATTTATCCATATTTTTCGCACTGAATTAAATCTCAAATCTCCGTATAATGTTGAGAATATTCATTGCTCAGTTCTTAGTGTCATTCTAATAAGTAAATATTATTTAAGGGCTCTTTGCCCATAACGATCTGCAGGGTACAACAAATATTTTAAAATAGTTCTGTCAATAATTAATTTTATAGGTAGTTGAAAACGTGATAATATTCTCGTGCTGAAAGACTGATTTTCGATCCAAAAAACTGAAAAATTCGAAATGTTTGAAATATGTTCACTCTTTTTTTTACTGCAACACAAAATTTTTGAACATATGAGTCTTAGTTCCTGTTTAATGATGCGGAGATACAATTTAGTCATCACTTGAGGAAAGGTGCACTCAGAGAATAAAAAAATTTAGTGTAAATTTGGATCTAACAACCAACAGTGAAAATCGTTCATACATACATACATTTATACATTTAATGTGATGTAGTCAATTTTCACTTTACATCGGAAACGTCGGATTAATGCGATAGAAAAATAACTCCAATTAATTCAATTCAATTCTTCTCTATTACGGCCAAATATACAATAAGATCAAAATCTTTTATCAGTGTCCTATACGAAAAACAAGTAAAAAAGCTAGAGTTGGTCTAAGATAGCCTAGACTAGATGAATTCCCGTATATAACTTTGTATGGTCACCTCTCTGTGCACATTTCATTGTTGAAGTAGTTTTTCTATTTCTAGAACGGTTCGTCGGACAGTGAAAAAAGTTATGACCATTTTCATAGGATTTTCAGTACGTCTAGGACTGGTAGCTTTCATAGTACTATACGTAAAAAACCTAAATTTTTATATGGTAACACGAAGAAAGGGTTGCCCGATTTACTCCATTTTGGATACGATATTTGCTTTTTCTATAAAAATGCCGTGTACAAAATTTCAACTTTCTACGTTAACGCGCTCTCAGGCAGTGTCCATATATATATAGTGAAAGACGAAATTTTTGTATGGCAACCCCACGAAGGAGTTACCCAATTTGTCCCATTTTCGAACTTAATTTTAATTTTTTTTTTAAAAGCCCGTGTGCAAAATTGCAGCTGTCTAAATGAATGCGTTTCTGAGTTATCGCGCGGACGGGCAGGTGTACATGCAAAAATCAAAATAACTTTTAATTTTATGCATGGGTGCTTAATCCATTTTCCTCTATCATCATTATTTCTATGCATTACAAACGGAATGACAAACCTAGTATACCCTTAAATTTCATCTAGGGTATAAAAAGGTAAAAAAACTGGGACTAAAATAGTTAAATAGACTACCTTAAAATTGTTAGAACTAAACTAAGAGAAAAATTAGGTACCTACATTAACACGACGAAAGCAGAAAATATTTTGAAATTTTAGCGGAGTGAGTGGCCTTTGTACTGCAGCCATGATTGGCTTATTATGCACCGCTTGCATTACAGTTCCTCCAATAAACCCACTCTTCCTAGGAAGAACAGTATTTTTTTGGATGAGATTACTTCGAAGTTGCCAAGCTTTAAGAAGTATGAGCCAAAAGCCTGGAATGTACATTGTGGAATGGCCTCGCATTCACACAGGAGGTACTCCGATGTTTTATTCTCTTCGAAACATAGCCTGCACCTGCACATATCAGTGGGTGAGATGCCTATCCGACGCATGTGTTTGCTAAGTTTACAGTGTCCGGTTAGGACTGCTGTAATGATACTGTGTTGATTCCTAAATAGGCCTAAAAGATTTAGGCTTTTATTTGAGGAAAGTCTTCTAATGAATCTTTTCGCTTGTCTGGATCCTGTCATTGAAGACCATCTCTGTTTCATTTGGTTTCGGATCCAGTGACCATCTTCACGGTATTGTAGGAAATACCGCAAAAGCGTTCTGGTCCTATGAGGGGCATGGATGCTCCTTTTTTGGCCAGTAAGTTTGCAATTTGATACGTAGAAAAGGTTTACATCTGTACGTTTACAACAATTTGTGTAAGAACCTAAAGCAAAACTATGTAAACTAACGCAATATACAAATGTGTATGTAATATGGAACTTAGAAGAACTTAAAAACTAGCAAACCTTTTCGCTCTTGCAGTTGTGGAGATCGATTGTGAAAGCCTCGAGTCTTGTCACTCGTTAATGTGCTTGACTCTTGATGAATTCTTGTTGCTTGATTTTAGTTCGTTATTTGATGAATGACTTGTAACTTGGTTGTAGTTAATTGAGGAGTTCTCCTACCAAAAGGATCTTTGTCGGGGTCACCAGTTTTAGAGGAATGGGAGGACCCAGCTGTTTTTATACGACCTGTGTAGGAGGTCAGCCAAGTGCGTCAAGGGTGTTCCCTTAACCGCACTAGATAGTGTCTCCAGTTGAGACCGACGTGCGTCGTTGGCCTCTTGAAATATTCCTGACAACTGAATCTTAGGATTGAATCCTAAGCTTGAGCTTGTGTGTGTAGATCTAAAGTCCTCTTAATCTGAAAGTAAGATGAGAGCGACTGGAGAAATAGAAGTGACGTGAAGGCAGTATGGACTGTCCCAATGACAGCCCGCAGAGCACTTCCGTAGAAGAATATAAGCTTCTTTCGATAGGTATTGTTGGGGCAATAAAGACTACAGGTTGTCCCTATGACATCCTGAGTGGTATCCTTGTGAAGACTAGAGCGATTCTCTATGGATAATAGACCCGTGCAGTTCGTTATGAGGTGGCACGTACGCAATAAGCAGCTCGATATATTTGGTATTATATCGCAGGCCGAATTGTTGACCACATCAGGAACACACAATAAGCAGATCGATATATTTGATGTTATATCGATAGGCCGAGTCGTTGACGGAACTGAATCACGTCCAGCACTAGCAGTTCAGGATTTGATTCCAGTTGTTGACCAAACTGTATCACATCAGGAACACAATAAGCAGATCGATATATTTGACGTCATATCGATAGGCCGACTCGTTGACGGAACTGTATCACGTCCAGCACTAGCAGTTCAGGGTTTGATTCCTCTCCTCCTGAAGGCCTGTGTGGTCTCAGGGAGTTCCTAGGTTTAGACCTGTCAGTGTAACCTGAAAAAGACAGACGCTGGAAGAAATGTATATTTGTTGCTACGAAAATGAGGGCATCAATTAAAGTCCAGACATCTATTGAAACTTCTTTATTTATTTTATGATGCGGTTTATTGTGGGGTGGGGGAAATTCCTCCGATCTTTAGCTTTTAGTTTTCTTTTATTTTTATCAACATTCAAAGTCTATACAATATTTTTTGATTTTTTCAGATTAACTTCTGACGGAACAATCATTCTTTAGTCTTTTTGTTTTCCTAATTCTATCTCACAGCCTACTTACACATACCGTTTTCTAGTTATCAAAGTGGCCTTCGTTGAATTTCATGAAAAGCAAACAGATTTAATTTGGCTGCCCCAGGTCGGAAACGCCGCGCCTGACGTCGTCAAGTCGCCACAATTCATATAATTTCGTTCATGAATGAATAACATGAGTGTGGCACGCGTCAATTGCTGACACTGCATTTCACACCGTTGGTGCATTTCACTGACCTCAATGAACCCGAATGCTTGCTTGGAATGCTAGGAATGTGCAATTATTGGATTGCGATATACCAGATCAATAACTGTAAAGTAAATTGATTTGATGAATTATGAATTTACCACTTCACACAGTAGGTAGGGATAACAATGTATAGACTAAAATAATATAAATAACTTGAATGGAATTAATAACGTTTAACTTAGGCAGCCTCTGACGCCATAAAACTCGTACATATTTCGGCTGAGCAATCTCGCCTGTACATCCTCTGTTATATCGGCTTAGCTCTCTCGCCTGCATCATTAGGCAGTCTCTGACACCAGTATCCATCCAATAGACGACGATTATAATTCCATCATTACACTACACGACTTACACCAGCTGAATATCTTTAAACGGCCGAAGATATCTGGTGAGATCCTGTCATCGATATACTGGATACTCACTAAAAACCTTCTGAGGAGATCCAGCCCAAAACGCTGTTATACATCCATTTTCGAAAAAAATTCCGGAAAAGGTAAAATGAATTATGATTATTATGTTTTTATGTGAACGTTCAACTTTATCCAGTCATAACTAAGGATTTCTTGTGATATAGTGTCAATAACATCGTTTTCTTTTAGAAAATAGTTATGTGGCGTTTTGCGCTGAAACATCCTATTACGCAAATCGCACTTGATCTTAAACTTTTGTATTATTCTTTATTTCTGCTATATATACAGGGTGTTCGTGTTCGGTAATTAAGGGATGGAGTATGCCAATGGATTATTTGCAGTACCCTGATCACACTTTTATCTAGATCTTTCCCCCTCAAATTTTTCATTTTTCAAAGGTAATGAAATACTTTAAATGCTCGTAAGTCCTTTCAAGGATATCGCAGGATCAAACTTGCTCCAAAGAGGACCTTTCATCCTTTATCATGATATCCAAATTGTTTCAATTTATTAGTTGAATAAATTCTTGAAAACAAAAGACATACAAATTTGTTGTGTTATCCTTGATCCCGTAAAATTTTTACACAAAGGGCGTAATATTTTATTCTACTCGTTTAATCATTACCACTTCTCAACTACACATAATTGAACTTTTGAGCAATTTTGAACTCAGGCAAAACCCTCGAGAATACTTCCCAAGCCATGAAACAGAAATCTATATGTGTGCGTTCGGAGTCTGTTCTCTAAAATGTTCTATATTGATACTTATGGAAAAGTGCCAAAGATTGACTTTATATATGCCATAGAGCCTAAACTACTATCCATACAGGAAAATAGTCATCTAGTAATTTAAAGCTTGGTTTCTTACCTTTCCAAAGGCTACACTTCCTATATACCTTACTTAACAAAATAATAAAATAGTTTTGATTACAAAGTAACTTTACCATTCTACGCTCAATCTCTCAGCTGAGTAATAATTGCATGTGTGTATGTGCAGGCGGAGTCCGAATCTGTGCAGCTACAACATCCCATGACGGCACAGCGACATTATAATGATTACTCAGCTGAGAATTTTTGTTTGAGGAATCGTAGCATTTGGTTAAGATAAAGTTTTTTAAATAATTTTGTTAGGAAAGGTATGCAAATTTTATTACGGTTCGGAAGATAAGAAAGCAAGCTTAAGATTATCAGAACACTATTTTTCTGTATGAATAGTAGTTTAGAGCGGGGGTGCTATTCAAATCAAACTTTTGTCAGTTTTACATAAGAACACGACAAATATTTTAGAATGTAAGGACTACGGGGGGCCTCGCATGTGGTAGGAAGGGAGTCTGTTTCATGGCTTGTGAAGTATTCTCGAGGGTTTTGACTCAGGCAAACAAATTATAGTCAGTTCACACAAGCATAAAGAACTTGTATATGTAAGCTTGTTTTCTCTCTCTCTTTTTTACATGTTAAATTCATAATCAGATAGGCATATATCACTCGTTGTTAATCGCTTCAACAAGCAGCATTGTACCTTGAAATCACACACCCGGGGGTTACACGAGATAGTACAGCTTGCATGCAAGCCTCCCTTCCAATGCTATTTTAAATTTGACAGCAGAAGGCAGTTCGCTTGATGTCTTATCATCTTGCATGCAAGTTCATTTAAAAAATTTCGTTGAGATGTAAAGTCTGTTGTATGTCGGATATTTTATCAATAAAGGAGGTAGAAAAATCGGGAAAAAACAGAAGAAAAAAGGAAGAAGAAGGTGTTGGTAAATGATGTAATGCATATGATCCCAGAAAATCTCATTTTCCCGGTATAAATTTATTAATTTAGAAAGCTCTGCTTCAAATAATTTGTTCCGCCATCTTGAAAACTGTATAATGTCAAATTACTGTCACCTCAGCTGCCATGGTTTTTCATCATGCAAGTTCGCTGAAAGCTGAGCTGCCAGCATGGCAGTACAGATTACACGTGTAAGAAGTATGGCAGTGCAGCTTGCATGCAAGCTATACTATTACGTGTAACCCCCGGGTAAATTAAACTCGTTGTTGTAAAGCTTGCGTTTATACTTTAAAATAGTTAAAATAAATAGTTGTTTTGCAATGGTTCGAATTTACTTAATTTGTACACAGGAACATTTCCCTTTCGGCATAATTGCACAAAAGGCACAAACACTTTTGCTTTTACACTACATACTTAAATATGATTTGTTTATAGCAGTGGCGCGGCGTGCCTATCTGAGCCGGGTGCTCAGGATCGAAAACTAACTCCAAACTGTAGTGCCCTCGCATTTTTAAAAGACAACGAAATATGCCTTAGTCGGATCTCTTAAGAAGGAAGAATTTATTTATAAAAGACAACGAAATATGCCTTAGTCGGATCTCTTAAGAAGGAAGAATTTTAAATTAAAGGAATTGTAATACATATACGACAGCTTATGTTACTGTTCAAGAACGGTTAAAGAAACTTTTGTGAACAAGTCAGTGTCACTTACTTTAATCACAATTCATTTATAAACAAATTTCGTACGCCTACTTTTCTTACAGAAAACCTCCTGTGACTTACTTCTTTGTTGATTTATTTTATTTTTTTTATTTTTGAATAGATGTTTTTCAATTGAAATAAATCTCAACGGCTTTCTTGTGCCATGGAGTTTCCTTATAAACGTTTTTATTCGTTTTAATTCTGAAAATGATTTTTCTAGTTGTGCTCGTAGGAATTGTTAATACTAAGCAAGTAAGCTTATAGACTTCAGGAAAAGTTGATTTAAGCTCATTTTGCGTAATATGTCTTAAAATTTCACTGACTGATAAATTTCTCATTAGGGTTGTAGCACAATTAACACATTGTTCCATTTTGAAAATTCAAAGAATTGCCAATACGAACTCTTAATAGAATTAAAGAAATTTGATGGAAAGCGTTGTGAATAACTTACAAATTTCTCAGAAATGCAATACACAGAAGCTCTTTCAGACTTTCAAATCTAATATCGATTTGGGTAGACATGGTGTCTATCTTAAAAAATAAAGTTTTCTATTGTGTAAGTATTTGCATATTACATATTTTTTCCTTATAATATTGAAATAATCTTTAAAAGCGCATTAATTTATGAACGCAAAAAGTTATCATATCGGCAGTAAACCTATTCCATTTTATTATGGTTGACTTGCAAGCCCATTCTCATTTACTACTGAGCCATCTATATCTATTAATGTCGTTTTCATTTGAGCTTTAGGTTGGCACTGGATTTGACCCCGGGAAGTACACGGAAAAAAGTGAATTGTGAATAGTACATTTTGGCAATATATTTTAAATGTGTATAATAAATGTATTTAAAATAATGAAAATGCTATCACAACACATTTCTCTAAAATATGATTTTGCAACAAATTTGTATACATTGCACACAATTTTGGTAAATTGAACTCAATATGACAGAAATAATAAAAACATTTAGCTTGAATTTGCAAATTTTATTTTATTTAAATTTTAAAGTGCACGTTGGGCCTTGTCAGAATCTAAGTCTTCGTCTTCGATGTCGTCAGCCAGAGACGTTACACAAAAAGTTCAATTAATATAAGAATTAGACGAAGACGAAACTAATCTGTCCGATTTCGTTTTCTTATCATGATTTCGCAGCAGCAAAAAAACATAATTTCACAATGTTCTCTATTTGAATAAGTCAGCCAGTCAGGTAAGGCAGCAATGCCTCGCTCGAATAATAAAATCGACGATGCCTCGACTTGATGACGTAACCAAACGGTAAGATTCCTCGCTCCAATATAAAATCAACGATGTCTCGACCTCATAGTACAGAGAATGCAAGGCAGTAGCTGTCGAACCACATTCCACCATTATGGGACGAAATGTCGTGTAATGTATAGAAAATCACGGCACAGAGAATACAATACTCTCTCTACTCTCTTTATCTTATCTATAGAAATGTATATACATTAGGGGACGAAATTACGTCACAGCACAATTGTCAAAATTTAATGAGAATATCTTGTATTTTCTGTACCGTGCCTCTACCTGATCTAAGGAAGCCTTCAATTTTCTTTTTTAGAAATTTACAGGAAATTTCTTCCTTACAATTTTTATGTATTATTGGATTGCAAGCCAACATCGGCACACATGAAAGTATTGTATCTGAAAAGATCTCCAGTCGGCCACCAGACTGAATAAACATTCTGCCGAAATATTTTCATCTACGCGTCTATGCTCATAAAAATTGTTAGTGGCCCAAGCATCCGTTGTCGGCCTTCAATAATGCATAAAAATTTCAAGTAAATTTCTAAGAAAAAAATTCCAGTAAATTTCTAAGAAGAAATTCAGGCCTTCCAAACATCAGGTCGACGCATCGTTGATTTTATATTGGAGCGAGGCATTGCTGGTTTGCTTGGTTACGTCATTAAGTCGAGGCAAAGTCGACTACTGGTTTCCGCTTTACATGACCAGACACCAGACCAGATCTCTAAGTTATTAGTTTGTCTCCGAAAGATTGTATCCACTTCATTTTTTTTTTTTTTTTTTTTATATATTATTAAGCCAAGCTCAGGGGATACCCTATGATGCAAAGCACAGCATGGCAGGAAGGAGATAGGGAAAGGATTAGGGGATATGAGGAAAGTGGCGGAGGTGCCGATGTATGTCGCCCTTAAACTTCCGCAGATTGTATGCCGGAGGAAAAACAGAAGATGGTAAGCTGTTCCACATTCGCACTGTTCGGGATAAAAAAGCATCTCTGAATTTTACTGTACGGCCGAAAGTAATTTGAAGGGTTAAAGGATGTGCGCGGTTTGCAGCGCGAGTATTGCGTGCAGGAATCATTCTACAAGGGATTAGACTAGATATTTCATCAGAACATTGACCATGCATATAGCGATAAAGGAGCGAAAGGCATCCAACATTGCGGCGGTGCTCGAGTGAGTCGATATGACAAGTTATTGCCAAATCGCCAATGAGCTTGAAGGCTCTCTTTTGGACAATATCCAATGAAGCTAAGGCTGTGCGACCAGCCCCGGCCCATATATGGGAGTTGTATTCCATTCTAGGTCTAATGTAGGACTTGTAGAGGAGCGCTAGATTTGACGGGCTGAAATATTTCTTACACCTTTTCAGAAATCCAAGACATTTCGATGCTTCTTTGGCAACAGAGAAGATGTGATCTGTCCAGTTTAACTTACTGGAAATATTAATGCCAAGAATGCTTAGTGACGGTGAATCAGAAATGAATGCTCCATCAAAAGAAACGGGTGTGGTTAAGTTATGATCTTGTTTTAATGAGATAAGACAGCTTTGGGACTTTGATGCATTGAATTCGACGCGATTCGCTTTGCCCCAAGCGAGGATATTGGCAAGATCGTTATTCAATGATCTAGTCATGCAATCTCGTTTAACACATGCAGCATTCCCCCTGGATTCTGCAAGAGTGTCAAAGGAGTAAGCGAAATCAAGAGTACTGTCATCTGCGAAACTATGGATGGGATTGAAAGTAAGGGAAAGCAGATCATTAATGAAAATTAAAAAGAGAGTTGGAGAGATAACAGAGCCTTGAGGTACACCGGCATTTATGGGATGCGGTTCAGACGTAACGCCATCTAATACAACACGTATTTGGCGACTAGATAGGAAACTTTCAATCCATAATACAAGAGGAGGGGAGAGACCAAGTGCTTTGAGTTTGGCTAAAAGGGCTGGATGCCAGACTCTATCAAAGGCTTTTGAAATATCTAGGGCAACGATTTTAGACTCACCAAAATTGTGAAGACTACGATTCCAACGTTCCGTAAGAAAGGTCAGCAAGTCTCCAGATGAGCGTCCAGCTCGGAAGCCATATTGGCGATCGTTGATGAGATGATTAGTTTCTAGATACTTCATTAATTTTGAGTTAATGATAGATTCAAAAACCTTTGAAAGAATCGAAGTGATGGCAATTGGTCGATAATTTGAGGGATCGCTACCCTCTCCTTTCTTAGGAATAGGCTGAACGTGAGCTAGCTTCCAAGCAGTTGGAAATTTTCCTGTCGAATAAGACAAGTAGAAGAGTTTGCGCAGAGGTTTAGCCAAGGATGAGGCGCAGCTTTTAATTAACAGGGGCGAAAAACCATCAGGACCTGCGGCTTTGGAGACGTTGATCCCCTTAAGGACCCTGACCACATCCCTCGTACGAAGGTGTATTGGCTCTTGTACACATTCACACGGGCGATGCAAAACAGGTGTTTGTGAAGTTGGTGGAAGACGAGAATTTGAAGCGAATCTAGCAGCTAAAATATTAGCTTTATCCAGGGAGTCAACAATCACTTCACCATTATTAAGTAGTGAAGGTATAGAGGAACTGGTGAATTTGTTCCTGATGGTTTTGACCAGGGACCAGAAACCTTTGCTACCTTTGCGGCTTGTCAAGATTCTTTGTCTAATATTCTGGTCAAAAAGAAATTTTTCTCTCTGGATAATGGACTTGCAGGTGTTCCGTGCAGTCTTGTAGACTTGTTTCATTTCCGGACATGGATGCAATTGATAGGCGCGAAAAGCAGACTCTTTCGCTTTTATAGCTTGGTTGCACTTATCGTTAAACCAGGAGCGATCATGCTGTTGTTGAGACCTGCTGTAAGAATACGGAATGTATTCACGCATGCCAAGATTTAGTATGTTACTAAATTGTAATGTGCATTCATCAACATCCCTCGAAGCAAAACAGACCGACCAATCAATTTCTTTAAGATACTTCATGGATAAGAAATCCTTACGAGAAAGATGTGACTATGAGGCCTTTTATTTACAATAATTTTTTCCTGCGAAATTTCTTGGACATTTTTCTTTAGAATTTTTATGTGTTATTGGTGGCCAATAGCAGCCCAAAAAAGTTGGATGGAATTCGGTCTCTGGTCCGCTAACCAATTTTATGAGCATTGCTAATTTACTGCTAAATGATCATATTCTTAAGAAATTTTTCGAAAATTTATCCTCATAATTTCTATGGGCTAGACAACATTTCCGAAAACAGAAATTGGGAGTAGAATCTGAGATAATGTCTGCATAATGACTTACTTGTGATTTCAATCATTTCAAGCAAATGAAGATGTGACAAACTGTGGACGAAATGTCATTGACATTTATATGTTCCTAACTTTGAGTAAAGATCATAGCAGAGTTTAATAGTTCAATTAAATTCTATCAAGAAAATTTGCGAGTATTTGCTGTAGTTGCAATTTGCAAAGAATTTTAACAAAAAACAATTTTTTTTTGTTTAAAGAGGCCAACAACAAGAGAAGTAAAGCTACAAAAAAGAGATTTCATCATTAGCTGATGGCTGTCTCGGGTGACTTTATTAGAAACCAACAAATACGATATTACTGCAGCCCCAAATTCTAATATTAAAGTTAAAAAAATTCAGAGAAATTCAATTTTATGCAACAAGAACAACAGAAATAAAAATTACAACTTCCAATGCAATAAATCCAAAGTACTGCATCTGTCTAATTAATTAATTAGATTAGGAATAGGTTAGTGGCCAGGTGAAGTACATTAATTGTTCGAATACAGAGGCAACTAAGAGAATAAACAGAATATCCAAAATCAAAATTGAAACTGGGTTAAAGAAGAAACAATAACGGCAAAGCAATAATTGAAAAGGAAGGCAAATAAACCAAAAATTAATGTCCGATCTCAAGCAGGTTCCACCTTTTAAATATCAGCGGAACAGTAAATAAAGATGGAAGTGCTTTTCTGAAAATTCACTGATTATTAAATATAGATTGCCTTAATCAGTACGTTTACATGAATACTTGAGTACTTGACTTGAAATCCACTTGATACTCAAGTAGGATTTTTGGTTGAATTAATTCCAAATACTTTACTTCAAATTTACTTGAATTTACCTTTGAAAACTCTGCATTAGGTTCAATACATAGGTACTAATTTTTAGATAAATATGCTGAGAAAAGTGCTAAGAACCACAACCTGAATTATCAACAATAATCTTCTTCTTGTTCCTCTTTGCCGTTTTCATAACTTGCAGAAATGAAAATTTTTCAAGTACATGAATTTCTTCAAGTAAATCGAACAAAATTTTGTTATTTACTTGACTCAAGTATACTGAAGTCAATGCGCGTTTCCATGATACTTTGATTACTTGATCTCTACTTGAAGTATACTTCAAGTATTCATTTAAACGCACTGAATGTATCATACTGAAAAATTGATTTTCCAGTCATTTAAAACTTGGTTCATTTATACAGCCTTTTTTAACAATTTATACATATTAAGATTTAAGTTAAAGCGAACCACTATTATTGCCCGAGTAAGAACTTTTAACTCTGCCATAGCACATCAAGTTAGCTTAGAGCACATTTAGACCATAGAATAACAGGAATGCTGTTATGTTAAGCTTACACGGTATCACACGGTATATAGACAAACTAATAACGTTTTACTTAAGATCGTTGATTATTCAGAGCAAAAGCAACAAAAGAAAATTAGATTCATCGAGCATATCTCGAACTCTGTATAGCCGCGCTAAATTTATTGCAGCTGAGTTGAACACCAATTTTATAGTACGAGAACACATTACAAGCATAAATAACAAGGAGATCTTATGATGGAAAAGTCTATTAATTGTAATAGGAGTGGACAACACTTTTTCATATCTGTTTTTAGATTTACGTCTACGTTTCTTCTACGTATTTTCCGACGTTCGTTTTAATTGTTAATTTCTATCTCTTCGAGATATTATTACAACTTTGGCTTCACTCATTATTTTCACGAATTTTATAATCGAAACCACTTTCTAGAGGTAACAGAAAAAATTAACCTTCTTGGCTTATATAAAAAACAACAATTGAATAAAGATAATGATTAGCATGCGCATCAGATTGTGATAAAATTAATTCTTTACTTTTATATGTATAAATAATCATTTACCGTACTTATAATTCAGGCCATAAATTTGTTGGTAAACACAGTTGTTAGAATTACTTTCTAAAGTTAACCCTGAAAATACCGCCTTTTTCAAGATTTTTTCATTTACGTTATCCACTGACTTATAACATTTTGCTATAGCAAAGTTTTATCTTTCGCCCTATGGCAAAGTTGGAGCTACCAACACAAAATATTGCTTACTGAACGTTTTCTTATGCCATTTGATGTTTTTATGTTGGCTACAGATGCAATCACCGAAGAATAAGGTAAAGATAGTGCTTACCATGCTCCGTCTCTCTTGCCCATACGCAGGATTCAGTAAACATAATTTTTGAAAATTAAAGTCGGAATGAGTTTAATTCCTTATAAGCCATTAAAATATCACTTGGACACAAGAAAATATATTTTTTTAATTTAATTCGATTTTCGGGTGTAAAATTTTATCTGATTGGTTGAGTTTTACATGTTTTTTATGTAGTAAACATTTTAAAGCGTGCTCTAACAGAAACACAATACTTGTGCCACATGAAATAGAAAATCGCTCAGTCCAATGTTATAATTCAATGACGTTAGCTGATTAAATTGTTATCAGAATTTGAAATCAACAGAAAAATTTTATATAAATATGCACAGAGGAGTCCGTAGAAACGTAGTCAGTTCTTTCACTTAAGACTTATTTATTCAAAATGCGTGTTTTCAACATTGTTCTCTCTCTCGCTCTTATAATTACAGCAGTTTTTGCGTTTCCTCTAGAGACCGGGGCAGAAAGTAAAGAAAGAACATTTGATAGAATTTATAGAATTTTCTGCAACAGAGCATTCAGCACAATTTGCTATCTATACAGACTTAATCTCTTAATCTGGGGCTATAGAAGTCCGATAATAGGCGACAGGCAACACTTTTTCGAAGCTGTCTGCGCTTCTTGAGCTGTAGAGATTGTCTTAGAAAAATCTATAAATTCTATTAAACGTTTTTTCTTGCATTCTGCTCCGGCCTCTAAGGGAGACGCGAAAACCGCTGTAATAATAACAGCGAGAATGAGAAGAATGTTGAAAACACGCATTTTGAGTAAGTCAGACTTAAGTCAAAGAACAGACTATGCTTCTACGGACTCCTCTGCCCATATTTATATCAATTTTTCTGTTGATGATACAAATTCCGATAACAATTTAATCAGCTAACGTAAATGAAATAATCTTGAAAAGGCGGTATTTTCAGGGTTAACTTTAGAAAGTAAATTCATTAAGACTAACAACTGTGTTTACCAACAAATTTATGGCCTAAATTATAAGAATGGTATATGACTGTTTATGCAGATAAAAGTAAAGAATAAATTTTATCACAATGCGCATGCTAATCATTATATATTTATTAAATTGTAGTTTTTTATATCCTCATGGAACGAAATAATCCCAAGGTTTAATTTAAGGGGTTACACCGCCTTGAGATTTTCAAAAAATCTATTATTTTTTCTTGCTCGATAAATTGCTCATACTTTGAAGAATAGTTTAAGCATTTAATCATTTCAAAATTCAAATTATCTCCGAAATTATAGTTGTTTTTTTTTTTGTGGGGTTTACTTTTTTCAAACCGGTGTACGAGATATGTCAAGTTCTGTTTAACCGCTTCTAATAAAATTCAAATTTTTTATAATATTATCTATCAGATATAAGAAACATTTGTAATAATATTTTTGGATATGATTACAATAAATACCAAATTTTACGCCTTACTGATTTGTTCACCAGAGTGGATTTTTATGTAGGTATAATATGTATATGTATGTGTTAATACATGCAGTCCATACTTAACTAGAAAAATGTATACAGTGTGCTTCCTCCATGGTCGTCAGTAGAGCAGGAGGTGATAGTACTCACTTAGGCAAACAAGGAATTTAATGATGGGGAGGGGGGGGGGGGGGGGGGGGGGGGGTATCAACCGTTTTGTAGATACAGGGTGATTTTTCACAAGACGCCCTGTCTTAGAAAGTACAGGGTGTACGATCACAGTTAGGAGCTCATTATATGCAGAGCTTCATGGCCTTTCCATCGACTACCGACCAGTCCCGTACTTCTCTCCTATCAGGAGTTGTGGGGTCTAAACTAAAAGTTTCGGATTTTCAAACCTTGTTTTACTTTGACCTCTGTTGTTTTTACAAAAACTCCATTAACATAACTTGTATTTATAAAAACTGTAAGCTGTAAACTCTCCTCTTTAATTTGACTTACACCCTATGTGCTATACGCAACCGTTCAGGAGTTATTAGCTCACAAGCTATTCAAGTCTAACTGAAATTAGCTGATATTTTTTTTAAATAACGGGTTTTCGGGCAATATGGGAGCAAACTATCTTCGAGAATAGCCTTGAGAATAGGTTAAGAGCTAATAAATCTTTAGCGGCACTACAGATACCATGGACTTAGAGTTACCGTTTTCAACGCCATTATGAACAGATTGATTGCAGAACTATAAAGACGTAGCTCTACTTACGAGAACTTGAGTAAAAACTTTATTAAGCTGCTTGTAGTCTCAAGATATCCCTGAGGGCGCACGGAACATGGAAGCCTTCTATCTAGGAGAATACCTTCTATTCTCTCTGTACATATGCAGCGAGTATAATAAAAATTTAATTTTCACTTCTATCAAGCAGTCTTAACTTAGGTCAGCACAAACTCACTTTTTTCTTAAGATATCAGTAGACATCGGATTTAATGCGCTATCAAAGTGCTAAAATATGCATACAAATATGCACTATCGAAAAAGAAGCAACTTTATTATTTTACTGTTTAAATCAATATACAAGTTAAATCTAGAGAACAATTTAAGCCCATAGTAATAGTAATATTTAAAAATCAAGAAAATACACAAGAATTAGAAATTAATTATAGTTTTTATGACAGTATATTACAATATACTTTTCTAAATTTTCAATTTAAAATTTGTGACTAACAATAATTTGTACACTGAAAATGAACATTCTACGTCTACCGACGTAAGAGGGCAAAATTTAAAATTTGCCGCCGTATCCGCTGAAATCATCTCAGGCAAGCTTTGACCTGTGCTATTAATGTAAGCATTTAATTGCTTAATTGCTTCAAAACCCGGATTTTTGGCAAGAACAGTGTCTAACTTATATTAGAGTTTTACCGAAATTGAGTCTGGAAGTGCATGAATTAATAGGATGGTTTTTGGTTTCCAATATGCAATAACGTTGCAAAAATGCAATTTCATGCAATTGCATATAATCCTATGTCTACAGCCTATAATGCTAAAAACAGATAAAAATAAATATATCGTATATGTTGTCATTTCAGCTCCTTCCCGATTAACTTTGCGGTTTAGAATACTCAAATAAAACCCTCTATCAAATTGAAAGTAGAAATAAACTGTCTAGTTAGTACAGATGCCTCGGATGCGAATATCCGCATATTTGACAAAATCGCATTCGTGTCCGCATCCGCTTCTATGCGTGCGGATTTTTAAGGGGATATTTTTGTTTCAAAAACCACGCTATACTGTGCTTAAAACAGACAATGACTTTAAATATTAATGTAATATATTGTTACATGCAACAGAAACAGACAACTGGTGACATCTACTGGCAATGTAGAGTAAACAACTTCAGGTTCGGAGAATCAATGATGGAATCTTCGGGAAGGCTCAGTTGTCACCACCAAAAAAAAGAGTCTTGTCTTAGATATTGCAGTGTTAGCAAACGAAAGTAATAAACGGGCAAAAGTGTTGTAATTGGATTGCGATAATTGAAAGTACAGTATTAGCGATAATTAAAGTTGAGTTGATTAATTGAAGGTTTGTAAATTTTATAAGATCAGAAATGAAATAAAGAATTTGTATATTAGATATTTAATATTGTGTTTTAAATAACGATCCAAAGGCCACGCACGCAACAATATATTACCAATTTATTTATATCTTTTACTTTAGAGAGTGATCTCATAGACATGAGTTTATACTTTTGAAGTCCAGTAAATTATCATTTTTTTTTAAATCTGTAATGGCGTGTACGAGTCTAAAGTTATTCTGAATGGAAATAAATAATAAAAAAAAACACAAGCTTCTAACAACAATGTGTTTAATAACAATGTTTTAATTAAAATCAAAATATTCAGACATAAGACATTTTATAGGTAGAATCAAAACTACGGAGAGATTTCAGACTTTGACAATAATTGAATCAAATAAACATTAACCCGGGTCAGGAGCAGTGTAATGCACACATGTAACAAATTAATTCGAATTGAGGTAATGACCTTGAGTCAACTATTATTTTCTATGTCCTCATGGTATGCAATAAGCCCAAGGTCAAATTTAAGCAAATAAGATGTTTTTGTCACGTTACAACTAGCATTGCCTCTATAAAATGCTTTCGGCTATCAAATTCGTGTAAATAATGAGTGAAGCCAAGAAGAGTAATAATATCTCGAACGTAGACGTAGATCAAAAGTGTTGTCTACTTATATTAGAATTAATAGAGAATTCCTTCATAAGATCTCCTTGTTATTTACCCCTGCAATGGGTTCTCGTGTTGTTGTGTTCAACATACAATATAAGTTCAGCTGCACTAAATTTAGCGTGGTTATACAGAATGCAAAATCTAATTTGCTTTTGTTATTTTTGCTCTCAATAAGCCACGTTCTAAATTAAAAACTTATTAAGCTGTGTGTATGTCGTGATACCATGTAAGTTTAACTTAACATGCATTCCTGCCTGTTTGAAGTAATTTTCATAATATGTGTATAGCTGACTACAGCTTAAATTATTAATAAAGAAAAATACTAGACTTGGTATAATACCAATGCTTACGATTCCCTAGACTAGATGAATGCCCATATTGTAATTTCGTATGGTCACCCATCTGTGAAAATTTGATTTTTGAAGTAGTTTTTCGCATCTATTTTCAGAACGGTTCGTTCGGCAGTAAAAATGATTATAACCAATTTCATAGGATTTCATATTTTGAAGAACTTTTCAGTACAATAAAAACATCTAGGACTGATCGTTTTTACAGTATACATAAAACACTTAAATTTTTGTATGGCAATACCATGAAGGGGTTGCCCGATTCAGTCCATTTTTGAAATTGTATTTACTACTTTTTTTAGAATTCGTGTACAATATTTCCGCTCCCTACGTCGAATTTACAATTTTTTTTAAAAAAGCCGTGTGGTAAATTTCAGCTATCTAAGTAAGCGCATTCTAGAGTTATCGAGAGTACAGATAGACAGGCAGACGGACATGGAAAAATCAAAATAACTTTTAATATTATGCGTGAGTGTCCAGTCCATTTTCCTTTACAATCATTATTTCTATGTGTTACAAACGGAATGATAAACTTAATCCCAATGATTATCTAGAGTTATATTGACATCCGTTCGAAGTTATTATAAATTATTAATATTTTTATGCTATGCGAAAAGTGAAAAAGTTATAAGAGCTAAGAAAATCTCAATTATGATCTGACTTTACTTATTTACTTTAAGTATACTTAAATTATAAAACTTAAATTCGAAACTAATTCGTTTGTTGAACTTCTAAGCAACAACATTTTTATCTTTATACTTAAGGACCTTCCTCAAATCAAATGGTACTCGCGATTATATTGTATAACAGTTACCGATATCATAATAACTAAGTATTACAAAAGTTTTTGAAATATCCAATTACATGTTATAACTTCATATAAAGTTAAATCAAAAATAATTCCACAAAACCTAATGAGAATGTTTAAATTTGTTTTATTATTATAAAATTAAACAAACTAAAATCTAGTAAGCATGATCCTGCAGAACACTAGCTTGATTTGTTTCAATGGTCTCCTCCCCTACATGCAAATATTCAATATTTGTGCTACTATCAAAAGCATATTCGTGTGTAATTTGTTCGGAATTTTCAATATCCATGTCATCATGTAGCTCTCTTAGCCAACTTTGCACTTTTTCCTTGAATATCCTTTTTCGCCTGGCATCTAAAGTTTCCAAATCTGGCAGCATAGAAAATAAGAAATCTTTATCGACATCGGTATTTGTTGATGTCAACATCGACGTCTGAGATGAAAATGATTTTCGCCTATGTGGAGAATATTTTGACGGTTGCATTACTTTCCATGAAGGTGTTGCATTTTCTTCTTGCGTTCCATAATCCTTAACGTTGGTATTGTTAGCTCTTCTCTCTGAGAATTTCTTTTCAAATTTCAGGAATGGAATGTAAAACTTTAGAGCATCTTTTAAGTAATATTGTTGTTTTTTGTTTGTAGTAAAATCCCGTTTTAGAACATTCCTGATTGTTTTCCAACGATTTTTACAAATAATCGCTATAAAATATGAGGGGGGGAGAGAGATTTTAAATAGATGGAAAAATATAAAAAAATTATTATTTACGTTTTGTGTTTAGTTCATTGGCAATTTCTTTCCATGCTGCGTTTCTACTTTCTAAACGCCTATAATTTCGATGTGATGTATCGTAAACTTCGGGATGCATTTGTATTAGGCCAATCATTTCACGCTCATCAATTAGATCATCTTTATTGCCATTTGCCGAGGTATTCATATTTCTGGAAGATAAATATTGTGTTAAAAGATAATAGATTGATTGTTTGAGGGTCATTCAGAAATTTGTAAGATTTTTGTGAATCTCTTAATCACTTGTTGCCATGTTAAATTCAGGCTTCTAAAGGAATTAAGCATTTGTTTCAGCTGTAGATGCTGTAGATGATGAAATGAAATAAAGCACTTCAATTTTTGTCACTGACTAAAGAGTATAAAAGATTAATTTCAAAGTTATTTATGTTTCGAATGCATAAGTGAAACAGCAGATCTAAAGAATTCTCAAGAAAATCTATAAATATTTTTCTAGAAGAGCAAAATAATTAACAATTTTTTAGAATCTAGACCTACAATTTTCATAAAAAATCTTTGTACAAAAGGGTAGTATAAATATTAAGGTGTATTAAAACAAGACTACGTTTGTGAAAGTGGAAAAAACTTACACAGCGCACTGAACGATACGTTGTTTCGGAGAAATTACCGGCTATCCCGCGGAAGTAAGACTGAACAAATACCTCAAACTGGCCTAAGTAGTGTGCGAACAACTTTTGAGCATGGCATAGAAAACAGTGTTGCTCTAGAATATCAAAAGTTGAAGTTATCCTCCGAAGTAACAACCGGACAACGGATGCAAAAAGGAACTAGTCTGAGAAAGATCAATGATACAGCACATTAAATACCAGATATAAAGATAATTCTGAAAATAGTTAGAAAATTTAATTGTAAATAACGTCGATACTATAGAGGAGGAACTAATTCCGAAACCAATCAGAATGGTAATGATTTACACCGAAAAAAGACTATTTACATAAGATATAAATACAACCAAAGGCATATTTAAAAGGCAGTATGACAAAGAAGATAATCTTGCGATAAAACGCCACAGAATAGCCTAATGCTTAGGTGAAAACCATATCAATGACTGTATGAGCGTATCTAGATGAATCTTCGTTATGCCTTTGCAGCAACAGCTGTCATAAGTATGAGATTGACAAAAGATCATCTGACGCAAGGCCCTCATACAGAAACCATGAATCAATCTGTTCGAACCAAATTGCTTCGAATATTTATTTTAACCGATAACTTCTGAAAAGAAAATATTCTGAAAACAAAGCATCAAAATTCTTAGTAAAATGAAATCTAATTTGATTTCTCTTAAGCAAAAAACATGTACACAACCCAACATAGCCATGTATTTGTCATCTTCATAGCATATTGCACAAATACAACATAAAAGTATAGCCTCATTGAGCAAATTAAATTAAAATTATTATCAAAAAAAAACAATTCCTAAAAAGGGAACATATTACAACAATACCATGCTGAAATTGAGTTCTGAAAAGAAAACAAATTCAATCTAATTACAATTTTCCCAAAAATAGGTACAACATCTATCAAAAGCATGTGTTATCATGTAACATACAATGCATGGCACAAATACAATCAGATCAAGCAGATCAATTTGCAACTCTAGCATTATCATCATTATAAGTACGGGAATTTCTTCTCTAAATTTCTTGTTGCTATGCATTTTTGTTCGTTGATAGGCAAATTTTATCGCTAGTACCGTAAGAGCACAGCTGCCTTGCCAATTCTTGTAATCATACGCCGCTGCTACTCTATCAGTGGTGTCGTGTACAAGCAAGGGCTATATAAACGACAAGCTGACTGATCTCGATCTCTTCGTTCATTCATTCAGTGTGGCATAGCCAAAGTGACAGTATCTAAGAATCTCTAATTAGCAAATAAATAAATAAATAATCATTCACATACCCAGTTTCTGCCGACGGCATTTACGCAGTCACAGTGCGCGTGTGCCGGTGTAGATGTGTAAGCTAGTGTGTGACATTCCAATACAGACACAATTATTATTAGTGTATAGTCAAGTGATAGAGACACAGTGTATAATAAAGTGATAGAGACACATACTATTAAAAGAAATTATCTAAGTGTTAAGTGTTGTGATAAAGACACATACAAGTTAGTGATAACGAATTGCGGTGATAAAGGACACCTTTTACTTAGTGCATCATGAGTGAAATAAATCTCGGGTTTGAAGCCGAAAAAAGAGCACTTATGACCGCTATTGAGAGCAGCCTAAAAAGGTTGTACAGTAAGTACGAACTAGGCCTCCCGGAAGTCACTGTACAGGAAGGAGCCAGAAATTTGTCCGACGACAATAACGAAGCAACAGAAGAAACAACCAGCGATGTGGAGATGTCCAATGACTCAACCGAGTCGTCTTCATCGAGCTCGGATTTGTCTGAGGATGAAAAAAATTACACTGTCGTAGAAAACAACAACCGAAAGGCAAGGAATAGCCCAGAGACATCGCCTAAATCTTCCGGAACTCCAGCCAAGAGGAAGCCATCAGGATCGAAGCAGCAACTACTCAGGGATGAGAACACTGGTGGATTCTACCAAATTCTCGGAAACCGGAAGGAATTTGAGATCCAGCCCAAAGAAACTGCGACCCAGGTAGTAAAGGCTGTGAGACCCCCACCAATTGTATGCCAGAATCTGAACGTCAGAGCGTTCAACAATAAGCTGGATAAGCTAGAAAGCAGACCAAAATTTTTCATAAAGACGGCAAAAGGCACCAAGTGCATTATTAAGCCAATCACACAGGACGACCACAAGACGCTATTCAGCATTATCAAGGACATCGGCGTGCAGAGCTACACGTTTACGCCTAAGTGTGACAGGACGACGACACTTCTGCTGAGAGGAGTTCAGCACACATACCACGCAGAGGATGTTAAGGCAGCACTCGAGGGAAAGCTTCGTGGTTTTATAATCAACTCGGTCATACATTTTAAAACGCCCAGGACTAAGGAATCAAATTCCTTCGTCATAAATTTCGGTGGAAACTATGACGTAAAATTCATAATGGCCACAAATCGCCTACTAAACCAAATTGTGTACTGGGAAAAATACCGTGCTTCGGGAATCTCCCAATGCAAGCGTTGCCAGGCTTTCGGCCACGTCGCGAGGAACTGCGCGGTCGACTACAGATGCGTGAAGTGCAAAAATGTACACTTACCAGGACAATGCGAGAGGAATAACGAGAAGGAAGGTGCCCCATATTGCGTCAACTGTAAAGCTGAAGGACATCCAGCCAGTTACAGAGGCTGCTCCAAGTACAAGGAGGTAGTACAACAACGTGCCAAGAAGACCGAGGAGCGTCGCCAACGTGAAGACTTCGTGAGGGAAGCCACAAGGAACTATGTGCAACCAGGTAAATCTTTCGCCCAGGTAATCTCTAAAAACACGTCTAATTATAACAATTCTGTCAAACCCACAGCTCCCAAGCCTCAAGCAGCACCCAGATCTGCCCCAAGGCAGCTCCTAGAAAACCAAGAGTGTCTGAAATTGAACCCTAGGCACTTCCCTTCTCATTAAGGAAAACCTTAAATTCGAAGAGGTGAAAATAAGTAACCTTTCCAATATGGAATGCACTGCTGTCAAGTTAGAGCTTCAAGACAACGAATCTCTTCTCTTAATCGCCCTATATAATAGATGCCACGGCCACAGGAGCTGATATCCAGAACAACATGAACAGCATTGCTCGAATCTCGGACAATTTCACTTACACGGTGCTTGGTGGTGATTTCAACGCAAGGCATCCGTTATGGAATGACTCTGTCGTAAGTCCGTCAGGCAAGACAGTACATGACTGGCTTCTCTATAACACCGCAGGATACTCCGACCTTTCCACGATCTGGGTCAACTCTTGACTTCTATATCGTAACCTCTAATCTTATTAATCTCCTTCCCCAATTCTCAAATTACGTTTGAACAGCGCATCATGAACATCACTTGGCAGTCGAACTCTCAATCACCCCCAGCGTACCCTTAAATATTTTGACTTCAGACCCCCAAGCCTCAACCTCACTCAAAGACGTTGACTGGCAACAATTTCAGGACAGGCTCTCTCAATTCCTCACAGGAAATCTCCCTGACTCGCAACGGAATCTCTCGAACTTGGAAATTGACTTCCATATAGACTTCCTCAACAACGCCATTGAAGGCAATGTAGCCTTCTTTTCCAGTGCAGTGCCGAGCAAACACTACAAATACAAAATCTTCCCCCTCAACTGCAAAAATTATATAAATTTAGGCAGAAACTTCGAAAAATACTTAACCGTATTTTTCACCGAACCCTTAATAGCCACAATTCAGCCTACAGAACCTTGTTATCGCAAATTAATTGCTTGTCAACAATTATTGAGGAACAAACGAAAATGTTTATCGATCAAGAGTTTAGGAATAAACTGGCCTCCATTCAATACGGTTCACACTGCTTTCAGGACATAAATAGGATCTGCAACAGGAAAGCAAAACTCCCCAAAACCATCTAAAGTGGCTCGAACGCTTACAACCTTCCTCACGAAAAATGCAACGCCTTCGCGGAATATTTCCAATCCACTTTCAAAGACAACTCATCTCTAAGTGATGCAAATTTTAGGACCAATGTTGACTCGACCGTTGATGACTTCACTGCACAGGCAGTGGGATCCTCCGCCACAATCTTTAATTCTACAAACATGTCCTTGAATCCGGATGATTTAAGCATATTTTCAAATCCTGCTCACGTTTTCGCCCTAATCAGGTCTATCAGAAGTAAAAAGTCCGCCGGCCCTGATAACATTTCAAACAAAGTTATCAAAAACCTCCCACCTGTCGCCATAGAATTTCTGACAATTATCTTCAATCATTGTCTCAAAAATTCTTACTTTCCTGATGTCTGGAAAACCGCACGCATAGTTCCAATTCCCAAAAAAGGAAACTCGAAAAACCTTAATGAGTTCCGCAATATCTCTCTTCTGTCCAACCTGGGCAAACTTTTCGAGAAAATAGTCCGCCAACACACAGAAAATTTCTGCCTCGACCTAAATATCAGGCAAGATACCCAATTCGGCTTCAAGCCCCAGCACTCGACTTTTCACGCTTTGCTCAAATTCCTCTCTGATTCTACAAACGCCCTCAACAAAAGGGAGCAGACAGTAGGCTGCTTCCTCGATGTAGAGAAAGCGTTTGACTCAGTCTGGACAAACGGGCTAATATTCAAAATTATAAACCTCGAGTTCCCGCCTTATCTCACCCGGGTTATACATAGCTTTCTGTCATCCCGGAATTTCTACATAGAAATTGAGAATGTCAAATCTCAGGCAATATCAGTCAGTGCTGGTGTCCCCCAAGGTTCGGTCCTCGGACCAACTCTCTTCAATCTTTTCACCTATGACCAGCCTGCCAACGACTCAAATTCCACCACACTACTTCATGCTGATGGCTCCCTTACGTACGCCCACTCCATGTCATCCAATTTCGCTGCTACGAAAGTGGAGCGGCATGTCCTCAAACTTGACGAGTTCTACAGAAAATGGCGCATCAAAATCAACCTTAACAATTCTGAAATGATTTGCATCCGAAACCCCTCCACAAGGGGAAGACGCAATCTCGCCACACGAGCCAACAACATAGAAATTGAAGTCAATAACGAAAAGCTCCAGCCTTCAAAGAACGCCAAATATCTTGGTGTCTCTTTCAATAATCTGTTGAAATTCAACAGCCACGCCAAGCTAACCATGAGGAAAGCAAACTACGCTTACTCCCTACTCAACCCTATTATCAGAAGGAGAAACAGTCTCCCGAAAGATACAAAGCTGCTTATATATAAACAGCTCATCCGCTTCCCCATCTGGCACACCATTTCACCATCCTATATGAAGCAAATTAGCGCCCTCGAAAGAAAGATCCTAAGGGCCTGTACAGAAGTGTATAGAAAACCTGACGGACACTACTTTCCCAACACCTTTTTGTATGACAGTGCAAACATCACTCCAATCGAGGACTATCTCCTTTCTCTCGCGGTCAAACAACTTGAGAAGAACTCTCAACATCCTAACCCCCTAATTAGCCAGCTTTAATCGCAACTTCAAGTTGAACCCCACCACTGCTTATCACCTCTCCACCTAATCAACTCGGAAACGAGAAACATTTATTACCTGGGCGAAAGATTTACTTTCTTCACTAGTGCAGGAAGCCAACATCATGGATAGGACAATATCCAGGGATCTCGATCATCGTGGGATTTATCAACGCTGGACCATTCTGGACTTCCGGGATATTTCTCACCATGTTGGAAGAAACGCCGGTCTCCAACTCACAACAAGTTAGAGAAATCTCTAACGTTCCACAACTTCCCACTACCATCCAACTTCCCTATTCCTCTAAATTCCAAAATTATCAAATAACAGACTAGAACACAGCTTGCCGTCGCGCAACAGGCTGTAATAATTTCGACATCGTATAACCTTAAGTTAATATAAATTCGAACAATTAAAGTGTAAAGTGAATCAAAGACAAAAGTGAATTCTAGGCCAAAATTAAAGCCTGTACGTAAACATTTTCAAATATCCCGGGATATCGGTTCGGTAATAAATTCGCCATAATTCGTTTTATTTCGTTAATCGCGTGTGAAGAACACTTGACTGAATTGATCTCGATCTCTTTTTGTGCTTGGCATCGCTTGGAGTAAGTTGGCTGTGTAGGGACTAACATTTATATCGGGTATCGACTGATATTTCATTTTTAACAATTAACAATCATTTCTGGTCTCGGCGGAGATAAACGCATCTTATTTCGGGTCTCGACTGAAGATAAGATAACACTTTAAGCCGGGTCTCGACTGACTTAAAGAATATTATCTCGGGTCTCGACTGAGATAGTATCTTACTAACATTAACACTTTATTTCTGGTCTCGACGGGAATAAAGAATTGTTCTAACCAATGGTAAGAACAAAGAGTCTTAACATTAGCTTAAAGCCAACCCTCAAGCGTCAAGTTGTAGATCGGTGAGTACCAGTCACTTGTAACAAGTTAATATTTAATCATATATCTATTTTATTATATATTTACTCATATATATATATTTACATAATCTACATTTCTTGTGCATATTTATTAAATATCATATCTTATCTTCAATCTATATTATATATATATATACTTATATGTATTACGCTCTTGACGATTTTATATTGCAACTGTTTGACAATACGTGTTTTCAGTGTGATACAAAATTCTCTGACTTAAAACTTATATATTGAGTTTCATCCCAATACAACTTTTCTTGATAATCGTATATTCTAAATCTGTGATAATAAGTGTTTTCTAGTTTGTGTGGATCTCTGACCTAATATCTCATTACATAATCTGATCTTAATATAATTAGTGGGCAATCTTAAGAAATAAGTGTGAAAAGTTATTGGAAGTTACAACGTAGTGAACAGTGTTTGTTTTGATAAGAGATTCGATCATTGACCTTGATCCAAATTTACCAGTGCATCCATTTCAGTTTCACTAAATTCAAATTTGCGTGTACGTTCTACTAACGGACAGTACACAATCAACAGATGCTAGTAGTTATATAATAAAGAAATAGTGGCAGAACGAGGAGCCGTCTTTTTTTACCAAAAATATTAACTTTCTACCAATTCCATAGTTTGTTGTGTACACAACATAACGCTGTAAGTCTTTCGTGAATTTTTGATTTACAGTGAAAACTCTCTATAACAAAAAACTCGTTATAAAGTAAACTCTAGTTGAACTTGGTTGGTTTCCGCAGATCCGGTATATATTAATTCACCCTCTGTAACAAATTGACTGTATCAATAGCGAAAAATTACTGTTACGTGCAACAGAAAGACAACAGGTGACATCTAGTGGAAATGGAGAGTAAACAACTTCAGGTTCGGAGAATCGATGACGGAATCTTCGGGAAGGTTCAGGATTAGAATAGTCAAGAAGATTCTGGAATGGAACACTCCAGAAGAATCTGGAGAGTTTCTAGGTTATAAATATAACAGTTGTCTCCACCAAAAAAAAGAGTCTTGTCTTAGACATTGCAGTGTTAGCAAGCGAAAGTAATAAACGGGCGAAAGTGTTGTAATTGGATTGCGATAATTGAAAGTACAGTATTAGCGATAATTAAAGTTGAGTAGATTAATTGAAGGTTTGTGAATTTTATAAGTGTAAAGCGAAAATAAAGAACTTGTAGATATATTAAATATTTAATATTGTGTTTTAAATAACGAACCAAAGGTCACGCTCGCAACAATAGGTAGAACAATTTAGGTTGCCAGATGCTCACAAAGGTACCAACATTTTCGGGAATAAGTGCCTAAGCTTCCAGGAATATCGCTATTGTGAACACTTTTGCGCTTCTTTTGTTTATTGTGAGTATTGCCTTTATTGACCACTGACTGTTTCGGTGCGTAAAGGATGAGTCATTTCAAAAATCAGATTAGTACATTTATTTATCACATAACGTACATGCTAGTAAAGTAATCGTTTGTGCGAGTATTATGAACTAATTGCTTATAAGGCAGCAGTACATATACGGGCAACACTGATTAATTATTTTAACATTTAATATAAAAAAAAAATCTTTTTATTCTTAAAGTACGTTTTCCATGTCGTTATGCGCGGTCAGGCCTGAGTGTATTCATACAGTAGAACAGCTCTGTCAAAACTATAAGTGTATACCTCAGAAGCGACTCAAACGCTCTGATGAAGATTTTGTTAGGCAGCATTTACATCCCGTCTAATGCCAACACAAACCTCGCAAGAAATTTGGATAGACTAGGGGGGACTTTAATGCGAGGCACTCTATTTGGGGAGACGTTTCTACCAATAGAAAGGGAAACACCACAAATAACTGGTTTTATAACGGCCCGTTCTTATCCATGGATATCATCTGGCCCAACAGCCCACATTCCCTAGATCTTCTTCAATTCTGGACTTTTTTTTTAAGTTCGGCCACCTTAACGACGTCAACACGGGGTACGAACGCTCCAACCTGCATCACTATCCCATCTCCCTCAGACCACTTTGAGATCATCATGGACCTCAATTTGCCCAATTTCTCTCACCACCAACTTACCCCAGAAACAGTTAATAGCTTTGCAGACACTCATTAGCGAGCATTCAGACACGACATAAATCAAAGAGTTAATCGCGCTCATATCCCTGCCGAAGTGAACATTTCAAACCAAGAAATTGACAGTTACATACCGAAGATTAACATGGAAATACTCGGCTGTACTCAAATGCATTTCGAAACCCGGCATTTTAAATACAATAAATATCATATCTCTAACACGACCAAAAAGCTGTTAAGAATCAGGAACATATGGCTCCGAATTCTAAAAAGAACGTTTCACAGGAACCTCAACAGAACCAAAGTGAATAGCAGGAAATGAATACTAGAATTCAGTGCCTTAGCAAAATTTCTAAGGACAGCGTAAGAATAGAGCTCAACAATGCGTTCAAGAATAGACTTAGAATAGACCCTTCCTCGCAAGCTTTCAAAGAAATTGACAAAATCTCTAGTAGACAATTTTTCGGAACAGACATCACAATATACACCCTCACCTTAAAAAGCTAGGATCTTATTAACACCGAAGACAAGCTTGAAGCTTTTAAAGGCATTAATAACTTCAACACCTCATTCCTTAGTTCTCATCTCACAAGATTTTCAGCTTCCAATAACGCCTCGAACCCAAACACCTCTGCGGATAAGGTTCATCTTTTCAGAAGGAACCTTAATAAAAAAAAAATCATATGGGCCGAACCGTATCACTAACTTCATTTTGCTGAAATACCCCAACTACCTAGATAAAGTACTGACACATCTATTCAATCACTGCATGAACAATGGACACTTAGGAAGCAAAACTCATCCCAATAGCCAAAAAAGGCAATTCCAAAGAAGTAAGTGACTTTAGACCAATTTCCTTACTATCCAATGTCGGTAAACTATTCGAAAGAGTGCTGGCAGAAAAACTCGAAGATGTTTGCGAGGAGAGAAACGTAATCCCTAATAACCAATTTGGTTTCAAAAGAGGACACTTTACTGAACAGGCCATTTTGCTTTTGACCAATATATTTACCCAAAATCTTAGGAAATCATTCAATCTTCAAAATGTGACTTAACTTGATCTGCCTAAATGGCTGGTAAGGGTCCTCAATAGTTTTCTGTCCGAGGGGAAAACCAGGATACACATAGGCACTGAGTCCACGGGAACCACACCAGTACAGTCAGAGTCCCTCAGGGCTCAATACTGGGGCCACAACTATTCAACCTCTTTCTACATGACTTCCCATTCAAGGAGAACGTGGATGATGAAACGATGGCAAATCTTTACGCTGATGATACTATACTTCTAGCCTATGACGAACGCCCCCACGACGCCCACGTCAAGATTAAAAACAAAATACTGACGCTCCTCAATTATTAAAATAGCTGGGGCCTTAAGCTCAGCAGCGACAAATGTGGTCTAATCTGTTTCAGGATCACCAGTGGTAAGGGGCATCAATGTCAATATCCCTCTCAAAACCCTTGGTATAAAGCTTCAAAACAAATTCCGCTTCAATGGACACGTCTGAAAAGCCGTTAACAAAGCCAAGGCGGCCACAGCCATGCTCAAACCACTTTTTAGTTCCAAAATTCTCTCCAAAAGCACAAAATTGCTTATGTACAAGACACTCATCAGGCCTATTATCACATACGGTTTCATCTCATGGGTTACTATCTCCCCCATAGTAGCAAATAAGCACAATCATTTCGAAAGAAAAATTCTAAGATTCTGCACAGGAAAATACAGAAGACCTAATAAAAAATGGTTTTCCAGGTGTCACTCCCTTCACCCAATATTTGCTTAAACTGGTAAATAAATCGATTGAACGTCTTACTAACCACCAAAACCCATTAATCCGAACAATCCACAGCCTTAACAATTACCATTACCTCTTCCCGATCAATATGATCAAAACCCTCGATAATGTTTGCGTAACCCTCGGAAGATCCAAGCCATGGAGTCCACGATGACACCGATACAATAAAAGGCCTTAACGGGCGGGCCGGCTACAACCATGCAGTAACAGCTCACTCTCACTTGTTTTGTACACTCCTCATGGCGAAAGAACGTAGATTTCATCGTAAACAGGTCTTAAGGCCTAAAACTATCGCTTGCACAGAAAAATGAAGTTAAAACAAATGAAGCCAAATATGTTTTCTATCTAATGGTTGTAAAAAAAATAGCATCTAGAACAAATTTATGGAAATTAGAACGTTTGAACAAAATACAAGCGACTTTTATATGAAAAACTCCTGCAGTAAGACAAGGCAAGAAGACTGTGATGTTCGCCTGCTAACCGGCCCGTTATCTCTTTTTCAGACTTTGTTCATGGCTTGTATATTCTGGGGGTTACGAACGATACTTCTCAAGCCATGAAACAGAAATCTATATGTGTGCGTTGGGAGTCCGTTCTCTAAAATGTTCTATATTGATACTTATGGAAAAGTGCCAAACATTGACTTTATATATACTACTAGGACGAGCCCATCGGCGTTGCCCACCGATAATATATATACCTAGATGGGTGGGGGTGGGTGTGGTGTTTGGTTAGAGATGCATAATATCTAAGCTATTACCTGATTCGATCGCACGATTCCGTACTCTAGGGTCTAGGGTCTCACCCGGTGGCTCTACGCGTGTGTGGCTGTGTGTTTGTGCGTGTGTGCGTGCATACATTCATATGTGTGGGACAGTGTTGCTTCTTAGGCAGTGCCCAAATATATAGTAAAATACGAAATTTTTGTATGGCTACCCTACGAAGGAGTTGGCAGATTGGTCCCATATTCGACCTGTATTTACAATATTTATTTATGAAAACACCTTGTACAAAATATGAGCTCTCCACCTCGACCCCTTCTCAGGCAGCTACCAAGTATATAGTGAAAACAAAAGTTTTGTATGGCAACACCAAGAAGGGGTAGTCAGATTTAGTCCATTTTTGAAATGTTATTTATCATTGCTATGAAAACATCACTTATCATATTTTTTGTATAGCAACCCTACGAAGGAGTTGCTCGATTTGTCCCATTTATTTTTGAACTTAAATTAATTTTTTTTAAAAAAACGCCGCGTACAAAATTTGAGCGCTCCACGTCGACGCGGTTTCAGACAGTTTCCAAATATATAGTGAAAAACTAAAGTTTTGTATGGCAACATCAGAAAGGGATTGCCCGATTTGTTCCATTTTTGGACCTAAATTTACATTTTTTATTAAAACGCCGTGCGTTTGAGCTATCCACGTCGATGCATTCTCAGACAGTTTCCAAATATATAGTGCAAAACCAAAATTTTGTATAGCAACACCAAGAAAATGTTGCCCGATTTAGTCTGTTTTTTAAATTTTATTTGCTATTGCTATGAAAACACCGCGTACCAGTGTCCAAATATATACTACAATACGAAATATGAAAACGCCGTGTACAAAATTTCAGTTTTCCACATCAACGCGCTGTGAGACAGTTTTTTATGTCTCGACAACAGTGCCACCTATCGTGTGCAAAACTATCCTATCTTTCAAGCTGGAAACAACCAAACACATTCACAGAATTTCATTGAGATCGGTTCGGTCAAAACCCTCGAGAATACTTCGCAAGCCATGAAACAGAAATCTATATGGATGCGTTGGGAGTCCGTTCTCTAAAATGTTCTATATTGATACTTATGGAAAAGTGACTTTATATATGCTATAGATCCTAAACTACTATCCATACAGGAAAAGAGTCTTCTAGTAATTTAAAGCTTGGTTCTTACCTTCCGAAAGGCTACTTTACTTAACAAAATAATAAAATAATTTTGATTTAAAGATAACCTTACCATTTTACGCACAATAACTCTCAGCTAAGCCATAGTTGCAATAGTGTATGTGTAGCCGGAGTCCGAATCTGTAGATAGCTACTTTCGATATCATCAGCTCACGGGCCACGTCATGCCATGACGGTACAGCAGAATATACAATGATTACGCAGCTGAGAGTTTTTGTTTGAGGAGTCGTAGTCATTTGGTTCAGATAAATTTTTTTAAATAATTTTGTTAGGAAAGGTATAACAATTTTATTTTGGTTCGGAAGATAAGAAAGCAAGCCGAAGATTATCAGAACCAAAGAACATCTAACAGAGTTATATGTTCATTGTCAGAACACAATTTTTCTGTATGAATAGTAGTTTAGGGCGGAGGAGCTAATCAAATCAAACTTTGGTCAGTTTTACATAAGAACACTGAAAATATTTTATTGGGGCTCTCATGTGGTAGTGATGGAGTCTGTTTCAGGGCTTGCGAAATATTCTCGAGTGTTTTGGTTTATGGAACAATGTATTTCTAAGTACTTTTGCCGAAATGTGTACTTACATAAAACTAATACTTCTTCCCGTGAATTGTGCAACTAGCTACTGTTCGCCCATTTACTTTCGCATCATACTTAATAGTTCCTTCTTATGGAAGAAATTGTGAGTCTTTTTAAATTAATATTCTAGAAGTCACTTTTCAGTAATTTGCTCTAACCTGTTCTACTGTATAAATATACTGTGGTCAAGCTGACAATCTACCGAAAACTGTCAATAATAACTCGCAATATTGATATAAGAGTAAACAGAGTCAAAGTGGGCAACAGAATCTTAAAACGCGACGAAAGAAATCTACAGTAACCCAACTGGCCCGCTAAAAGGAAGAAACTGCTTCTTTCCTTTCATTTCATTTCATTCGTACGCACTGTTGTTATCACGTACTCTCAAGTACTCTCAACTAACATGAGTAGGAGCGATGGGTTTTTTTTTCGCAATGTTAGCATTTTAAGCGAGAAATTATCCATGGGAACGCTCTTTTGTAATGAGTACTGATATAGTACAACCAATTGATTTACTTTGTACTAAGTACTGATAAAGTGCAACCAATTGATTTACTTATTCAATCATTTGGTTACACAACAAGTTCTTAGAAATCTCAGACATCAACAAACGGGATAGAGAAGAAGGAGAGACAATATCAGGACAAACAAGGCTAGAACAATCAAATTCTTCCGATTTAATTAAATTGAAGCAAATAAAAATGAAAGCAAAAAAATTTCTTCAAAATATTTTCATTCAAATTAATTTCCGTAAAGGCCTTTTATTCGTTCTTCGTTGTAAAAACTATCAAAGAGAAACAATTATAAAATCACCTCCCTCTGAACAAAACAATCGAACAACATGCAACGAAAAGTACATCATTCAAACACGTCTGGGCTCTGTCTCTCATATCGCAGCCGACACCATTGCCCGGAGGTGGTTTTATTTTTGCTTCCATCAACAATTGAACAGCATCCAACAAAATGTATGGCATTCGAACACGTCTGGGTTCTACTTATGACGTCACACATCTCTGTTGCTCGGTCGCAACTTATAGTGTAGTTACACTCAATAAGAAATTGTTCTGAGGCTATGGATGAATATACTGCTCCTAAGAGATGCAATTGAAAAAATGATTCTATGGAATCTACAAACACTGCTATACCGGTAGCATGTATTGGAGTTAATTTCATTCATATGAATAATATGTTTCTTACGATAGATCATCGCTGTATTTGTTTCAACTGGAGGTGGTTTTATTTGTGCTTCCATCAATTTCATGTCGGCAGTTCGATTCGGAAGCATTTCGCTTGTGGGAAGGCAAATATATTCAAGTCGCGCGGTCAAGAGCAAATAGTAAATTGTTGAGGGGAATTTCAAGTTGTATAGGGGAATATTACTTTAAGAAAAGATGGCTTGAAATATGATATTGAATGATATTTAGAATTTATTTATCGCCATCATGCCATAGTCGCGAATCTGCTTTTTTGGCTATGTTGATCTGCCATACTCATATCATATGTAACTCAGGAAAATCAAATCTACATATATTATGTTATTCTGCAAAAATCTTATCTACATTACTTATACCAATGTATAAGATATTCCCGGTTTTCGTTTTCAAGAATGAGCTCAAATACTGCAAAAACGTTTACTCCTAAAAGTGCTATATTTCAAAAGTTTCATTTCTCAGGTTCATGAATGCGACCACTCTGTTTTATAATACACTCTGTTATAAGCGAATTTTAAATTTTACAATATCCTTACAATTTCATTTACAGACATCAAATACCGTTATTACCAGACAACTTACACAGTGCGTTAGAACGGTCTTATGTATCTCTCCAGAATCTGACAACCAAATTTGTTTATAGCTTTGATTGAAACAGAGTGTACCTATAATATACAAATAAATGATCATTTCTTTAATTCCCTTTATTTTAATTTGAAAGCAGGGGCCAAAACACTACAATTCATGGCTACTCTCACCCCTTGATCGTAGGTGCTTAAACTTAAAGGCCATGCATAGCCCAGTCGTATGATTTGCTTGAGCGTGTGTAGCGGTCTAAGGTTAAGAGTAGAGAAGAAGGCTTCTAAGACCCTCCGTGGGCCACGACCAAAGTTGATCTATTGTGTCCTCCCCAGAGTGTTCCATTCGAGTTAGCTTCCGAACCTTATTTCGGGAAATGTTTCTTCAGTGATTTTCAACCTTAAAGTTACAGAACACTTACATATGATATGCTTCGAGGTTGCATCTGCCTTTTCGCACGTTCGGCGCAGTTCACTATTGCAGTTGCCTATTTGCTTCAAAAAATAACTTCAGGGGTGCCTAAAAAGCACCGATCGAGGGGTATCGATAATTTATTAGAACCGCTGCACTAACTTTTGAGCGCAAGCTTATTTACCGCTTTTATAAAATTATAATCTGATTGCTTTCTCACACCAAGTCCACGCCACCCCACTGGATCTTAATTGGTAATTGATCTAGCACTGAAAATGAATTGTGAACTATACATAAGCTAAATTACTACTAACGCAAGTTAGACTTAAGATGCTACACAAACCGTAGCTTAGATGATTACTTTGCGTTTAATTTTGAACTACCGATCACCGATGTTTTTCTTGAAATTTGCTAGTTGTATGAATTAAATAAATTATCAATTGAATCTATGTCAGAAATTAGAATTTTTAAATTCTAGATTATATCATACCAGACTAATGTCTGACTGAGCAATAGACATGTATAACTTGTTTTAAAGTTTGGTCCTTATATTATTATATTTAAATCTGATGTTTAATATAAATAAATTGAATTGAATTGAAAAAAATCGCATGATCGGCTGTTTTTGAATACCTTTCAACTTCATTACTATATAAAAACAAAGTAGAAACCCTTAAAGTTAAATATTTATTTTACACATAGACTGAAGACCTAGATGCACATTGAAATTAAAGCTTTAATATTTCTCGTACTATATTCCGTAATGTATTAAAATTTAAAATACCAAACAATTTAGTTAACAAACATTATTTTTTTCAAAATTATTAACTTACATTACCGGTAAAATACACTGCAAAGTTCCAGTAACGTAAAGCAAAAAGGTAATATAATTTCCACTTGTATGTAACTTATAGAGTAGTAACGTCACTTTAAGAAATCGCGTTGCTTTCCAAATGACAATAATGACATTCCTTGATGTTGTGCTTGGAAAATCTTTTATAGCACTGGAAATTATCTTTCTTTGACATTTGAATTTGGAAAGTTGATAAAAATCAGACAATCAGCTGTGAGCTGATTGCAGTACCATCTGCCAAAAAAAAAGGCTTATTTTTAAGTTTTAATAAAAGTTTTCTTAAATTAAATACAATCCAAATGTAATTGAAATGATTCTCCCACGATTTTTCCGCTCTATAATAATTAAAAATTATTCAGTAAACAAATATTTTTCAACATTATGGTCGTCCAATCACGATATAAACTCTGAAAGCAACAACTGTAACAAATATTTCCACAGTTTTACTCGATTAAATGCGAAATTATTTGTTGACAAAGAAAATCAATATGCACACAATATTCTAGAGAAATCAAGTTTATATAATATATTCAATGAACCAGATTTAATTAATACTGATACTGATGCATCAGCTACACCAAACATTGATGCGATACTTTTTCCCAACGATTCTGCTGCAAACAATGAAATCTTGGAGAATTTTAAAAAGTTGGCGTTTTATTGTAAAAATACCGGCACATGTATAACCGACGAAAAATTTGATAAATTTATTGATTTGTTGATTAAAAAATGCAGTCAGCTTAATGATGAACAATTAATAAAGTGCTTCAAGTATATGTGCTTATTGCCTGTAACTCACGGAATAAGGGTAAGAAATTTTTTGGAATTATGGTCATCTCTAGACTCAGTGTGTTGTGATCGGGTAGAAAAATGGACCATTGATGAATTACTTCTAATTTCTGACTATTGGTATGGATTGAATCTAGCCGGAGCATGTGAATTTCTTTGGCTAGCACTAAAAAAGTTGGGCAGAAGAGTACGACAACTGAATCCTCAACAACTTGTGCACACAATGTTCCTTTGTAATATAGTAAGAAAACCACTTCTTGATATGTATGATTTTGAAAAGAAATTTAAAACTTGCATTAATACCTTGTCCCTCAAAGAAATAGGTATAATGTCTATGGGATTTTTTAAAACAAAAACTCCGTTGCGAAGCGAAGAATTGATTAATGAGATTTACAAGCGGCTTATGCAAGAAATCCGGACAGTCGAAGATATAACTCTTGTAAATATATTAAAGATCTTACGTTATTCTTCTAGATTACCTCAAGCAAAAATAATGAAGGATCTTTTAGATAAAATTTGTCCACAAATCGAAAGACTAACACTGCTCAGTTGTTTACATGTATCCTTAATGGGAACCGATATGCCGCAGTGTCACAATAAGAGCTTAGAGCTAATTATCGATAGATTTAATAAAGATATCGATCTACTTAGGATAAAAGATATGGAGAGAATCAGTTTTGTTCTTTCATTGTATGATTTTCAGACGTCTAAGGGTAGTGAAAATGAGATATGTGAGAAGATTTTACTCAAAATCAAAGATCGCACAGACGAAATAATTCGTTATCCGAAATGTTTTCCTACATGCTTGCATTATTTAAGTATCCGCGGTTACTATGATCAAGAATTAATTAGCAATGCGTTGGATGAAAAGTTTATCAAACATGCTTACGGTACCAATGCACTGTTGGGTAGAGAAATATTTTGTTTAGATTCGTTTGTAAGAATTAATCTAAAAGATCAATATACTGGTAACTTACTGACAGTGAAAAAGCGACAGACCCTGGGGAAGATGTTAGCAAGTTATATACCAGAAAGGAATACTAAATATCGCTTAAATGCCACCGATAGAATATTGCTCGAAGTAAAGGAAACATGTGAATCTGTTTATCGTCCTTGCTACTTTCAGCATGTTCTTCCCCACTATCAAAGGCCAGATATTATTCTTTCCTATGACAAATTAAAAAATAATTTTTTACCGATAAATCCTACTACTCCTGATGACTACTATACCGGGGTCATCCTTACTAGGAATATTTTACTGGAAAATGACTCGCCAGATATTCTAACGATTGTGATTGTTATTGGAGGATGGAATCATTATGTGAGAGATGTTAATAATACTCCTACAGGACTATTTAAAATGAAATTAAAGCAATTGGAGCTGTTGGGACATCAAATAGTGACGGTAACGAAATTTGTGTTTTATTTTTCAATGTATAAAATTTTGATTTTCTTCTTAGGTTCCTTGGTTTGATTGGAGGCAATTAGAAACGATATCGGATCGACAAAATTACATAAAAAGGAAGTTTTCCCGTTTCATACATTGAATAGTTATTTATTCAATGGTTTCATATGCGCATGTAAATGAAACAAATAAAGAATAATATAAATGCGGTTTGTTTCATATTAATAAATTTAATTCTACGTTAATTTTTTTTTTTTATTATATTATTAAGCCAAGCTCAGGGGATACCCTATGATGCAAAGCACAGCATGGCAGGAAGGAGATAGGGAAAGGATTAGGGGATATGAGGAGAGTGGCGGAGGTGCCGATGTATGTCGCCCTTAAACTTCCGCAGATTGTATGCCGGAGGCAGAACAGAAGATGGTAAGCTGTTCCACATTCGCACTGTTCGGGATAAAAAAGCATCACGGAATTTTACTGTACGGCCGAAAGTAATTTGAAGGGTTAAAGGATATGCTCGGTTTGCAGCGCGAGTATTGCGTGCAGGAATCATTCTACAAGGGATTAGACTAGATATTTCATCAGAACATTGACCATGCATATAGCGATAAAGGAGCGAAAGGCATCCAACATTGCGGCGGTGCTCGAGTGAGTCGATATGACAAGTTATTGCCAAATCGCCAATGTGCTTGAAGGCTCTCTTTTGGACAATATCCAATGAAGCTAAGGCTGTGCGACCAGCCCCGGCCCATATATGGGAGAATAGAAGGTGAACTATCCATTTTTAGTTTTGTGAATTTTGTAGCCAATAACTTCTTGATCACATGTTTTTGTGTTTGAAATATCTTCCGCTCATACACAATAATGATGTGCCGCCTGTAACTTCAGAGATAACAAATTAAATTTAGTTGCTAAGCGTCTATTTTCACACGTACCGTAAAGCCAAAAATTAGTCAACTAATGGTTATGGAAATTTAAAAATCTAACGATAAACGAATTCAAGTGTCTCAAAAAGGTGCAAATCTTGAAAAATTTCACCGACAATAGCGCACAAGCAATAAAATGTAAACAACCCTAAGAGAAATCGCGTTATAGAACTCAGCGATGAAGAGCAATTGCGCAGGTCCGAAAACAGATTATATTTTAGTAGACCTAATAGAGGGATAATGTTAAAATACCATTAAAGAAGTCTGGTCACGTATATATATAGTAACCAATTTCCTATGATGCAGACTTCGAAATATAATTATCGTGTAATGTTATCTTTACACTAAAGAGGATACTATAACAGCGCGTTTTATGTGCATGTGATCAAATGAAATGTTCATTTGTTTCTTGAAAGGAGACATCTTCTAAAATGCTCAAACCCTTCAACACTTGTCTTGAAGAATTCATCGGAAGTAAATGAATGAGTCATTTCATAAATTATAAACATGTGGTCTTTATTAACTTATGTAGATGTCGCATACTTTCAATCAGAAAGAAAAGGATAACCGAAGCTAGAGACCACCATATTTATAGCTATTAGTTGCAAGTTATAAAATGTCTGAAGTTTTAGAGGATTAGATGTTGGCAGTGATCATCTTGCTGGTTATAGCTGAGTTGGTGAAGGTGCAACTCCACAAATTTCTACGTTGTATTCTGGGTTTTGTTTCTCGGAAAGAATAGCTCTGACTAAAAATGCAAATATGAAACTCGATAAAGACACTTTTGTTGTTTGGTTGTCAATCTCTCCCATTTGATCCAATAAGGCCGATGCTAGTTAGAATCATTAATTCATTTCATTTCATTTATTGCGTCTTTACAGAATCCAATGTTCTTAAAATATGAAAACAACAGTATAGTTACTAAATTAACTTGGCCGACTGTAAAGTGTATGTGGCTACTTCGGTCTAAGAGTGAGATTGATGCTATACAATAATGAAATGTGGAGAATAACTTGGTATCACAAAAGTTTTACTATTACACTTGCTCCCGGTGTATGCTAGTCATAGCCTATAATGGCTTTAACCTATCGAACTAGGAACTAACAATTCATACTCAACACGAACTCAGTTGGGCCCAATACATAGAAATGTATGCAATTTATCTTATAACAAGATGTAAAGCTACGATTTTTAAAAGAATGCGGCGGCGCCTCAATTGTACGATGGAAATGCTTTTCCGATATTCACGGTGCAATTGGGCTTAATGTTGTTTCCTACAATTGCGTTTGCAAAACTTGTACCCTCTTGTGCCTCATCTCGCCAAGGAAAAGATTGTTTCATAAGAATTACATTCTATAATCGTAAAAACACTCGATTAGCTATGATAAACAATAGAATCGCACACTTGACACTATCAAACAACGCTAAACTGATTTACTTTCCGAATCAAAAACTATTTGATCCCAACGCTATTGCAGCGGTGAGCCGGAAAGCATTTCCATCACATTTTGCCTTGAAAAACATCTTCATATCCGATTGCAGCGCCGACGGAATCGCGTTACCGGGTGCATTGTCTTGATTGTTGCCTTGCTTGAATTAGTAAGCAAAGTTTAGAAGTCACTTCTTACTTCCCATATTGCCAATGGAGTACCTTAATGTTGCCTCCCTGTATTGTCCCGAAAGCTTAATGGCATTGCCCGTAAGATGCATATATATACTTGGCATATTCGACTTTGCAAAAATTTAGTCTTTTTGAGGATAATCTTACGAGGAATATGGGCTTTTGGTCAATTTATTCTAAAAATCAAATTCTACTTATTATTGGAAAAACCTGTAAATCTAAAGTGTTCCTAACGCCAATAAATCAAGTTTTGAAGGGATTGAAAACAGGTGACATCTGGTTTCAACAATGGTTTGTAAAAGAGGTAAAACTTTTTAATTTTTCCCCTAAAACAGTTTTAAAGCTACCACTTCGCGACCCCCAAACCTGAATTACCATCAAAGGAACGAGTGGAGTATGTGTTTCAGTTTGAATTTCAAAAACCCGGAAAACAAAAATCTGTTTCAACCAAGCGGCCAACTTTTTGTTTCGATGTTATCCGCTACCGATCAGGACATGAAAAACAAAATAGTTTGTAAAAAGTAGCAGGTTTGTTTTTTCAGTGCGAGTTTCTGTTTTCTCTGTTCGGTTTAACTATAACGTATAAATAAAAATATCAGTAAAAAATAATAAATAAAATTTTGTCTATTTTATATCAAAATGCTTTCTCCATAAATTTTTTCGAGTATTCATAAACAACAAAAAGTGTTGCAGTAGCTGGAATGGTCCTTAGTACTGTCGGTAATAAGCCATTGTATAAAGCTAAAATGCCTTCTTTTCTTACGATATCTAATCCCACTGATATCATTCCTTGAGGGATTTTGTTTACTTGAATTCGACTTTTAATAACGTCAGCAGGAAAGATCATTGTCCACAGTGTTAGGCCACCAACGGCGCCTGCTGTCATTGTTCTGAGAAGTCCAATGTCATCTTTTGATTGATTTTTTCTGAAAAACATTTCATTTGATATTTCAATATTGTGAGATCATTTATCATAAGAAAAAAAATCAGTTACTTTCTTAGCAGTTCACGAGTCCCTTCATAGCCTCCAAAAAAGAAGAAATAGCCAGGCATTTCTCGTGCAAATGTTGATGTTAGACCGCGAAAGAATCCTGGAATTCCTAGAAAATAGAAACGAAGTATATTTAGAATTCAGTTTTGATTTAAGTGATTTAAGAAAATTCTGTGTAGATTTATATAATTGGTAGAGAGAACACTAATTCTGGAAATTTTATCGCGTATCTGCTTGTGGAATACTGCGATTACCGTAGACTCGATATTCCTTGATCTATCAGTTATTAGAGAAGCATGTTGTAGTTAGTACCAACTATATTAATCTCTTCCCCACTAACGGTTGTTTATGGTTTTGACCTAGATTTTCAAATCTCTTCGTGTTGAGCGAATTTTTATACCAACGCTTCAAAGAGATCTAAAACCTGCTGAGGCATAGAACACTTTAACAAACTGTGCGTTAATATGCGATTGTGTCAATTAGAGCATGATAGAAGAAATATATATCAACTACAAATCTTCAACCTTGAGTATTATGGTGGAGCATATGCCCGCAGGGTGGCTATGGTCAATATGCAGATCATTTACAGCTGTATACTTATGTAGACCTCCATGGACTGTGAGGACTGTATTACCAGGATAAATGCTGACCTTAGATAAATTTATAGGTGGTAAATCGAAAATCAATCTCTCCTTAACTCCAATAAAGTGAGACTACTTAAGTAAATTGTATAACCAATTTGAAGATGAAAATGAATAATCGTTTGAAGTGTTGCAATCATATAAAAGCTGCCCTAGGTCAAATTTATTGTCCCGATTTCTGTTTGAGGCTAGTTAGGACACTTTTAGTGCCTAATTTTGGTAGTAGTTTGGTGGTAATTTAAACTAAATGAGACTTGACTGGACTTGCAAACGAAAACCTGAAGTTGCCTCCTTCAATGACTAAATACAGTTGCTTTCTACTCATATTATACCTTACAGATCATCGATCTTGGGTTGTATTCTAGATTCTCACTTAAAGGGTAAAGCTCTGAATTTCGTACATAACCTTATCCATTCATGTGAGCCACCAGAGTATCTTTTTTGTGCAGTCCAATTTTATTTACTTATTTCACGTTTCAATTCATCCATCCTTGAAGGATTTTACTTTTTGCAAGCTGCATTTCTTTGGAATTCCTTATCTCCCTATGCAGAAGGTGTTAATACTGTCAGTGAATTTAAACAACTTATAATGATTTTTTTTTACAAATCACTAAACTGATTGTGTTGAACTCTTTTCTTTTCATTCTCTTTCAATTTTTTATATTTTTCTAGTTTGTAATATTACGTCTTGTAGTTTATTAGTTATCTTAGAAATATATCAACATCGAATCAACCAGAATACTTGACCAGAATCCGATATCATACAGAACACCTTTCCGTTTCAGTTAATTGATAAGAATGAACTAATTAATGTGGTTTATTCCATCCACCCAGTTTCTGATAACCTGGTTTACTTCTTTCATATAATGAAAGAATCTCCAGAATCTTGAGCATTTTGACAGCAGCAAGGGACCAAATAAGGCTTTGGTGTTGCATGATTTTTCTAATGCTTATGAAAATGTTGATTTGAGTTTTTACTTAATTTATATTCAATTCCTCTGCCGCCGTTCACCTTGCATGCAAGCTTCAGTTCTAATGAGGTTCTAATCTTGCTAGGAGAAGATAGCTTACGTGAGCTCCAAGACACAACTACAGTTGACTATTATAGACTATTGTCGGGAAGGTCACATTAGTTGACTACATAGATAGCTAGCATAGTCATGCTAATCGTGGAGGAAATATACAGAAAAATTAGAAAGCAAAGAAAGTGTAAAACATACTCAACGAAATTTCTAATTTGCCAAATCTCAAACAATTGTCGAATCGTCTAAGAAAAAGAGGGGAAACTGTAATATCAGCAAAATTCCTCGGTGTTACAGATGCATGAGAAACATTTAAGCATAGCAAACATCCAAAGCCGTCACCATATGCAACATTTTTGCGAAAAAAAAACGAATAAAACTAGGTTAGCGTCATTTTGCTTCAGTAATTATAATCAGAAGCGTTATGTTTACGAAATACGGCGGATTATTTTTTCTTTATACTACTATTAAGCCAAGCCCCAGGCATACCCTATGAAACAAATCACAGCATGACAGGAAGGGTATAAGGAAAGGGTAAGGGGACACAAGGAGAATGGCAGAGGAGCTGATGTATCTCATCCTTAAAATTTAGCAGATTATAAGCCCGAGGGAAGACAGAAGTTGGTAGACTGTTCCACATTCATATATTTCAGAATAAAAAAGCATCACGGAATTTGACTATACAGCCGGTAGTATATTGAAGTATGAATAGATGGTCGCGGCTTGTTGGAATCATTCTAGAAGGGATCAGACTAGGTATTTCATCAGAACATTGATCATGATGTACATAGTGATAAAAGAGCGATAGACATCCGACATTGGGGCGATACTCGAGTATGTGAAACAAGTACTTGCTACATAGCTAATGAGCTTCAAGGTTCTCTTTTGAACAATATCTAATGAAGCAAAGGCTTTGTGACCAGTCCAAGAGCATATATGGAAATTATATACCATTCTAGCTCTAATGTAGGGCTTGTAGGAGAGCGCTAGTTTAGATGGGCTGAAATATTTCTTAAACGTTTTTTAGAAATCCAAGACATTTCGATGCCTCTTTGCAGTAATCTATCCAGCTTAAGATTCAGATTAAGCGGGGCTAGTGGCACTGCAGCCATTTCATTGTCGCTTATTGTGCACCTTCAGCTTAATTCACTTGAAACATCAAACACCTGTGTAGATCATTTTTAGTGATCTTCATCCATCTGTTCCTTGTGAATACTAGGCAGTTTTCGTCTGAATTGAGATAGGAACTTTTTTCCATATATCTTCCTTCTATTCTGCAAGGAAGTCTTTACTGTAATCATGTAGTTTAGGAATTCACTCCTGACGTGTACGACAATATTATTCACATATAAAATTATGTAAAAATCTAATTTCTCTATTCCTCCCCTTTTCGAATTACATACCTAGTTTCTGATTGTTAGTTAAAACCATGCGATCTCGAAGCAACACATCTTGCCAGAGTATAATGAACGTTATTCTTCTGACTTGCTTAATTTATACAATCAAAATCTCTATGAAAATAAGATTGAGTCGATAATAAATGAGGTGATTTGAAGATTAAGGAAATATGTGGCTGTTGTAGCTTATTTATGGACGACAATCTGTTGAATTTTTATAAAATATATAGCATCTGTTGAGACAAGTCCCTTGATTAAGTGATAGCATCTGTTGAGACAAGTCCCTTGATTAAGTGATATCAGTATATTATGAAATAGGTACTTAATGAAAACTGTACTCGTATTTTATAAGAACTCAAGATCTCTTACAAATAAAAAAAGTCTCTGTCTTCACATGCACTTGGAACGCAGAAGCATGTTTTCAATTGAATTAATACAGTTAAGATATTTTCGCAACTTTAAAACACCTAAACGACGTAATATTACAATTAAGCTGTCAACATATTACGCTTTCACTTGTCCCTTGATATAAATTACTCATAATTAAATAGGCGAATTAAACAAACTAGTCGCGTACTTGCTTATGCGTAAGATTGAAAGCTGTTCCAAGTACACAACATTAAAAAAGATAAGATCCTCTGCTTGGGTCTTCTTATCAGAAATTTACACTGAAAATACTCGCTTTATCATTATCTTACCTTCAGTCCGAAAAATTTGTTTCGTCAATTGGAACGGTGTTATTTGTCGGTTGCTAATAGGATTGCTACATGTATGCCCTGTCTTAAAAAAATTCAGATTAAATTCGTATTCAGAAAAATGTAAAACAAATTTGTGTTTTTAGATAGATTTACCTCCCGTACAGCTTGCAGTTGACATTTGACCAATTCTGTTGGGCAAAGTGTAAATGTTGAGAAGAATGCCGCTAGAAAACCAGCAAAGGCGTTTTCAATCACAGATAATTCTTTTGAATTTTCCTTTTTATTTATATATGCTACGAAATTCTGACAACCACCATATGCTGCGAATAGAACAGAATTTTCAGCTACATTAGCAACAATTGCTGGCATTGTTCCTGCGTATAGTCCACGAAAAACTCCATCTTTTCTATATGTTTGCAGTAGGCAATCGACCATTCCTTTGTACAATGAGGGAAAAGTCTGTAATTTTACTTTGACCGTATCGAGTGGTTGTGATACATAAACTAAAGCAACTCCACCTGTTCATAAGAATAATTTTAGCGGGCTAGATATAGGAAAATTAATTGAATTACCTAATGATCCAGCAGTAAAATCTATAACCCCCGTGCGAAAACCGCCAATTGTAGTGATAGTTTCATGTTGTTCCATTATCTCTTTGGTTTATATCAAACTAAGCTGAACAGCTCAATACGATTATTAAAACAGAACTAACAACTGATATGGACTTGTCGGGTGTGATTATGAGTTTCATTTACATCCGACTTCCTGATAACTTATCGCCACTAATTTTTGATAATTCACTGCACATCAGAGATTTCTTTCGTATAGTATGAAGCATCTCTCCCGCCCGTTGCTCACAATCTCTCTCAAGTTAAGATCTTGCAGGTCTGATTATTATATATCACTCTACGCTAATAGAAGGAACAAGCAAAATTTTAATTATGACTAAAATATACTAAAAATTTACACATCACTTTGCCTTTTACTGAAACATTTCTTTTCTTTGATATCAATGACATTTCAACGCACGTGTGTTTCAACTGTGACGTAATTAATGAAACGTGATGAAATACATACCATAATTTTCATCATCCGAGACCTGAACCCAAAAACGCGGCTGCATTCGCAAAACGGAAAAAACGGAAAAAAATTCGGAAATTTTCATAATTTACGTTTTTCAGGAAATTCCGAAAAATTTCCAACGTTAAAAAAACACATTTTGTGATTTAATTTATATCAGAGAGCATGATGCAAAAGTACCAAGGATGTATACTGTGACCAAGATATATAACCAATCAAGGATTATTTCTTAGCTGTATTCTTTTTGGTTCCCGTAAGAATTAGTAACTATCAAAATCAATTTAATTCTCAGTCTGCTGTGTTCTGCAGCGCACTGGACGAAAACTAAAACTACTCTATAAAAAACTAGAATTTTTGTTTATATTAACGGACAAAAACAAATTACATTGGCTTCGAGACATAACATTCGTGAGTTGTTAGGTCTGTCTGCAGAAGAGATTTGTTATCCAGACGACTTTAACGAATTGTTTATTGTTTATCTGTTTATCCATACTTGGCAATTTGATTATTTGTTTCAGTTTTTTTTACATTTCGCAGTTCCGAGAGAATATTTTTATTTTCTGTTTGTTTTAATATAATGAAATAAAAACTAAAGACTTATTCATTAAATTAATTAAAAACATTCAAGAAATTTTACATTTTTTCACATCTTTAAGTGTGTAAATTGCTTTGGAAGAAAGTGAGTTAATATTTTTAAACAAAAAGCGTTACAATATTAATTATTTAATTAAGTGCACAGTTTGATTTATTTATTCAAATTATAATTAATATAATTTTAAATAGATATCAAATCTTTAAAGGAATTATATTTTTTTGATTTAATTTACTAAATTTACCGCAATATATAAAAATGCAAAGCAAATTATTTAAGAAATTAAGACAATTTTGGTAATTTAATTAATTTGTTTATAGTTTTATATACCTACTAGTTAGTAATCATCAACAATAATTACTTTAAATTAAACCGATCTTGGATTGTGGGACATAGATGTGATGAAGGAATTCATCTGTTTTTTTAAATCTACCTAATTGAATCTGAAATCCACCTGTTTCAGGACCGTTAACAATCAGTACGTTTACATGAATGCTTGAGTACTTCACTTGAAATCCAATTGAAGCTCAGGTAGGGCTTTTGATTTAATTAAATCCAATTACTTGACTTGAATTTTTCTTGAATTTAATTTTCCAATTACTTGAGTTGAAATTTACGTATTGAATGCGCGTTTTCATGATATTTTGATTACTTCAAGCATACTTCAAGTATACTTCAAGTGTTCATGTAAACGTACTGAATAACTACCTAATACCTATATTAATAACAACAAATTTATTCTAATTTTTCTCGTCTTATATATCACAAAATTCGTAGTTTTCAACTATGTATAAACCAACAATAGTCTAACTACTCGGTCAGAAATTCTGTTTTACTAATTTCATGATCAAATCTTTCTTCCTGATCATAAGAAACTGCTCTTCAACTTCAAGTTAGCTATCTAGAAGCTCAAGGCGGAGGAGAAGCAGTAAGTGTGAAGTGCATCAGTATCTACAAAAGCAGAAGTAGATATGGAAATTTCCTCGTATTTTTTGCCCAGAAAGTATTGTATAACTTAGTTTTGAATGTGAATCGAATAGAATTTTTGTAATTTGTGGTTTAACGAAAAACCTTTCAATTTAGAACGGTAATTTTAGAGAATTTTCCTTTACTTTTTTATCATGAGCTTTAACAAGCCTGGTATATACGAGGTGTGATAAAAAAATACGGTGAATGAAATTTTATAGCAGCAACTGCTGACGCTAAATCCATTTAAGGTTATCTGTCTGATATCCTGATTCTTTGAGAAAGTCAGTGTTAAGTTTGAACACATTTGAGCTCGGCTTCCAGAATAAGAAGAGTGAGATCGTGTTTACCGTGTCAAATCAAATCATGGATTTCGAATAACGTGTTAATATTAAGTTTTGTTATAAGTTCCCGAAAAATCCTATAGAAGATCATGAATTGTTAAATTCAATATATGGCAATAATGTGGTGAGTTTTAATACTGCCTACTAGTAGTATGAACGATTTAAAAGCGGAAATCAGTCGGCTGAAGACGAGCAACGGTATGCTAAAAGTAGCAAAACGGATTTGTTCAAACAGGCGATTGAGTATTCGAGAGCATAGGCAAGAACTAAAATCTCGCATGGGTCCGTGAAGCCAGAAAATGGTTCAATAACTTCCGTTTTCATCACGACAACGCCCCGTGCCACACCTGGGTTCTGATACGCGAGTTTTTTGGTGGAAAAAATCCTGTCTGTCCACATTCACCGTACTCTCCAGATTTAGGCACCACACTACTTCTGGGTCTTCCGAAAAATAAAAACTGCACCAAAAGATAAACTTTTTGACACCTTTTTCGACATTTAGAGGGCCACGACAGAGCAGCTGAAGGCCCTTCCGAAAGAAGCATATCAGAAATACTGCCAATCACGTAATCAACGTTGGAATAAATGCAAGGATTGAAAGATATTAATTCAAATTTGATGTAAACTTATTACTTTGTTTATAATAAAACCATTCGCCGTATTTTTTTTATCACAACTCGTACATGTAGACAATTAACGTAATTTCGCTTTTCATGAATAGTCTAGCCATTTCGCGAAATTCGGATAGCATAACAGCTTGCACTGAACAAACCAAGTCCAAGGTGTCTGAAATATGTAACGAACTTCGACGCTCATACTGTAATACATAGCAACCTCCTATTTACAATCATTCACAGAATTGTTTGTGTACAGTATTTTCGAAACTGTTAATGTTCTGATAGCTTTAACGGAAACATATTTTCACAAAAAAATAAAAAAAAACTGATCCATGTTTGTAAAACTTTTATTAAATAAATAGAACAAAAATATTTCTCACAAAATTAGTTGTGCACACATAAAAAATAATTTACACTGATTTATAAGTATGTTGAAATTATACAGGATGTCCCGTATGTAGCGTTACACCTGAAGGCAAAAAATTGTACGTTTGGGAGGAGAGAAGTCCTAACTATTTCCGAGAAAACGTGACTGCAAAATATTTGGGTATATTTTTATATATTACCCTGTAACTTTTCAATGTTATATCCTATGATGACGATTTAAACTTTGTTAGATTGATAATTGTTGGACCTATCCAAAGGTCTATAAATTTTCCTCCTCCTCCACTCTGTTTCGAAGTTACGGCTCAACAAATTCAATATTTGGGAATTTTGATTCGGTTTGTTTTTTATTTAACTACTATTCTTATCAAAAATCATGTCATCAACACCAATTTTTCATATTGGATTGAAGAAGTTCAAAAGCTTCACTTTAAAATTAGCTACACTCTGTACCCAAAATTCAAATTTTCTGCGTTTTTTGCACTTTTCCTAAGGATATCAAGCAACAACAAAATTAATAAATGCCAAAACGTAAGCAAGTTACAAGGTAATCTATACAAATATACCCAGATGTTTTTTAGTCCCGTTATCTCGGAAGCCGTTAGGAGTTCTCTCCTCTAACACATACAATTTTTTGCAATCAGGTGTAACACTACATACGGGATACCCTGTATAATTTCAACAAACTGTGTAAATAGTTTTTTATGTGTGTGAAGAAAATTGTACGCACAAACAATTTTGTGGGAAATATTTTTGTTCTATTTATTTTTTAAAAGATAAATTTTGTTAATTTTTTGTATTGAATCATGTATATAAAAGTTTTACAACATGGATTAGTTTTTTTTTATTTTTTAGGTAGCATGTTAAAAATCACAGCTATCAATACAGCAACAGTCTTGAAAATACAAGTAATTTTGTGAATTTTGTGAACATGAGATAGGGTGATGAGCGATGATGGGGGAGGTCGCGCACAGATCTTCGAAACATACCCACACCCGATAAGCTTCCAGTAAGTAATAATTTCGAGTATGTTTGGAATTTGTTGAGCTTGAAATATAGAATAGAATACAAAAAGTATTTATTAAAGATCCTCAGCCTAAGCCTAGGTTACAACGTTAGGTACATCGAGTATAAAATAAATAATAGTAATATAAGTTGAATACAAAGTTAAGAAAAACAACAAAAGCACAACGCACATACTCGCTGTAGCAGAAAATATCAAGTAATAGAATTATAAACGAGGTGGTACAATTAGAGGACTTATAGTAATTTTTAAACTAAAAATTAAAATTGAATTGAAATTGAGATTAAAACAAGCAAAATGCAAAGAGAATGGAATAAGTTAACATATAAATATAACTGAATAAATAAATCACTAAGAAAATGGAATAAACAGAATGCAACAAGTATTATAAAATAAATAAAATGAACATAGATGAGTAAGATAAACTAAAATAATATTACATACCATTATAAAAGGATAGAATAAATAAAAAGTAAAATAAAATAATGCAATATAATGTAGCGACAAAATAAAATAAACTAGACAAAAATAACAAAAATATTTGAGTTCAATACTTTTTTTTTTATTTGAATTTGATTTTATCGGGAAAAGATAGGAACTGGACTGAGGTGCTGTCTAGAAGATGCATTAGTGCTAATTCCTTGAACTGTTTTACGGAGCAGGTATTTCTAATAGGTTCAGGCAAAGAGTTCCAAAGGGAGATTCCATGACCAATTAGATCATTGGATCCAAACCGAGTAAGCGTGAGTTACATATATTGACCACGAGAACATCCGAGACAAATATATGTGGGCAGAAATAATGAAAAGGCCAAAAGTGCAAGCTAAGGAAAAACCCATAGCATGGTAAAATTAAATTAACCTTGTGCCCACCATTAATGAAATGCTATGCTTTTTTGTTTAGATTGCATCCACTCCGTTTTCACGAAAACTGATGAGTTCCGCTCTCACGGTAAAAGAAAACTGCTTGTTAAGAATTTTAATTTGTAAAAAGCTGTGTGAAGTAAAGATAAAATGATTGAAGTAGTCAGTCTGTCGAGAGCTTTAAAGCCGTCTTAACGGCATAATTGTAAAAGTGTATATCTTTTATAAAAGTAATAAAGTTTTTTATATATATGAAGTGTTCTATTTTATCTTCCTAAAATTCATTCTCCAACGGATTATTATGTTTTTTTTCTCTCCATCGCTAAGCGAATTATCTAAGTCGTGCGTTGTGAGACCAGCCTGGAGGTATTGAGATGGCTCCATGACTCCAACTCATAGACGTATCTTGGAAGCAGGTTCCATCTCCCTTTATAAATCAAATATAAAACTCTGAGCTCAAAGAATTTGGTAAGAGGGTCAGGCACGAAAAGCTGTAGCAACTGAGATACATAAGAATACCTCTTCAACCGAAAGATATATCGTACGCCACATTTGAGAGCTCTGTTAAGCTTAGCTATTTCAGAGGCCTTTAGGGGATAAAAAGCAACGTCGGCATGATTAGAGCGATTACCAAAGACTACTAGACATGGGAATGGTCATATCATGAAGACGTAAGGTCGGGAGACCATAATCAAATCCGGGAACACTGGCTCTGTTAGAGTATTTATTAGCTTGAGTTTTAGCAGGATTGAGGGCCATAACATTGGTAACGCACCAGCCAGGGATATTGTTGAGAGTAAGATTGAGCTTGTGTATCAGCGATGAAAGCTTACTGACATTGGCTGCCTCATAAATCTGAAGATCATCAGCATAAAGGTGGATTTCACGTCACCAAGCGCTGTGACGATGTCATTTATGTAGACGGAGAGCAAAACCGGAGCAAGGATAGCTCCCTGTGGAACTCCTGCGGGGGTGGATCGGGGGGTTGAGCGACGGTCATCGCTGGCAACAACTGGAGTCCTATCAGCAATATGAATATTTCAGCGAAAATGAAACTTGAAATTAAGGTAGTTGTCACCATGTTAAGATTAATTAAGATAGTTGTCCCACATGAAATAGAAAACCAAGCAGTCTATGTTATACATGTCAGTAGATGACACTCTAAACAGGGCTGCTACAGCATTGCTCTTAAATATGAGTGAGAGTTTCCCTTTTTTATACCCTAGCTGAAATCTATTGGGTATACTAAGTTTGTCATTCCGTTTCTGACGCACAGAATTAATGATGGCAGAGCAAAATGGATTGGACACCCACACATAATATTAAATATATTTTGATTTTTGAATGTCCGTCTGTCTGTCTATGCGCGCGATAACTCGAGAGCGCGTACACTTGAGAGCTGAAATTTTGTACAAGGGCTTTAAAAAAAAGTAAAATTAAGTTCGAAAATGAGACAAATCGGGCAACTCCTTCATGCGGTTGCCATACAAAATTTTCGTTTTCCACTATATATTTGGACACTGTCTGAGAACGCGTCGACATAGAGTGCTGAAATTTGGTACATGGTATTTTCATAGTAATAGCAAATAAAATTTCGAAAATTGACGAAATCGGGCAACCCGTTCTTGGTGTTGCCATATAAAAATTTAGGCATCTTTATTTTACTAAAAACTTCTTCAGAATATGAATTCCTATAAAGGTTATAATCATTTTTTTGGCCGACGAATCGTTCTAGAAATATATGCGAAAAACCCCTTCAAAAATCAAACTTGCACAGATGGGTGACCATACGAGCATTCATCTAGGTTATTATAAGAATTGGTCTTAGACCAATTCTAGCTTTTTTACTTACCATGGAGCACTTCACACTATACATACATATGTATAAGCTGTTTATAATTTGTAATTGGATGCATTAAGTTTGTGTCTACATACATATTGCCGTCAGATGATGATTAATTGCATTAATACTAGGTAGGTAGGTACTTGAAACAGATTTTTTTTTACAATCTCGGAATATTTTAGATTCTCTTACAAAACCCCCAGAAACACTGGAATATTGGAAATCCTGCTTTTTCAAAACGTCCAAAAATATAAAAATATAAATTAATTCCAATTACTTGACTTGAAATTTTCTTGAAATTTACTTGAAGTGACATTTTACCTTGGACAACTCTGCATTAGGTTCAATACATAGGTACAGATTTTTAGATAAATATCTTGAGAAAAGTGCTAAAAATCACAATCTTATCAACAATGTCTCTTTGTCGTTTTCATACTAGCCGAAATGAAAAATGTTCAAGTACTGAAGTTGCGTTTACATGAATTTTTTCAAGTAAATCGAACAAAATTTTGTGATTTACTTGACTCCAAGATTATGATATTTTCAATGACGTGAATTACAATCAAAGTAGGTATATTAGACACCTTTCTAAGGAGATAAAAATCCTTCGCATTTTAATTATAATTATAAGCAAGCTTATCAGCAATTAAGCCATTAAAAGTTTCATTGTTGACCTTTGATAGAGGTAGCATAGGGGGTTTTATAGTTATCAGATGTTGTTTGTTTTTTAGAATTTGTCCTTTTTTAATCTCCTTCGATGGAGTGAAACTTTTGCTTTGGTTGGTAGATACTTAATATGTATACTTATTTATTATATTCAAAAGCATATTTGACACGGCCAAAATTTACTAAAACTAATTAATGACATTGAAAACAGGGTACATCAATAAATGAGTAACCTGTTTTAAATTCTATCACTTCACTTCGTGTTATATTAAATTTTAGTTGTGATATTGTGCATGACTTAAAGACAAAGTATGATTCAATTTAGTTTTTATTAATTTTTTTAACAATTCAACAATTTCAACTTTGTTTTAAATTTAATGCGACATACACATTTTAACTTTACATTGCAGAATCCACTTTTGTATATCCCGGTTTTCTTGCATTCTGTATCACATAATTTGTCCTGTTCAACACTTTTACACAGGATAGATCTTCGACCTGTAGAAAAAGTTTTGGAAATTATATAAATTTTATTAAATACTTAACTGTTTCTTTTCTTACTTGCTAAAACTGCTGTAATGATAATGGCGAAGAAGAGAACAATGTTGAAGAAATGCATTTTGATTCAGCAAGAGTTAAGTAAAACAACTTACTATGCTTCTACGGACACATCTGTCCGTATTTATAGCAAATTTTACAATTGATAAAAAATTCTAATATCAATTTACTCAGCAAACAAACAATAGGTAGGTGTTAATTTTAGGAAATAAATATGGTAAGTGTGGGTATAATTGTTCGACAAACGATTATTTTAATGTTTTCGAAAAATATTTCTATTTGGAAGAATATAGGCTGAAGTAGGTAATATTAATGTTGCAATTCCAATTAAAATTATCGGAAAACTTTCAGAATAACAGAGGAATTAAACCAAAGAGAACTTAAAGAACGTATTGAAAATTGTCTAAAAGCCATAACATTGTCTATACCTTGGATGGAAATAGACTCGTTTTTGTTTAAACAGTTGCTGCAGATATTTTCTGCAGATAGGCAGGATACATATATGTAGATATGTATGCCGTACAAATTTGAGAATTCTGTATACGTGAAAGGAATATATAGAAAATTCAATAATTTATTTCTTTTATAATTTGTATAATAATTGGACTGCCTTCATAATACATCCCAATAAGCAAAAATTCCAGATGTGTCTGGGTCTAATGGCTGGGTCGCTGTCATAAAAAGGACAACTCGGTGCACAATTCGCAAGATGGGGCGGGGCGTTATTATTTTTGAATAAATCGCAAATTGATTAATGGAATATTTATTTAAACACCTAAGGCAACAAAATAACGTTTTCTAATTTTTAAATTTGTCCCCCAATTTTTATTGAAAATGATTTAAAAATGAAAATTCAATGAATTATTTTAATTTCTCTGGTTTGCAGAGCGGGTTGCCACAAATGCGAACTAAATTAAAGAAATTTTTAACAAAAGCTTTTTGAAGTTAATAAGCAGATAAAAACGTTTTTCGGTTTTTAAAAATTCTACTTATATCTACGACAATTTGACGCAATAGATTGCTTTACCTGCATTTTACCCATGAAGAAAGCAATCTATTGCATCAAATTTTCATAACAATAAGTAGAATTTTGGCAGTCCTGACTTGAGCCCCATTGACTATTTTTTTATGGGGATATCTCAAATCAAAAGTGTAAGTCATTCGACTACTCTGTTGCAGTTGAGAGAAGATATATATATTAAAAAATTTGAGCCATCGCGGAATCTACATGCCGAGCCATCATGGGAAATTCAGTTTTCGTTTAAATAAGTGCCGTGAGCGTGATGGTTTACTTTTGCATAGATGACGTGTGTATTTAAATAATCAATAAAGATTTTATCGGCAGACGTCCACCTTTCTTTTAAATTGATAATTCAAATATAAACTTCCCTTTGAGACTCACAGTATTTTTTATTCTCCTTAGGGTTGCCTTCAATATAGCTTTCGCAACATGAGGAAATCCCCGACCTTTTCCCATAATTAAGAAATCAGATTTTTAGATCTTGCGTTTTTAATAATTTCTACCTGTTAGATTTGCTGCTTCCTTCTGCTTCTACCAAAGACCATTTTGCCCCATTTGCAGGTTGTAAGCAGAAGAGTGCGTTTGCTTATTAAACTAAAGGATGCGTTCCAAATTTATAATTCCAAAGTTTACATCATGTTTTACATTTACACAGAAGAAGGCAAAATGGCGCAATATTTAGTAGAAACACATACGTACCAAATTTTATTTTAGCGTAAAATGTAGTAAAACTACTACATTTGTAGTAAAGTGACTGCCCTGCATGGCATGCCGTGAGCTGATGATGATATCGAATGTAGCTGCCTCTACGAGTAAGAAACTAAAGGAGAGGCCATTGCGTGTATATATATGCCATTTTTGCGTGCCGAACGTGATGCTTTTTCGCACTTTCTAACATATGGTTGTATCTCTGTCTAAATATACCCTAGGTTGCACTTTTGTTTATGTTCCGTAAAGAAATCTACCCTAGCACAAAAGCCGTAGGTAAGGTTAAAATTGGAAGGGTACTAAATAGAAAAATATTTACATTCTTTTATATGGAAATTTAGTAAAACTGTAGTTGTTTATTTTTTAATAATAAGCTAGGAATTAGAATATTGGTAAATATTTGTAATTTTGATAAAAGTAAAAGAATTTTAATATATTTTCTTATTATGAATTTAACAAAAATGAAATTTTAAGGCAAGTTATTGGCCAACCGAAGATGGAAATAGGCTTACTGGGGAACCAGGAATCTCACAAAGTTGTTTTGTATTACTAGCTCTCACTATCATGCTGCTGGTATAGAATTTTGCGTCACACTTTCAAAAACCGCGCCAAAGTCCCTTGCGTAAACTTTTTTTTCCATCCGGCTGCAATGCGAATTTTTTATAGTATGTGTATAAACTTACACATTTTTGAGATTGTCACGAAAATTGTTGTTTATGGGCCTCTCCTTTAGTTTCTTACTCGTAGAGCTGCATAAAGATTCGGACTCCGGCTGCACATACACACATGCTTATTAATTACGCAGTTATAAATATATACACCTAACATATGTATATGTTCTCATTCAACACCTTCTTTGGGAATTTTGTTTAGGCAGAAACTGATAGAAAAAATATATATTTATATCCGTTGGTAATATCCCAGTTAAGTGGACAATTTTCCTTTTATCCTATATCTAACTACGTCAATGCGTCAGAGTCCAAACAAAAATTTCCGCGGAATAGAACGTAAACAAAAGTACCAGTTCCCGCTTTGAAATCTGACAAGCAAGGTAGGTACAAAATGGCGGAATAAGGTACGTACCTCATTCACGCATAAAACTGCTTTTGGTTACGCTCTTGTGCACACATTTTATACACCATGCATACTCCTAATTTCCTGCTTGAAGGCCCGAACCTACGAGAATGAAACAATGGAGTACGCATGGCATTGTGTATAAAATATGTGTACATGAGCGCAGCCAAGATGTCGCTTTATGTGTACATATTAGTTCGGCCGTTTTGGACCTCGCCTGTCAGATTTCAAAGCTGGAGCTTGATACTTTGGTACTACTGGCAGATCAAATCAGCTAAGCCAAAACCCTCGAGAATACTTCACAAGCCATGAAACAGACTCCCTCCCTACCACATGCGAGGCACAACGTAGTCCTTATATTCTAAAATATTTTCAGTGTTCTTATGTAAAACTGACAAAAGTTTTTTTGAATAGCTCCTCCGCCCTATACAGAAAAATGGTGCTCTGATAATCTTAAGCTTGCTTTCTTATCTTCCGAACCGTTATAAAATTTTCATACCTTTCCTAACAAAATTATTTAAAAAAATTTATCTTCACCAAATGACTACGATTTCTCAAACAAAACTTATCAGCTGAGTAATCATTGTAATGTCGCTGTGCCGTCATTGGTTGCCGTGGGGTGATGATATCGAATAGCTGCCTACAGATTCTGACTACGGCTGCACATACACACATGCAATTATCACTCAGCTGAGAGGTATTGAGCGTAGGTTACTTTGTAATCAAAATTATTTTATTATTTTGTTAAGTAAGGTATATAGGAAGTTAAGCTTCTGGGAAGGTAAGCAATCAAGCTTTAAATTACTAGAAGACTATTTAACTGTATGTTTAGGCTCTATAGCATATATAAAGTAAATGATTGGCACTTTTCCATAAGTATCAATATAGAACATTTTAGAAAACGGACTAACAACGCATACATATAGATTTCTGTTTCATGGCTTGGGAAGTATTCTCGAGGGTTTTGGCTAAGCTTATAGATAGGCACACTTGGACATCATCAGCATATAGCTCAACGGAACATTGTCAGTTATGCAAAGATAAAACAGTAGTGGACCCAAAATGGCCTCCTGCGGTACCCCTAAATACCTATAATACTGGAAACAATTCATTCCTGTTGCCTGTCCGATTGATATGAGTGCGTAAACTTTAGCGAGGAGCTTGAAAGCTTGTATTCAGTTTTGAGTTTATTGCACAATATATTAAAATTTACCGAATCGAAAGCTTTACTGAAATCAAGCAGACATAGAATTGTTGCCAGATTATTCTCTGTATTATTCCTATTACATTCAACAAAATTTAGCAAGGCTGAGACTGTACTGTGCCTCTCACGAAATTCAAATTGAGCAGAGCCTAAGGGTCCATAGAAGCCTCTCATCGGACTTTTGATAAAACCGGCAATATACTAACAGTTCTATAATCAGACGATTGGTTTGCCTTAAGATGTTTTTTTACACGTATGATCTTTGCTAATTTCCATAGCATTGGGAAACATCCTGTTGTAATAGCTATGTTGAAAATGTGAGTAATTAGCCTGATTATATAAATAAAAGGATTAAGTTGAAAAAAGAGATTAATATTGTCCAGACCAACTGTTAGATGTTCTTTGGTATAATGAACGGAACGAAATTATTATCTAGAAGAAGAAGAGAATTTCTTCGGCAATCTTTGCTACTATGAAAACACTGATAACAAGTGGCGTATTTTGCAATATCTATGTACGTAGTGAAAAATTAGGAATATGAAATAATTGTGCTTATTTATAAGAATTTGTTGCTAAATTGTTAAGCAAGCTCTGGGGATAAAATTCTCTTTTTTCTCATTTATCTACTCATTTTGATTGAATTTTTAAGAACATTTATTAAACGTTACTTCTGAATTGAGAGGTAGTTTAAAGTTTAGAAGACAATGAAGTCAGAGATCTAGTTTTACTTGATGTCTCAAAAACTTTTGACTGCTTTAATCACTCCAAGCTTCTCAACAAATTGTCTTTTTTTTTTTGTTTTTAAAAAAAAAAGTAGAACAATTCCCTAAATTTAACACACGTTTTTTTTCTAAAAATAAATGTAATTTTTTCTGATAGAAAGGTGAAAATCAGTTTAATTTCCCCAAATCAATGGAACATTCAATGAATTTAAGTAGGGTGGGTAATCAAAAAACCAATATAGTACGTAAAATTCCTGAAATGTTAAGCTTTCTCGGATATAATAATAAATAAGCGTAAGCGCGCTCCGAGCACCTCAGCTACCTGTTTGCTAGCCGGCGAACAGTTCCGCTCTCAATAGGCAGTGTATTTCAAAATACTTTAGTTATGAAAATATCCTTTCACCCACGTCCTCCAAACACTTTAAGGATGATATTAAGTAAAACGAAAAAAAACGAAATCGAATTTTTCATCGTCATGAGCGGTAACCTCTCCTTAAAATTAGAACTATAAAACTGCCATTAGAGAAAGTAATTACTTATTAAATATGTATATATTATTTTGAAAAAAGTTAAAAAATTGTAGAAATAAAACAGTATTTTGCTGAAAAAACACGCAAAAAAATTTCCGGATTATCGGATAATTACCACCAAAATATATCCGGATTAACAAATAGTCAAAATTGGTCGGATAATCCATATAATTTTATATTCAGATATCCGGATTAGAAACCCTACTGATAACACAAAAACGTAGGCAAAAAAATATTTTGAACACTTATCTTGATATTTTTATTTCCTTTCCCTTTTTCACTCCTTTTGCACGTATTTGTGGAAAGGAAACTTTCCAGTTTAATTTTAGGACTTCAACTTGTCTGAAAAACGCCTTCCCGCCACTATTTCGACGATTTTTGCAACAGCACCGCACAGCAAAATTCATTATTCCTTTTATTAACTTAAGTCCAATGCTTAATTATAAAATTATCACTTCGAATGTTTTTATTTAAAGTTGACACAATTAACGGAACAATTCAACGTTTTTTAATTAAATAACACACAAAATACAAAGCCTAGCGCAAAAACACGAATCTGACATATAATTCGATTTTGACAAAATATACTAATGTCAAGTTCACTTGGTTAAACCAAGGTTACATCTTGGTTAAACTTGGTTGAAATTTTCTTGCCTTTCCATCCCTTCGCCCAAACACCGAGTTTCCCTCACACCGATAGGGGTTTTGCACGATATTTCGCTTCTTTTAGTTATATGCTCTAAGGTTCTGCCACTGTTTCTTTTTTAACTTTCTTCATTAGAAATTTAGAGCCTGGCATAAATTTAAAGAAATAAAGTTGACAAGAATTGGAGAGCATAAATAAATGAACTGTTGCAACAGAGCCTCCCATAAAAGCTATACTAAGTGAGGTTAAAGTAAAAAAAAAAATGTGTATAAGGCGTTTTATATCAGCTGGAACCAATACTCTTCAGTGCGGCCAGTTCCTGCCTGCGGTAGGCCAGAAAAATAAAGATTTTATAAAATGATAAATCAAATCTTACGGATGCGTAACCATGAAAATACAGCTTATGTTAGACGCTCGAATTTAAATAAGACGCCTTCTTATATTTTATCTGATTAAATTTATTTCATGGTAAATAAATTATACATTAATCTCTTATCTTTTTACTTTGTAATTTTGTCTTGTTAAAAATGTAGTCCTCTCATCTCCTTGTTACTAAGTTTTTTTTTGTTTTTTTTTTTTGTTTTTATACTATTTTAATCTGTCCTGACGCTAAATATGCTCCTTACATAAGTTTTGAAATTAATAATTTTTAGTTATATATATGTATATATATATATATATATTTATATGCTGACTGCTAATGTTATTTTTTTGTATTATTTTTTCATTTGCTTTTTATATTATAATTATACTTTATTGGTCGATCGATGTTTGTTTTTCTAAAGGTATTACTCCTCTTCCACCATTGCGCAACAGACTCAAATTGTTTTGAAGAAGGTAAACTCGTGCCGGTGTCGGTGACCTAAATAGACAATAACTAGAACACTTTTTATTGTTTGTTTGTTTTTATTTCATTTATATTAATAATTTACTCTTTTCCATCAGTGTTTTCTTCTGATTTTATGTATTTAGTATTTTTATGGATAAACACTATTTCATAAATTTTGTACTTGTATACTTTTCTTGTTTTTTTTTTCATTTGGACTGGGTGTAAAAATTTGTAAGCTAATCTTAGTGGGCCATAATATTACACTTCTTATGGGTGTTTCTCTTACGGAACGAAAAATGTTCTACGCATTTCTATTTCTTTCATTACTATAATAGTTATGGCTAAAAAGAAACTTATCATTTATTACAATTTGTTTTATAGTTTTCTAAAAATTTTTGTTTAGTATAAAATGCCTGAATATCGATTTTGTATGTGTTTTTTTCTTTCTTTTTTTTTGTTTTACCTTGAAATTTTACAATTCTTTGGGTTCTTTTGGCACATTTCAATTTCAGTTTTACTTTGTTTTATATACCTATATTGTTTATTTAATTTTTTTTTACATTTTTTTTACTTCTAAATAAGCATTTTTTAAATTATTTTTATGTATGTTCTTCTTCACTTGAATTATAAGGGATAAATAAGGTTACAGAAAATTAGTTTGTTCACCCTTGTTTTTATGTTATATTCTTTGTGGTTATGTATTTACAAAGTAATGCTACTTTGAAACGGAGACAAATAAAAAAGACGTTTTGTGTGTTGTGTGTGCGTGTATTATGTGTAACACTTATGACATTATGTAAAGGTATATGTAGGTAAGTATACACTATAAAAGATTTTGGAGCTTTTATTTTTTTCTTGTTTTGTTTTAATAATGCAAAGATTATATAAAAATATTTTATTTATACAATTTCGTTTATTTTTAGTTTTCTTTTTCTTTTTTATTATTATTTTTTTTATTTTGGACGCTGTTTTTCGTTTTCGTAGAGGAGGAAGCATTCTTATACATATAATGGGCGGGGGGGGGGGGAGATGTGTATTGTCCTTCGATGTTTTCTTGGAAAGTAATAGTAACAAATTAAGAAAGATGTTAGATTGCAACTAATACTCTTCAGTACGGCTAGTTCCTGCCTGCCGTAGACGCTAGAAGAATTACTTTTGATTTTTGTTTAGACAAAATCCATTAGATCTCAATTACTTAATATAATGCAAAAATGGGTATTTAGCACTTTTTTTGTATATATCCGTACCCCAGATATACATATAAGATCTTTATACTAATTTTAGAGATAGACAGAGGGCACAGAGGATGTATGTAGATGCCTTATCTACGCACAAATATGTCGAAATTATATAAAACTAGAGAAAAGCTATAATTGTTCTAATAAGACGAATAATATTATACCCTAGATGAAAATAAAAGTTAAATAAAATGGAAACCGTAGTTTTATATGGCTACACCAATTTAGTTCATTTTTAAATTTTATTTACTATTTTTATGAAAACGCTGTGAACAAAATTTCAACTCTAATTTGATGCGCTCTCAGGCATTACCCAAGGTATATAGAATACAAGGTATTCCCATTACGAACCACGTTCTGCCTTTAGTGATGAATTATCGTGAAAATGTATAAGAAAGCACGATACAGAGAACACAATACTCTCTCTCCTCTCTCTATCTTTCCTATAAAAATGTATATACATTACTTACAGAATTACGTGACAGGCTATCAACTGCAATGTGTCAAAATTTTAATGGGAATACCTTGTCTTCTATATATCTTGGGTAGTACCCAAATATATAGTGAATAAACAAAGATTTGAATGGCAACCGTATGAAAGAGTTGTCGGATTGAACCCATTTTCGAACTTGAATTTACATTTTTTTAAAAAGCCCATTTGAAAAATTTCAGCACTCTAAATGAACGCGTTTTCCATTTATCGTGAGAACTAACAGACAGACAGACGGACGTACGGACATCAAAATAACTTTTGGTATTATGCGTGGGTGTTCAATCCATTTTGCTATTTCTATGCATTACAAACGGAATGACAATTTTAGTATATCCTATGATTTCATCTAGGGTATAAAAATCGGTCAAGAGCGAATCGTTTTCGCGCAATTACAGCTCCGTACCAGAATTTTATCAACGAACCGACTGAATTTAAGTATATTTAAATCTAATTCAAATTTGCCTGTGATTACCAAATAATGAATGAATTGTGCCAAATTGTTCTGAAGTTTAGTTAGGTCTTTATAGTGTATTGTCAAATATCAATAATATTCAAACAGGCAACGCAAGAATGATCTTATAAAGGCATGTATGCACCGAGGGACGCACGAACTGCAGACTGCTTCAATGGACATACTTCACATTCAGCCCGTGAGCTTGTCGGATTCTTGTGAATAACTTTGCATCCTGAATGTATCCACCGAAAGAAGGAAAAAACAAAATTGCCACGCAATGCACACATAATTCACATGATAGCATTTTGCTGGATACACCAAGGATGGTGCGTCCGAGAAGAACGCTACTGCATGCAGTCTTCTCCCTTGCACGTCGATTTCATTGGTACAATCCACAAAATAATCCTCTTTTACTAAACTTGTTCACGATCTCACACTCATCGAGTTCCCTGACTACATGAATAGGAAACTAAAAAAGAGTCATATGAAAAACACCTGAAAAGCATTCGGAACGAACATTTGTGTTCCATTTCAAATAGGAAGCATAAAATCTGCGCACATCCAATACTCTGATCTCTAATGTCTTTTTCATGTCTCCAGCGAGCAAGTGTGTCCAAGTAGATTCCGGACAGCATCTGGCATCTTTTACATGCATTGTTGAACCCTGGTTCAACTTGGATTCAACTCCATGTATACGCGGTTCAAGTTGAAATTGGTTGGACTCGACTCCTCGACTCGACCACGCTTGGCTGGTGTAGTTGAGTCGAAATGGTGTCCTATAAACGCGTATTGAGTAATCGAGTTGGCAGCTTACAGTTGGGATTTATTTTATTCATTCTTTACTCGAAAGTTTTGGTATGTTGTGTATTTATTGTGAGTTTATTTTGATTATATAAACAAAATTTATAACTTTTATAACTGCATCACAAAAAATACCATAAAAAATGTCATGTTTAACTGTCACTTCAACTATAGTTGGACCCGTTCTCAACTCAATATCTCAACCCTGCGTGCTCAAAAACACCGAGTCGAAAACTCAACTCAATCTCGACTCGATCTTTCAATTCTGCATATAAACATGGTATTAGCTCGCGCATTGAGAAGCAACATGCTCGGTGGATACAAATACAAGGGTCACGAGAATGTTCGTTAGCGCGAGAGAGTAATATGCAGGAGTAGGTATGCTGTTTCTTTAGGTGTAGGCACTTAGTTTTCACCTAGCACGCGGGTTGCGTGCCAGAAAGTATCCGGTGAATACATGCCTTAGAGTTTTTCTTATTAGTAGGAGTTGACTAATAAGTTAACCCAAAAAAAAAATTCTTTTCAACAACTATGAGACTGACGGAAAAAACGGCAGTTGTTTTTTTACCAAACATTTTCGATTTTTTTTTTTCGAATCCTTGACACACTAGATACAAATAATTTTGTCTCGGAAAGAGCCCAAGTCTCACCCATACAAAATTATAAAAAAAAATATTTCATAATCTTTGACTATCGAAATAGTACGTGCTCGTCACAAAGACCTAACATTCTGCCAAATTTCAAATTCCTACGTCACGTTGTTTTCGAGAAAAACGTCGGACGAAGGCAAGAGTGATTTTATAATTGTTCCGTATTTTTCCTTTTGAGGTACGGAACCCTAAAAAGAGAAATCTATTTACAGAATGGGAAACGTGCTTCGAGCATTGAAGGTATTCCCCAATAGGGGTTGGCATGCTCTAAACGAACTTTTAACAGTGACAGTGCTCCTCCAAATATCGTTAAAAATAGCAAGGAAAAAAAAATTATTCTTATATAGTTATCGGGATACGAAGTCTCTAGAGGAGTTGAAATTGTTGATGGCTCATCATAAAACGAGAAGAAATTCTTTTAATTAGACTCAGCTAAGAAGCTGCAAAAAGTGTAAAAAATCAGAATAATTTCTTCATCTTGGAAAATTACAGCTATAAAGTATTACAAGGCTCACCTCATGTCACTGACAGGAGCAAGAACTAATCCTGATGCGTCTGCAGGATTATAAACATCTCGGAACACCTGCTCTATAATTGAGTAACAACGGAAAGGTCTAGACTATTCTACCTAGAACAAATATTCGAAATTTCTTTTGAGTGAATGAATGGCAGTGGTCATTATATTGGGCACGGTTATGTAATGACAGATACGAAATTGGAAATGTGACAACATGCAAACCAAGGTTTCTGTTATAGGTTATAATACAGTTTCAACGCTAGCAAAGCGAGGATTATGCTTGTCGATTCGATATTGTCGATTATGTCATCTAGAAATCTTGTCTAGAACTTTTACTTAAGATATGGTTCATCAGATAATTTAAAAGCGGATCTATGGATCTTTTTCCGAAATGGCACCTTTTTGGTATCTTTAAATGAGTTAAGCAGTCTAATTGACTTAACTACAACGAAATGTGTATATTCTGAAATAGTTCACGTTCAACTATAATTGCTGCCTCCACAACAAAAAACAAAAAGAAGCTCCAACACCGACGAATATACAATGAGACACTACGAATAAGAACAAATAGCAAAATCTCTCTGGATTTTCAATAATATGCTGGGAATGGATGGTAGTTCGATGGATTTGGAGTGTGGTGATTTGGAGACGGTAGAACTGGTCGTACCGATGGATGATAATTACTGGATGCAACTTGATGGTAGGCACCAAAGCCTCTCGATGATACCATGTGCCGGTTTTGTGCTGATTCTCCCAATAATCGCGATTGATCCGAGCTTAATAGTCGATTGTTCTGTTCCATTAATAGGTGTGCGGTGGGATCGACAAGTAAGCGATGTTGTTCTGGATTCGAGGCAGCCAAAAGGCGATGCTGTTCAGCGGTAGAGAGTAAGCGATGGTGATCTAGAGTATCTCGACTGTTATGCTGTATTTGTGAAGGTAAAAAGGATCTATTATTTCCCACACCCATGTTAGTGTTTGGAGTTAGATCCAACGAGACCATCCTTAGCATATCATGATGAGGATGGGCATATGGAATTGGTGGGGGTGAAGCCACAACATAACTTGCAGTTCGGCTTAGATCTACTGAAGTTGCCTGATCGTGATCTTGATCAGACAATTGTTCAGGCAGCATATTATGTAGTGACTGATGTTGTTGCATGGGCAATTGACTTCCATGCTCTTGTTGTTGCTGCTGTGTCTGGTGTTGTTGCTGTTGTTGTTGCTGCTGTTCTCTTTCTGAAAGAATATCATAAATGTGATGATGATATCTGCCTAATCCTACATTTGTGCTAGTTGTCGGTGGAAGCTGAAAATTGTGGTGGTAATTTGATCCTGCATTGGCTCTTGAAGTCATATCTAAGCCTTGTAGATCGGATAGATCATTATTGGCTGAGTTCGTTCGGAAGTCAGAAACTTCTAAATCTTGGTTGTTGTTGTACTTTAATCCTGGATTTGAGACATTGTCATATTTGGAGTACATCATATCCATCTGTGATTGCGTGAATTTCATTCGCATTTCTTCTCCGCTGTTTGTGCTGAAATTTTGATTTTTTTTTATCAAGGAACTTTTCAATATCAGTTTAGAGCTTACCTGTTTTGTGCAATAATGCTGTTCTCTTCATCACTAGATAATTGATTCTGAGACGACATGTTATTATGGCCACGATCATCTTGTGGATCTCCTCTTTTTCGACACATTTCAGCATTAAAGTCATATCGCGGTATAGCGGGAGATGATGCAGGTGAAATAAGTTCATGCTCTGGATAATTTCGTCTTTGTTGAATTGATGGCAATGGAGAAGATGATGATATGTTGGCATTAGCTCCTCCGTTTCCTCCATTACCTGATCCAAACATTGTGTAATCTCTACCTGGCGATATAACTTGCGGTGAAGGTGGAGTCTGATGATGGTTTGAAAAACCATCAGAATCTGCAACTTGCTGTCCACGTCGTGGTGTCGAACCTGAATCCACATCGATGTCGTTATTATTATTGTTACTTTGGTTGTTATTTGTCGAAGTATCTGGCGATATGTTACATGAGCTAAGATTATTATTCGAATTTTGAAACATTGGCAGTGGTGGGATTTGCATTGGAAAATTATTCAAATTCTTCATCATTTTAATCTCATTTTCTAGACTGTCGATATTGTTTATACCGCTGCCAAATCGACTGGAATCAACATCAATTTGGGCATTTATATTACTATCGCTGTCTATTGTAGAGCTATTAGGACACTGTAACAAAAAATGTGAAGAGTACTTAAGATAAATAAAAAAAACAGAATGTGGCATCGTCGTCTACTTACTTTCAATTCACTCCCTTCATTTTCCATAATATTTCCAACTGAATTCAAAGCTGCTTCTACGAGCATACTAGCTGATGTAGAAGTTGTTGTTCCAGCAGTCAATCTTGGATTAGCATTGTTATAGAACGAACTCATGAATGACTGGGGATGCGTAATTGGATTCATATGAAGTTGAGGTTGATTATCGTTACTTTCGTGGAATTGTGAAATTGGCCCTGGATTATTTGAATCAACAACATCTAAAAACGATGAATTTTCATCTTCCTCATGATTTATTTGATTCTGATCTGAGCTGTTCATCATAAATCTCGTAATAAAATCTCGATTTGGAAGGATTTTATTCGTATCATCACCGGGATTCTCTCGTATATGTCTATCATCGTCACTTATCCATTTCTTACTACCCTTGCTCACAACCAAATTCCGACAAGTATTGGATGAATCTTTCGAATTAGACCCATGTTGTTGTTGTTGTTGTCTAAAATTATTGTCTGTTTCTTGCGGAAGCTCTGAGTCTGGCATCTTTGGATCATCCATATTTGTGCTACTTAATCTTTGTGCGGTTGTCGATAGAAACGATTCAACAAGGCTAAGTTGGGCATTTTGCTTACGTCTCGCCTGATCTAAGCGTTCATCTTGACTTTCTTCCTCTTCAAGTACTTCTTTCGGGCTATTTGCACGTGTTTTTCGTTTTCGTTTTTTTCCTACATCTTTTCCGAACATCGAAGTAATCTTCGAGGATAGCAGTGATAAATTTGTTTCATTTCTACATAAATCTTTTATTGATTTTCCTGATTTCTTTATACTTTCGAATATATTGTCATCAGAGAAATCTGTTTCACTTTTACTGTCTAGCATGCTTGAGCTTAAGATTGAATTTTGATCTTCTAAGCTTTTTCGTCGTCTTCGTGGTGCTTGTTCTGGAAAAGAACGTAATAATAGTAATAATGCCTTAATGTTATATTAAATTTAAAAATAGGAGCGACTACGCTATAGTGTCCTTCATTAAAGTGGTTAGGGTAAATCTCTTCATGAGCTCGATTATTGGCCTGGGGCTGGTTAGCAAACCTTACTTGGACCCAGTGACTTGCAATGTTAACGCTGTAAACGTGGGATACTCGCATATGTTATTCTTAGAGGCTTTGTCTTTCTATTCGTACAGTCGGTTGGACTTTCCTATCTTGTTCAAAAAATAAAATACCGATAGTGGCTATGTCCTTTGACTCCAATGATAAACAGCCTGAGCGATTGCCTGTTAAAACCAATTAGTCTGAGAGTTATGAGAGAAGAGTTGATACTAATGTCCTGGTTATCATAAAAGATGAATAAGAACGTCATTTAGCTGAACTATTTGGGACCAACTATGGTTTGAATTATTTTTTAGAAGCACAATAAAAGAAAAAACAACTTGAGATAGTACGTAGCTTATCTCAAAGTGGATAACACGAAGGAAAGATATGTCAAAACAGAAAACTATTCTTATCAAAACGAACGGTCATGTTTAGAAAATAATAAATATCACTGGCAAGTCCTCCAACATCACTAAATGATGCAAATCCCTTCTTTTTATATATATATATGGCCAGCGCATTATATAAATGAAACCTATCAAGATGGTTCTATAAGGTCTCAACAGACTAACAGAGATGGTATGGATCTAGCATACTATTAGCTCTCGGTTTGCGTAATCTTTAAGAAAAGCAGTCAGACAGGAAGGTGTTTTTCAATGGCTCCAAAACCGAATGAAAACGGTATGTCCCTAGCAGAATATGGAGAAGAACTTAGAAGGTTCAAGGTCAAAGACAAGGTCAAATTGTATCGTACAAGACCACGTCCACCTACTAAAATAGTACCTACACCAAGGATGAGAGAACGAAAGTACTTTTGTAGATTTTTTTTGTTAGTGAAACAGATTAGGTTTCTGAGAGTAGAATAGAGAGTATTTCGGAATAGGAACCAGAGTTACATGGCCATTCGATTTATTTTAAGCCCTTAAAATCCTTAAATGAGATCGGTGTTTTTCCGACTGAACTTAAGAAAAGCATTGAGGAACCTTCAATTGATAGGATTTTCAAAATGAAGCACGCACTAGGTCAGATTTCGCAATAATTGTGGAGAATCATTAATTTAGTTATGATCAAGACAGCGACTTTGATGTATGTAGATAGATGGGATATAGAATGCGAAAAGTCCACAGGAAGCCTAGATCTACATTCATCTAAGTTTCAAATAGATATGCGCCTCTTAGGACAATTATTTTCTTCATTTTTAGGTAAAATCTTGTCTATGAGCGTACCTACTGAAGCAACTGACAAGGTGGCCAAACAAAGTTTGTCTGGATGCCTAGTCAGGGTGCTTCCAACATATTTAACTTTATAAAATCCAGGGGACTTTGATGTCATGAGCGTCATTTCCAGTTGCAGAATCCCCGAAGTTAGTCTCATGTGAAATTTTAAGAGTTGAAAAAAGTGCAGGAAATCTAAATAATTTGCCTGGGTAGCGTGGAGACTGACTTTCCTGTCATAGAAGTAGAAATAGTGATAAAAGAGTCCAAAACATTCGACGTAATACCGCTGTATGGAAACGATATTTGAAATTATCATGTTATCGTTACTAAGTCAAAAGACATTCTTTTTGGACTTTGTCTAACGCGGACAACAAACTACGTCTGACCGCTGCCCAAATGTGTACGAGTTATTCTAAATTAGGCCGTGCAGATTTGTGCTAAGTTTGAATATGATTGAACATGATAGTTAGAAAATCATTAATGAAATTGAGAAAGATAGCAAGACAGAAAATCGAACCTTGCGGTATACCAGGGCTGACTCCTATCGGCCAAATGTAGTTCTGTCCAATATACGTTGAATGAATAGCTTGATGACAACTTTCAATCCTTTTTCGTCTAAAAACCTGGGTCTGTCTCTGTCGTAGATCTTCAAAATAATTAATGTAACGATTTCTTGATTAAAAATGTAGAGATATGACTCCAACTTCTAGATATTTTATCAATTGGATATTAATAAGTCTTTCGAAAGTCACATTTAGAAACATCGAAGTAAAGGCAATTGATCTATAGTTTCAGGGACAGCTTAAGTTCCCTTTGGAGGATGGAGGAGAAGCCTCAATCCCATATACAGAAACACGGAGAAATGTTCTCTTTACATTAACGTAGTAACTTTACACTCTGTCGTATTCATGTCATAGGGACAGGATGTTAATTAAAAACTAACAAAACTTACTGAACAAGATACAAGATACTTCCCACTTTACTTTTAGTTCCCATTCTTTTGTTTATACAGTATCAAAATCTATCTTACCTAGAAAATCAACTTTCATTCCTCCCGAATAGGCATCAAAAGTATACGCCACACTTCTCTCTATTTTGGGCATCTGCTCTTGCGTATAGTTGTGAACTTTTTTATAATGAAACTGGAGACATTGCTTAGTTGTAAACGCTGCACTACATTCGGTCTCCGCACATCTAAAAGTAAAATGAAAAGTTATGAAAACATAAGAATCTTTACCTAAATCTATTCTCCTCTGCGTTATTTGAACTTACTTGAAAGGTCTAACTCCAGAATGAGTTAACATATGAATTTTTAAATTACTTCGATTTTGAAATAGTTTTTGGCACCTTGGACAGCTTACAACTGCTGAATTTCTACTGTGAACCTCTTTCGAATGTCTCTGAAGGGCTGCTCTTGAGCCTAAAAGTTTTGAACAAAGCTTACACTGAAAATCTCTCAATACTTCAGCCATATCTGAAGAAAATGAGAGGAATTTTTTTTGTAAATTTAAAATTTTTTTTTCGTTTTTTTTTCTAGTTCTTCTTCTTCTTTCTCTTAAACTTACCACTGTGCATCCGTTTTATATGGACTTTAAGTTTTTGAGGTTGACAAAACTTTCTACCACAAAAATCACATAAAGGCCTCGCTCTCTGAGGATTGGCACTACATCCATAAGTTCTATGCATTTCTAGATAGTTCAGTCGAAGGAAGAATTTCTTACAGAACTGACACTGGTAAGCTCCTTTTCCGTCATGCATTTGAGCAGCATGTTTCATGATGTTCTCTTTTCCTAGAACAGCTTCACCGCAGATCTTGCAATGATATTTTCGTATCGTCAAACTGAAAGCAGGATCATGAAAAATCGAGCAATGTGTCCTGTAGTGCAAGGGATGCTCAAATTTGATATTGCAACCACCGCAATCTGTATATGAAAAAAAAATGGAAAAGGATAAAATTGATTAAAAATCTGCACATTATCCATTGGTCTATATATGTATACTAACTTATCTTCTCCGTTTGTTTCTTCTGCCACGTTGAGTTGCACTCATCGCTCCAGTAAAGAAGTTCACAGCCAATTTTGACATCGGTGCAAGTAACAAAGAATGCCATTCGCTCGATACAAACTAAATTTGCATTTCGCTCTTCGTAACTTGAGGCTGGTCGTATATATCGTAACCAGTTAGAAAGATCTTGATTCTCGGTTGATATAAATTGCGATTTTGTGCCATCGAAAATTTCGAAAATATTTCGCATATTACAATCATCCGGAATATCGCTGACCTGAACTGGTTCTCCAATAATTGGGCCAAGCCTTGTATATTTTGGAATATCGATTTTCGTAACGACACCCAGTAAATCAGAAGATACACTACGAAGCTCAAATTGAGGTGGTAGTGATGCTTCAGAATAAGACATCGATTTCGATGGCGATTTCTGTGTAAGCTCACCATTTTCGGAACTCTGTGTTGAATCATCGTCATCATCTTCCAATTGTGTATTGTTTTCAGTTCTAACTGAATCGTCTTCTAGTTGATCTTGTTGTTCTTGTTGTTGTTGGGGTAGTGGTGGTGGTGGTGGTGGTGGTGGGGGTTGCTGTTGTTGCCAAGACGTCAAATCCATAAAATCTCTTATAAATTCTGATGCATTTCGAAGTGGACAATGTTCGAATTCATGGTTGAATGTACATTCTCGGCACGATTGGTTGATTCGAACACCATTCACTCTTGTACTATCCACAAGATCTTCATCATCTTCATCATCATCATTTTCATCATCTTTCAATCTATCCTGTTTTGATTCATCCTCATTTTCTTCATTTATTTTCCCATTAAGGGGTGCTTTTCGAATATCATGCTTTTTCTGTGATCTATCTCTTATCCGAAATTTTCTATTGTTCGGATCTTCATCATCTTCGCCATCATCTTCGTCATTGTCGTCCTCATCCTCATCATCATCATCATCATCATCGTCTTCTTCTTCTTCATCTTCCTCATCATCATCACTTCGTCCAAATACTCGAAAATCTTTTGACTTTTTCAAACAAATAGCACCTTTGCTTGAGCTGAAATTATCCTCCATGAATTTGTCACAGCAATTAGCTGATTTCTGTTCAAGTTCGTTTTTGATTTTTTCAGCAATTCGACAATCCAAGACTTCTGGAATATTGTCATCATCGTTTAAGCTGCTACTAATCGATTTATCTTGGGCATCGTGCTTTTTGTGTTTCAAGGCAAAATTTGAAAATTCTTTGGATTTAATAAAGCCATTTAAGGTGTCATGAAATTGCACTCGTTTTGGTGGCTTCTTTTGTGTTTGCAGATAATCGCCATTCTCTGATTGACTATTTCCAAAATCCTTGGCACTTAGGTTTGGCTCAAGTTTAAAATTTGCAAATGGTTTTGTGGTTGATGATATTGGCGGAAGGCTGAAATGAAAAAGATGAAAAAGTTTTTTGGAATATTTTTATTGTTTTTATTTTGTTGAGAAAAGGCTTATGAAGATTTCGCAACAATAAGAAGCCAAGTGGAGAACTCTAATATATCGGTTAGCATTTCTTTGGCAGGGTGCTGCTATTCTATAAAATAAAGTCAAAAGAGGGCAGCGAAAAATATTTAGAGGTGTTGCAATAAAGTTTACAGCACTCGCAGACTACAGATATATTTTGAGGTTTCTTCTCTTGAAGGCATTAGCTGATATTTCCTAAACCTGCTAATGAGCTAATTTATATTAAGAGTTCTTTTAGAGAGCAAGGTTCGCTTCAAGTCTCCTAATATTTTACATTTTGGTTCTCTAGAGAGAATACTATATAGCAAGCAGTGTCTGTACTCACTTGACGAGATCTTCAACAACTTTGTTAAAGTATTTTTTGATTCCAACTCGATTAATTTTTTAAACGAATTTTCCGACTTGCTTTCTTTGCATGATTAAATTTTTGGTATTTATAATCTATCTTCAGTCGATTACGTAGGAGAAAAGATCAGGAATCTCATCAAGATGAAATTCGAACACGTTATCCCTAGAACGGTAGATGTCAATCTCTTATCCTGGCTTTACCCCATGTATTCCTGGTCCTACTCCTTTCTCAGTTTTAGAACCGTCTGTGTACCGGATTAAGGCTTTACTTTCTAGATTTATATCTATTTGCTCCCTATTCGGTATCTTTATTTTGAGGGGCAGATAGAGGTCGTTAGACACCAATCTGTCTGATATCATGTCCAGTTTGGATTTCCTTCTATTCGCTATACCCACTATACCCAACTGCCCGCGCACTGTACACTATTAGTCCGACCCCTTTTTCAACAACGTTGCTGAGTGTTGGTAGGTTCAATAGTGCCTCTAGACCGCTGGTAGCTGTTGTGCCCATGGCCCCAATTACACTTAGACAGGCGATCATTTGGAGCTTGTTTAGCTTCCTGATGGTTGTTTTTTGTGTAGATTTGTTCCACGCTGCTGCTGCAGCATAGGTAGTCATGGATGTGACTGCCGATTTGTATAGCCAAATAATTGTTTGGGTATAATTGCTGTTTTGCTGTGGTTGACTGATAACTTGTGTACAACACACCAAACATACGAGTCTTGAACAAAACTTTGGGCTTCTTGAAGCTGTGATAATAATAACAAGGTCATCAACACAACCTTCTGACTCAATATCTTGGTTGCTTTGTTGAAAGGTTGTCAACTACCATGAAGCACAACAGAGGAGACAGTACTCTACTTAGGGGGCAACCTCTGTGGTCTGAACTTCCAGTGTCTCACCAAACAGCTGCGTCTTAATTATCCTATTGGAAAGTATTGCCTGAATCCATTTGTTATGTGTTGGATTCACTCCATCTCTGACAAATGCAGGCATTGATGATTTAACTGAGATGTTATCAAACGCGCCTTCAATATCCAAAAAAGAATAAAGGACTATTTCTCTGTTGTCAATGGCTTTTTCTATACTATTTATAAGGTTTAGTAAAGCTAGTGTTGTTAATTTTGCTTTTCGGTAGGCAAATTCATTCGGACTTAGTGGATGCTCCTTGAGCGCTTCGTCTCCACTTCCTTCCACTATTTCCAATACGAGTACGTAGTATTTCGACTCATATAATTCACACTTAAAATTTATTTTAAGTCTATATATTCGGTCAGCTTTGCTGTTTGCTTTGGCGTATACGGCAGGCAGGAACCAAGCCGTACTGACGATTATACGGTTCCTGCTTATATGAAACGCCCTCTTTTTGCAATGAAATTTCTTTTTTCCAAGATTTTTCGTTTGCATAAAGAGAATTCTCAACTCAGAGTATATCTGTCTTATCAGAACCTATGGAACCTATAGACCAAAAGACATAACATTTGTGGGATTTTTCTAATTAACAATTAGGATCCTCATTCACAATGGGGCTTTGAATGTATGTAATAATATCACAGAAATTTGTCAGCAGTTTATTATTGAAATTTAGAACCATGGTAAACAATCTTAGTTCACCTTATATTAAAATACAAAACCACTTTGCTGTACTCGATATCAGGGGTTTGAAATCGTTTCCTAAAAGTAGCAACTGGTTGTGAAATTAAAAGCAAATCGCGAAAACTAAGGCACATATAATATCCTATTGGGAACATACGTGGTCATCAATATTAATGATGGAAACTATGCGATTTTAACCCCTGGGGTTACACGTAATTGTACAGCTTGCATGCAAGCTGCACTGACATAATTCTTGCACGTGTAACCTCTACTGCCATGCTGGCAGCCTTAGCTTTCAGCGAACTTGCATGATGAAAAAAGATGGCAACTTAGCTTTCAGCGAACTTGCATGATGAAAAACCATGGCAGCTGAGGTGATAGTAATTTGACATTATACAGTTTTCAAGATGGCGGGAAAGAAATTCTTGAGAGAATTTAATAGTTCTATTCCCTTCATTTTTTTTTTTTTGGGTTTTTATCATTCTGCTACTTCTTTTATTGCTATAATTTTCCAATATACGCAAAACTTTACGCCTAATGCCATTTTTTACATGAACTTGCATGCAAGATGATAAGACATCAACCGAACTGCCTTCTGCTGTCAAGCTGGAACGGAGGCTTGCATGCAAGCTGTACTATCTCCTGTAATCCCTGGGTAAGCTCTTATGCAACCATCATCTACAATCTATATACATTATTCATATATAAGAACATAAAATAATACATACGCAAGATGCTCTAAGAAGAGTTAACAACCGGACAGTAAGGGGTAAATCTTAATGATTTGGGAGGTTCGTGAGTTAACTCACACTTAGAGAATGCCGACAAAAAAATTTAAAATAAAACTTTCTCGGAATTAGATACAACACCAAATGTATCTAGAAAAAAAATTTACGAAAAGTACTAAATAGTTATTGGAGCGAACTTGAAGAGGAAGTACTAAAAGGATAAAATTAAAGGTTGATAAGTGTGACATAATAACGATGGCAACACAAAAACCGTATTAGTATGCATACAGTAGCTTATAAACTGACAGCTGTTACCTCCCATCATAGCATTAATTAAAATATACCTAATTAAAGGCATCCGGCAAAGTAATTACCTGACCATCAAAACTTGTATTTATGATATAGAGTCATACCTCAGGGCGAATCTACTGAGCCCCCCCCCCCCCCACCCGCTTGAAGACCAGTGAAAAAAAATTGCAGTAGATCTTCTGAATTTTTCTTAACAAAATTTTTTCTACTGCACTTTGTGTAAACAATATAAAAATTTCTGGAAACGTTCATTTTGATACGCTTAAGAACGCAGCCATTATGGCTAGGGCCTGGCCTTCGTTCCCCTTTAGGTCGGAGCTGTTGAGGCCAATAGAGCAAACAGGAAGTGGAGCGTGGCTTTTCTCGGGGTGTTTGAAGCAGGATAGAGCTTATTCGAGTAAAAGCGATGGAAGGTTAATTTTAATTGAAAACAGCTGCCAAAGGGTCTTTGATAAGTCTTCGATGTAAAGACAATTTGTTAGAATAGAATATTATCGGCGTGGCAAGGCAAACAATCATAACTCGTAATTGAAGAAATTCAGTGAAAGAGATTTATTTTGAAATAATTTTTTTTATTTCGTTAAATGTGCAATAGTTTTACTAGAATACTTAGCCCAAACCTTAAATAAAAACAAAATAAAACTATTGTTTCAATCAGTATCTTAGAGAAATTGATTGGTCTATCTATTTTGTTTTCAAGGGATGTTGATGAATGCACATTAGAACTTAGTAACGTTCTTAGTTTTGGCATGTGTGAATACATCCTGTATTCCTGCAGCAGATATAAACAACAGCCAAATCGCTCTTGGCATAACGATAAATATAAGCAAGCAATAAAAGTGAAAGAGTCTGCTTTTCACACCTATCAATTGAATCAAGCCTACAAGACTGCGCAAATGACCTGCATGTCCATTATTTAGAGAGACACATTTCCATTTGACCAGAATGTTAGACAAAGAATCTGGGCAAACCACAAAGACAGCAAAGTTTTCTGGTTCCTGGTCAAAAATATCAGACACAACTTCAGCAATTCCTCTATACCTTCACTATTTAACAATAGTGAAGTGGTTGCTGACTTCCTGGATAAAGCTAAAATTTTAGATTAGGTGCGTTTCAAATTCTCGTCTTTCACGCACTTCATAGACACCTGTTTTGCATCTCCCGTGTGGATGTGTACAAGACCCAATACACATCCATACGAGACATGTCTTAAAGGTCCTTAAAAAGCTCAACTTCTCTAAAGTCGCAGGTTCTGACTGTTTTTCAACCCCCGTTAATTAAAAGCTGCGGCTCATCTTTGGCTAAGCCTCTGCGCAATCTGGGTCACGTTGAGCCTATTCCCATGAAATATGAGGGTACCGATCCATCAAACTATCGACCAATTGCAATCACTTTGAATCTTTCAGAGGTTTTTGAATCTATCATTAAATTAATGAAGTATCTAGAAACCAATCAACTCATCAACGATCGCCAATACGGTTTCCGGAATGGTCGCTCATTTGGAGACTTACTGATTTTTCTTACGGAATGTTGGAACCGTAGACTTCACAATTTTGGTGAGTCAAAAATAGTTGCCCTAGATATTTCCAAGTCTTTTGATAGAGTGTGGTATCCAGCCCTTTTAGCCACACTTAAAGCACTGGGAGACCGTTTCTGTTATGGATGGAAAGTTTTATATCTGGTCGCCTAATACGGGTTGTATACTAGATGACGTTTCATTAGAATCTCAACCTATAAGTGCAGGTGTGCCTCAAAGCTCTCTAAATCTCTCTTGTTAATTTTGATTAATAATCTGCTTTCCCTTACTTTCATTCTCATCCATAATTTTGCCGATGACAATAACCTTAATTTCGCTTACTCCTTTTACACACTTTTCACTCACACTTTGACTCCAAAGGGAAATCCATATCGGTCAAATGAGATTGCATGATTAGATCATTGAATAACGACCTTGGAATTTTCCTCACTTGGGGCAAGGCGAATCGCGCCGAATTCAAGACATCTTAAACCCAAAGCTGCGCTTCATATCCTTAAAACAATATCCTAATTTTCCACTTCTGTTTCTTTTGATGGAGCACTGATTTACGATACACCGTCTTTATGCATTCTTGGCATCAATATTTCCAGTAAATTAAACTGGGCAGATCACATCTTCATCGAAATGTCTTCATCCTATCGAATCTAGAGCTCCTCTACAAGGTCCACATCAGACTTAGAATATGGAATACAATACCCATATCTGGGCCGAGACTGGTCGTACAGCCTTAGTTTCAGTGAATATTGTCCAAAAGAGAGCCTTCAAGTTCATTTGCGATGTGTCAATAGCTTGTCATATCGACTCACTTGAGCACTACCACAATGTTGGGTGCCCTTCGCTCCTTTATCGCTAAATGGATGGTCAATGTTCTGATAAAATATCTACTCTGATCCATTGTAGGCTGATTCCTGCATGCAATACTCGCACTCCAAATCGCGCACATTCTTTTATGTTTTGCCCTTCCAATTACTTTCGGTTGTACAGTAAAATTCTGTGATGGTTTTTATCCCGAACTGTGCGAATGTGGAATAGTCTACCATCTTCTGTCTTCGGCATACAATCTGCGAAAGTTTAAGAGTGAGTACATCAGCAGCTCCGCCAGTCTCCTCACGTTACCTAATTCCTTTTCCTATCACCTATCCTTTATCCTTTATCCTATCACTTTATTAACTTTTCCCATGAAGTTATATATAAGTACGTATTTATTTATTATTATTTATTTAGTAACACTTTTTGATGAATTCGTGAGTTTGAACAAAATATATTTTCAGAGGTTCTTGTAGTACTCGACTATAGTTATACATACTATACATGATTAGTTAGTTTTTATTAATCACTACACCTGAAAAATGAAAATACTACACAATCTAACTAAGATGGATGATTTAGAATTTTCTGTATATTTTTTTACCTTCCACCGTTTACCAACCAATACAAAATAAATAATTTAATACCTCGCGAGTGGCAAAAGTTGAACGTTGAGTAACTGTCTCTCTGCAAGTAGCAGCCACTATCTTATCTGCTCGACCTGTATCGATAAATTTTTTGCATTTGATATTTGCGAGTGGTAGCGTGTGTCTTTGAACTTTTGATCTGCTTCCAACTTATACAACTTATATAATAAATAAAATAAAAGATGTTGAATCGCCTAAAACAAATTATCTCCAAATTTGTCAGCAGCCACAATTACTCTCAAGGCAAAAACACAGTGAGAGCCACACAACAATGTTGCCAACTTAGTTGGCGACAATGTTGTAGTTAAAACACAGTGAACGCGACGCGACAAGTGTGTTTGACAGCGGGCACTGTTTTATTTATTGTAAAACAAATGGCAGGAAGGAAAAAATGAAGAAAAATCTTTAATGTAGCTTATGCGGCTTATTTAAAATTTAAAAAGAAAAGAAGATGAGATTGCTAGATATACATGGGATGACGCTTATCACACAGCATAGCTTTTTCCCTCATTTTCTCCATTAGTTCCTCTTGAAAACCCCTAATTTCTCAAACTAATTAAAGAAATTAATTTTATACAAGTTTTTAATAACTAGTTTATTTACTATTATCTTTTAATTTCCTATGCTTTATAAAAAGGACGAAGTTCACATAACGTGAAACTCAATTATTCACTGTCCACACAAAAATGTCAATTATGTTGGCGACTAATTTAGAGATTTTCCCAAAATTTTTGTTGGCAACTTGTCGAGTCGCCCTCATTGTGTTAAGTTTATGAGACTTCCATATATTCGAACCTTTGACAGCAACCAATTTACGGCGACTTTGTTGTGTTGATCTCACTGTGTTTTGGCCTTCATGAAGCCAAGATAAGAAAAAGCAAATCTTTAGTCGGTTCTGACTTGTGAGTAGTTGGCTATTCCAAATTCGGAGGTGAATTTTCCATCCAATTCTTCATCTTCGACTTATACCTTTCTGGTAATATACAATCTGTCTAAGAATTTTGGAAGCAGGGGAGGATGTAACAATGGATTATTTGAGAGGTAGGGTGTGTTTGAAAATCGTTTTCCTTTATAGATCCATATGTCGATAATTTAATATTTATCAAATAGATAATCCTTGGAACTCTGCCCAGATTCATTGTTTTTTCTTTTACAATTCACATTTGTTATATACCTTTTCAACACATCCAAAATTTTTGAACTGTAGCTCCGTTTAGTTCTTTTTTCTACTTAAAAATGTTGTAAAAATCGATTTTTGGAATTTTACATTTTCTTAAAGTACACCATCCCTTTTCTCCAAGTACACCTTTCTCAAAATTTCGAATTGATCCAACGTAAACTGGCAAAGCTATCCCACATTGAAGTATATCTTGCATGAAACACATTGCGTTTGAATGTTTGCGGCTCATATGTAGCTTGGGGAAAACATAGGATAGCAAACTGTTTTACATTCGTACTATTGATTCGCGAAATTTTACGGCACTGCCTAATTTGACTTCAAGGGTGTGAGGATGAGCCCAGGTTGCCGGTCATGTGGTGCGCGTAGGAAAAAATTGTATAAGGGATCGGGCTAGAGATTTCGTGAGAAGTAGCGATAAAAGAGAGATAGACATCCGACTTTACGCCGGTGCCCTAGGTAACCAATAGTTGCTATTGATATGTCATCACTAATAAGTCGGAAGCCCTAGTTTTGAACTTTGTTTAACGCGGACAATGTAGTGCGTCCAGCCTCTGCCCAAATACGGGATTTTTTTTTTCATCTTTATAAGAAGCCCAGGCATTTCAACGCGTTTTTGACAATTCCAAGAGTGTGATCGGACCAACTAAGATTGTTGGATATTTCAATGCCTGAGATGTTAAGAGATGGCGAGTTCGAGATATCTTCTCCATCGATGAAAATGGGTTGAGCGGGTAATAGATTACGTTTGAGTGATAAAGACAACATTACGTTTTAAAAGCATTAAACAAGACCCAATTTGCTCTGCCCCAAGCCAGTATTATAGTATATTATAGTTCAGTGAACTGAACCAGTTGGGCCGTTTGTTAACTATAACATTCCCACGAGAATCAGCTATAGAGTCGAACGAGTACACGAAATCAAGGGTGCTGTCGTCTGCTAAACTATGAATAGAATTGAAAGTGAGAGCTAGCAGATCATTAATAAAAATGGTTGAAGAGAGTAGAAGAGAGTAAAGAACCTTGCGGAACACCGGCATTGACTATAAAACTGTCATAACAAGCCCATCCAATATAACTTGAATTGAACGGCGAGAGAGAAAATTTACACTTTTCTTATACTATATGTAGTCATAGGAAGCTTTAGCGCAGGGCTAAATAATAAGTACGTAAAAAAAGGTAAAAAGGTTCGAAAATCTAGTAAATGTGATAGCCTAAAACCTGTGAATATGTTAGGTTTTAGGCTATCACATTTACTAGATTTTCGAACCTTTTTAACTGGTACAATAATAGATTCCTTCAAGGCCTCAGGAAAGTTTCCAGTCTGCATTGAATGGTTGATGATGTCCCACAAAACTGGTCATAAAATTTCTATTCCGTCCGACGTAAACTGACAAAGCTATGCCACTTTGAAGTAAAGGGTTTTCCAATAAGAGGTGTTATTTTGATATTCAAAGAAAAATGCCATTTTTTGAGATAAATGATCGGATCTTTATTTCATTATAAAGAAGAAGGTATGCCGTTATTAATGGAAAATAACATCAGCCAAACGACTACCACGACAACGCCTACAGGACCATATCCTTTTCATGAAATTTTCCATCACCAAATCGCAAAGTGGCTGCCCTATGTCCTCGATAGCCTCACGAATTCCATATTTGAGGTCTTGAATCGACGCTGGGCTGTTAGCGTAGACCTTCTCTTTCACGTGGCCTCAAAGGAAGAAGTCGCAAGGTGTTAAGGCACAAGATCTCGGTGGCCAATTGTGATCACCTCTTCGAGAGATAACACGGTCCGGAAACTTTTCCCGTAAAAGATCAATGGTTTCGTTGCTTGTATGGCACATAGCGCCGTCTTGTTGAAAGTAAACGTTGTCCAGATCAATACCATCCAATTCCGGCCATAAAAAATCATTAATCATCTGTCGATAGCGCAATCCATTCACCGTAACTGTTGCTCCAGCCTCATTTTCGAAAAAGTAAGGTCCAATGACCCCGCTGGCTAAAAACCGCACCAAACAGTCACACGTTGAGGATAGAGAGGCTTTTCAACAATAACTCTTGGGTTTTCCGAACCCAAGATGCGACAATTTTGCTTGTTGACGAAGCCATCGAGGTGGAAATGGGCCTCATCACTCAAGATGAGTTTTCGATGGAATTCCGGATCATTTTCATGCATTTCAAGGACCCAATCAGCAAAGACTCGACGTTGTTGATGATCGGCCGGCTTGAGTTCTTGTGTTAACGGAACTTTATAAGCCTTAAGACCCAAATCTTTATCCAAAATACGGTGTAATGACGTTTGTGGAATGCCTAATTCGAAAGAACGACGAGGAATGGACAAACCTGTGTTTTCTTCAACACTTTCGGCTACAGCAGCAATATTCTCGGCTGTTCTTGAGCGACGTGCACGGGTTTTATTCTTCACATCACTAACTTGTCCCGACAGCTCGAATTTTTCTACCAATTTCTGTATTGCGGTCCGACAAGGTGCTTCACGAAGACCCAAAAATGTTCGAGTTTTACGAACCGTCTCTGCCACATTTTCACCATTTCTATAGTAAATTTTAATAATTTCACTGCGTTGTTGAATCGTATATCGTTCCATTTTTATTAATGGCGTAGTTTCTACTTGTCAAGTGTCAAAAAATGACAGCTCCAAAAGTGACATCTACAGGAATAGCGGGCTAATTAAAATAACACCTCTTATTGGAAAACCCTTTATATCTTTCATGAAACACTTTGCGCTTGAATGTTTGCGGCTCATTTGTAGCTTGGGGAAAACATAGGATAGCAAACTGTTTTACATTCGTACTGTTGATTCGCGAAATTTTACGGCACTGCCTAATTTGACTTCAAGGGTGTGAGGATGAGCCCAGGTTGCCGGTCGTGTGGTGCGCGTAGGAAAAAATTGTATAAGGGATCGGGCTAGAGATTTCGTGAGAAGTAGCGATAAAAGAGAGATAGACATCCGACTTTACGCCGGTGCCCTAGGTAACCAATAGTTGCTATTGATATGTCATCACTAATAAGTCGGAAGCCCTAGTTTTGAACTTTGTTTAACGCGGACAATGTAGTGCGTCCAGCCTCTGCCCAAATACGGGATTTTTTTTTCATCTTTATAAGACGCCCAGGCATTTCATCGCGTTTTTGACAATACCAAGAATGTGATCGGACCAACTAAGATTGTTGGATATTTCAATGCCTGAGATGTTAAGTGATGGCGAGTTCGAGATATCTTCTCCATCGATGGAAATGGGTTGAGCGGGTAATGGAAAAATGAAAACGATCAGTCCTAGGCTTTTCTATCATACTGAAAAGTTCTTCCGAATTTGAAATCCTATGAAAATGGTTAAAATCATTTTTGCTGTCCGACGAACCGTTCTAGAAAGATAAGGGAAAAACTGCTTCAAAAATCAAACTTGTGGGGTGACCATACGAAATTACATACAGGCATTCATCTTAGAGGGTATTGTAAGAATTGATCTTAGACCTATTCTAGCTTTTTCAATTGTTTTCTGTTGAAATTTTGATTATCATTCCGTAAAGAATTTATTTTTATATACTATTAATATATACATAGATACGATTGTAGAGTCTGAATTGCTTTTGTGTAATTCAAGTTTAATTTTAGGCCTAGTAATTTGTCCTCTCTATCCGGTCACAGAGCTTTTTTCGCTGCAATTGTCTTTTAAAATTTCTTACAAGAATGTTCTATTACTGCTGACCAATGTATTCCAGTTTTGGATGGATTGAAGAACACTCATGCAACCACCTCTCTTTACATAATGTTCAAACAAGCGCAGCGGCATTCAAATCAATACAAAAATTTATGAGTTCAAGGTCATAGACTTACTTAGATTCATGGAGGGGCGTACATGAGCTAGCCTCGCATTCACCGCGACCTGAAAGATCTAATCTGTTTTAAATTCCTTTACAGGTTAAAACTGTTATAAAGTCTAGAATATATTCTAAGATTAAGATTTCACACGTAGTTTAGTGAAGGAAAGGTATGTTCGGTGTGCAGAATTCTCCGCCTGGCTAATGCTTCGCAATTACAGAGTAAGTGCTCTCAAGTTTCGTGAGCATACGCCCCCTGAAATGACATCTTTAGAATCTATTGACATGAAAAAAAAAATGCGTAATTCATATTTATCTTGACTTCAGCGTAACATTATTGAATTTGTTTACTTTTATATTTTGGCAATCCAAACTACTACGTCCTTTTCTTTAAACTTATCTGTATCTCCCCTGGTCTTCTATGAGCATGATTTAATTTTCGGGACTAATAATCTTTTCCCATTGGTGGACCCAAAACACTCTCCAAATTATAACCGAGGCATGAACGAAAACATCACAGATATTTTAATTCACCTGGATACGGTTGTGTTTAACAATCTGCACCCCAGTCTTATCATGTAGTTTAACTTCTTTAAATGAACTTTTTTTTTTTATGGAATAATATTTTATTAAGATTACCCTGATTTAAAGTTCATATAAATTCTACCTATTCTAAAGTTCCAAAAATTCGTATCATTTTTATCGAAGGCTTTCGATTTAAGAAAAGAAACGTTATAAGGAATTTGCTGCGAATATTTCAATTGAAGGTAGGTACTACCAGCATTATTCAAAATCAGAAAAGTGACTGAAGTGATTTTCGAGCACTTTCAATATGGTTTCATCACAGACTTCTGTTTAAAAAAAAATATCGCTCAATCCTTGACTTGTCTCTGTATGCAATTTAATATGTTCTCATATCTCAGATAAGAAGTTTTTTATAGTAATTCTACCTGGGTTTTCATCCCTATTCTAAATGGAATGCTTCAGGGATCCATATTGGGACCATTATTATTCTCCAACTTTATTATAGATCTTCCACTATTTCGGTATTTTTTATTATAGAGGAAGGTGGACGTAAGATTCCAAGCATGCTGACCAATGCGGATCATTATAATAAGATTTTAAAAATAAGAAAAAAATTCTCACCACAACGTTCCCGCCCTCTTAATGAAGCGCACAGGTCTAGGTGAGGTAAGGTTTTTAGCTTATTCACAGATAGGCGTGCAATCCCAAACATATCCAGCCTGTTCCGCGAACACGCCGGACAAGCGCACAGAAAATGTTCGCTTATCTCAGGCTCAGGACAAATACTCAGAGCTCTGTCAACAACTTCTATCTTTGTTAGATGAGCGTGAAGCCGGCTGTGGCCAGTGATAATACCAACCACAGTTCTGCATTGCTTTCTTCCGAACATCAAGAGAAAGTCAGAGAAATTTCTATTTGGCCCACCAAGAAAAAGTTTTGCACACCTCGACGTACTAAGGTTCACTCATCGTTATAAATGCTTCATGCGATCATCTGCTTTGATGAGAGATCTGATCACCGATGTGGCAACGCCTACAGCGGGTTCCGCTTCAAGGAAGGGAGGAGTAGAGCCAGACCTGGCTAGTAGGCCAGACCTCTCATTGCCCATAATCCCTATGTGCCCGGGTACCCAATGTAGGAACACGTTGTTGTGGATAGACAGCTGATCGAAAGACATTCTACAGTCCGCCAGTAACTTAGGATGTTATCCGAGAGCCACTCAGAACCATCAAGACTGGGTGTCTAACCGAGAAGATATATAGCAATGTCATTTCCCTTGATTTCTATTTCGGCTTACACACCAATTTGAAACATATGACAAGTATATTTATAACGTGTTTGAATTAATTTTACCTTACATCATGTGTAATGTGTTTCACCAAGTGCCCACACAAAATACAATCAATATAATTAAACATATCTTATATCCGGTTTTTGAAGGCGGGACCTGCCGCTTTCCGGGCGACTGCTCTCACCTCTGAGCTAACGAGACAGATGCTTTTACCTCTTGTATTTATTAATTTGTCTAGCCTATTAAGCTACATTTTCTTCCAGCTGTCATCAACCAGTAACGATGGAAGCGAACAAATAAAATGTAATTTTTATTTTATTATTGATCTTGTCCAATGGTGGACTCGAACTTAAAATTTTTAGAATCGATCAGATGGAATAGAAGAATTTTTAGAAAAACATTTTATTTTTTCTTTTGTATTTAATAATTTGATTTGAATCGTAAAAATAAAAACTTTTTGTAAAAATTCTTCTATTTCATCTGACCGACTCTAAAAATTTCAAGTTCGAGTCCACCATTGGACAAGATCAAAAATAAAATATCTTATATGTTGGTTAAATCTTTTTTCTTTGTTAGATTGTAAGGTTGGATTCTATTTCTTCATGAAAGTTAAATATGGCCTTTAAATCAACCATGTGATGTAGACATTATGTCCATTTATAATTTCTTACTGTAAATCAATTTTGCGTTATACTTTGAATTCATATTTATAAACGTTAGGACTATGATATTCTGAAGTAAACTTATTTTAACTAAACAACCAAAATATCTTTATATTAAGCTTCTTTTCTTTCCGTTCCAATGTCTTCCAGTCCACCAGATTTTGGGATAATCTTTGGCACTCGAAGGAGTTATTTGAATATATTACAGCATTCTATTTTCAGCATGTCTATTATTTCCGTTTTTTGTTGTTGCTCTATTTATAAGATTTAGGGCCGTATTCACCAAGCCAATTAATTGAAATTTAATTTAATTTCTGTTTTAGTACTCCTGTAAGAGAGGTTTGGGGCCCACTTGAATTAAAATTTAAATTATATATGCGTTATTATACCATAAAATAATACAAATAAAATCTTAATTTAATTTTAAGTGTGCTCTAACCCCCTCTTAGAGAAGTTGGTACTTACTAAAACAGAAATTACATTAAATTTTAATTAAATGGCTTGGTGAATACGGCCCTTAATCTTACTTACCTTAAATAAAGCTGATTTTAATTTTAATTCGAGAGTGCTCTAAAAACAACTGAAATACATCAGACTGCTGGGTGTTGACAATTTGAACAAATTTTCATTAAATTAAAGTCTTTACACTTATTTTATTCTTTTCCTCCTTCATGCGTTTTGATAAAAAAAAACAAATGGGAAAGAAATTTCTGTCCCACCCTATATTATGTTTATAAAGTCAAACTTCAAAATGAATATACATATATATAATAACCAGAACCAACATTACATTTTCTTTCTATTTTCTCTGTTTGCTAGAAAAAAAAACTTTCTCCAAACAAGTGTTTTTTTTTTATTCATAACAAATTCCTAATTTTAGATAATTTTTCCTCAGTAACTTATCCCCAAATAGTAACTGTAGTAACTCCTCTAAATTCCATACCTACACTATCGCACTTTGCAGCCATATGTTAACTCTCGAAACTATTTTACGAAAATGTGTATCAAACTATTCCTTCCTTCAGATAAGATTACCTTCCTCTTCCTCCCATCAGCAATGTCTTAAATTTTTCATTATTGCTTAACTTTACAGAACTTTTCAATTCATAAAATTCTCGAGCTTAGAAGCTTTAAGTATAAATGGAAAGTAGAAGTTTGAACACGTGGTGCCTGTGTCAGTCTCTCAGCGACAAGTAGTAGATAGGAACATATAGGAGGAAGTAGGTACCTACATATCTATGGAATAAAGGAAGCAGAGGTGCTAAGTGAAAACAAGTCGAAAAATTCTATCAGAAATTTTCATGACGATTGGCATTTTAGGTAGGTAGAAAGTTACGACAAAGACGTCGAGAAGGTTGAAAAGCACATGGGAAAATTCAGAGTGCTCGGGCTCTCCAGAAACAAGTTGGCTAGGCAGGTAGGTATATTCCGATCGGGGTGTCGAATAAAAGCATTCCATCACGCAGCAGCTAATACAATACGCCGAAAGGCAAACATTCAAACAGTTCGTTCACAATGCATACACGCTAATAAAACAGAAAGAAGTATACAAAATCGAGAAAAACAAAGTGTGCTGCTTTGAGGACGATTGTTCCTACTTTTAATTGATTTTTCCACTTTTTTGGTTTTTTCTGTGCGCCAAACAGAATATTGTCCCACACACAATCAAATTCTTGGAAATAAAGTAACCATTCATACTAGGTATAGGTATATACAATCAGAGAAAGAAAAGTTTTCCATCGCACTAGCAACAAAATTCAATGATGCTCCAGCAGCCCAGCTATACTGGGCTCATAGTCATACCATATATATCTACAAGTCTACAATATTCCTTCCTTCCTACTACAGTCGTCATCATACGAGAGAACTTTTCCTGATTTTTCACTTTCCACTTAACCGTGATATGATGAGAATGTATAAGGGGTTGCTGCTGCTTCTTTATTTCACAATTGGGATCAGGGGAGAAGTTGCTCAGTGCCAGCCTATCCCTGACATTATATGCCTTTGAAATCACCAACCATATCCACCACCCTGACCACCACCCTAAGCAACCGCAGCAATATAGTAGTCCTCTTAAGCCAAGATTTATAGGAATCTTACCTTGAACTCCTTTCCGTGTCATTATCAGCCAGCTTAAGGAGATATGTAACGAATTCAACGTCGTTTTTGAATGCTAACCGCTGTCTTGTAAAATCCCACTTTTCGGCATTTTTTGTTCCAATGTAAATATTTTTGCTATAGTTCTGATGACGATATTTCTTCGATTGGCCGCCACTATTACTACTTGCATTGCTGCCACTACCATTACCGCCACCACCAACACTTCCGCCTCCAGGAGGACCACCACCACCACTACCGCCGACACCACCAGCACCACCCCCAGGACCAGAAGTTGCTGAAGGTATGGTAGCTGCTGTGCCTTGTGAAACACCACCGATTCCACGATTTAGGAAATTATTTCTCGAGCCAATACTATTTTCAGAACCACTAAAATCGAACTCATTTAACTCAGACGATTTGGGCATCACTACAAGGGGTGAATTCACATTTTACCCGGGTATACGAAACTTTTCTAACAATTTTCCGACTTTTTCCGCTATTTTTCACCACTTTTTCACTTTGCTTGCGTTCACGCACATTTAACTGTTAATTTTCACTCTAGAAACATCCGCAGAAACTTATTCATTGGGAAATTTTTCGTCATCCATATTAAAGCGAAGTAAATCCAACAAGCCGGATGTTGCATCCCCTCGATAGGATCTGGTGAAAAAAAATCAGCCTTTTTCACGAAATATTTTCACACAATCAGAGACTGTACACGATTTTCCAGTAAACTAAGTGCAATCATGAAAATATCTCAAGGAATTTAGCATATTTTGTGGCTTTTAAGACCCGCACTGTTGGCACCACCTTCTTTTCTTTTTATCCTTTTTTCCTTCAATTTCTTGTCATTCAAACTGTGGGAACAAAACTTTTATTTATGTTGGGCAAAAGTTGCTGTCAGAACGAAAGTTTAGTTTATGCCTTTTGTCCTTTTTTATGATCCTTTCGAAGTGTGCACCAGTATAAGTGTTGGTTGGGTAATGTTGGTGCATGCTTATATTATATTTGAAGCGCCAGTATGGTGGATATGTGTATGCACGTTTGGAAAATGGGGAGAAAAGTTTTTGGGGGTGTGATGAAAATTATTGGTAGACATAGTGTTACAGCGCTTGTTCGTTTTAAATAGATTTTCTGGAGATTTCAGTTTGGGTTTGTACTAGATGTGCTTTTTTTTAAGTGAAAACTTCTTTAGACGCACCGCGGGCAGAGAATGATTTTCACAATCGTAAACCCATTGGGCCGATAAACCAGTGCTTCTGAAAGAAGCGCTACCTTAGACATCATTTGGATGCTCTTTAGAAGAATAATCACTGATCTATTCAGAAAAATAAGCAAAGACCCAAGTATAAGGTAACTCGACAGTTTCTATCACTTGAAAGCTCTATAGAAGATTATTTGATGGGCTCCAACAGAAGTGCAACAATGGCTAATTTCATCTAATTTTCCACGAATCTGTAGATTTTTCCACTATTGTGCGAAGTAACGTATTTTTCATTTTCAATGTGAAGTTCAGAGTGGTTAGAAGTAATCTGCTGAAGTTCTGGTTAATAAAAGTGAGAATAAAAGGGAGAATATTGGCTTATTTAATCAACTTGATAAAATTTAATAACTACCACAAATAATTATGAGTGCCTTACTAATGTTCAAAGGAAGCAGTCTTGAAGGCCTCTGATTAGATTTAAAAAGAAGCACTATGATTATTTTAAAACTCATTAAAGCTGGCTTTTGAAAGAACACCTTCAAAACACTTCTTCATTTGGCATAGCTCCTAGAGCGCTTTTTAGGAACAGCACAGCAGTGATATTCCCTCGACGAAAAAAGCAATGGATTGGGATAGAGAATAGAAACGCTGCGAGCTTCCAGGGAAACGCTTCAGGAATTTCTTAGAGTGCTCTTTTTCTCAATGGGAATATTTAGTTGTCTCGAAATTGGAAGAAATCAAGCTTCGATCTTGAATGACAGTCGCAGCAAATATAGAGAAAAACCAATTGATCTTGCTTCAAATTTACAGATTAGTTGACTGTACTGGGTGTCATGCCTTTTGCTATTTACCGTACACATCTCTAGATGTATCTAAGACATATTATACAAGAGTGTGTTAATTAAAATTATTAGTGTTATATAATTGTGTATTGTTTTTTGTATACTACACATATTACTTTATCTAAATAAGTAATAATTCTATCAGTTTGTGAATAAAAATCTTCTTATTGTTCCACTATTTTTGATTTATTTAAACGTTTTCGTTATAGACACGCTACCATCTTCAGATATCATTATTTTCAAACTAAAAAATATATGCATAGCTAGACTACTCGACTATGTTAAAATGGGAAGCAAACAGTGCCCCAAATTCAATATACGTTATAAACTATCCGTTAACAAAAGTGATGGGCGAATGATAACAATGTTAATGATTTGTGTTCAAGAGATGAAATAGTCTACTTTCGATAGGAGGTTCTCCAGTGTTCATTAACTGAAGTGAATTCTTATGTATAAATAACGATTCCCATGCATCCAGTTTTTGGTTATTTCTTACTGCCTTTATTAATTTGAAATTTCTTATGTGAATTTCATGGCTGATGTTATTCAAAATATGGTGAGCTATGCTAGATCGATTGGATTCGTTTTTTGTTATGTGTCTGTTGTGTTCCTTCCATCTTTCTTTCACAGCTCTCGATGATTGTCCAATATAGGTGAGACCACACGAAGAACATTTTAAAGAGTAAATGCCGCTCTTACTAAGTGGATCATCCAGATCTTTGGTTCTGCACAAAATACCTCTAAGTTTATTAGACGATACTGGGATAACTGTTCTGTTAATTTTCTTAAAGATGTTTTTGAATTTACCGGTGTATTTTGGGTGATACGTTATTCCTACCCGTTTAATATCCGAGTCATATCTGTCTTTTAGTGTTGTGATGTCCTTAATCCATTTTTTATATTTTTGTTTATGGACTAGTGCGTCTATTAATCGAGTATGGAAGCCATTGATTCTTGCAGTGTTTTTGATGTATCTCAGCTCTGAATCATAGTCTGTTTCTGTCATGGGGATGTTCAATGAAATGATTGTTTTGAATAAAGGATTGAATTTTGCCCTCCCTAACGCATCCATACCAAAAACTGAGATAATTGTTGACATCGATACAGCTATTAGATACGTTTCAGGTACAGAAAAAGAACAAGTAAGGAGAAGCATTATCCCAATCATACAAAACAATAAAAATAAAAATAATAAAGAGAATGACTCTAATATTAACTTTTCAGAAATTATAAAAATTCTTAAAGCAAAAAACTGCTACTATACTAAAGCAGATAAGAGTAACAATATTGTTATTTTAGATATATATAGAATAAGATAATTACTGAAGGAAACTATAATGAAGTCAAGAACCCATTAGCTAAAATGGTTAGAGAAACATCTAGAGCACTCATTGACCATAGAGATATACTTGGATTCGCTACACAAAGAAGACTGTTAGTTTCAAATCCAAAATGTCCAAAATTGTTTGGTTTACCCAAAACACATAAACCAGGCAAATGCATGAGACCAATAGTTTCTAACATCAATGCTCCATCCGAAAAATTAGCGAAGTGGTTGATGTCTGAATTCCGAAAGTTAACTCCCGCTTTAGGCATGTCCGTTAAAAACTCAGTTGAGTTTGTAGAAGAAATTAAAAATATAACTCTCGAAGATGATGAAATCTTGTGCTCATTTGACGTTACAGCCCTATATCCAAGTGTACCAAAATGAAGAAAACCCTAGAATTTTTCCAGATTTGGCTGAATAGACAATCCATCGATGAAGAGAGAAAAATAATGTTCTCGAAACTGACTAGACTTTGTATGAACCATAGTTACTTCACATTCAGAGGCAAATTTTTCAAACAATTAGACGGAACGGCGATGGGAAATGCTTTAGCACCGTTTTTATCATCAGATATCTTCATTGGGCATTTGGAAATGCAATGTAAAGAAGAGAATTGATGCCACGGGTGTGGAAAAGATAGGTAGATGACATCTTCACTATAATAAAGAAGTCAAAAGTCTCGACAACTTTGGAAAAACTGAACGAGTTGTTTCCTACTATAAAATTCACAAGTGAAATTGAACGCAATGGTACTCTTCCCTTTTTAGATGTGCTGATTAAGAGAGTAGATACCCAACTCACCTTCTGTGTGTATAGGAAACCAACAAATACACAAAGATATATAACATCAGACTCTAATCATTGTCATCAACATAAAATGGCTGCTTTCAATTCTATGGTCCACCGATTATTGAACATCCCCATGACAGAAACAGACTATGATTCAGAGCTGAGATACATCAAAAACACTGCAAGAATCAATGGCTTCCATACTCGATTAATAGACGCACTAGTCCATAAACAAAAATATAAAAAATGGATTAAGGACATCACAACACTAAAAGACAGATATGACTCGGATATTAAACGGGTAGGAATAACGTATCACCCAAAATACACCGGTAAATTCAAAAACATCTTTAAGAAAATTAACAGAACAGTTATCCCAGTATCGTCTAATAAACTTAGAGGTATTTTGTGCAGAACCAAAGATCTGGATGATCCACTTAGTAAGAGCGGCATTTACTCTTTAAAATGTTCTTCGTGTGGTCTCACCTATATTGGACAATCATCGAGAGCTGTGAAAGAAAGATGGAAGGAACACAACAGACACATAACAAAAAACGAATCCAATCGATCTAGCATAGCTCACCATATTTTGAATAACATCAGCCATGAAATTCACATAAGAAATTTCAAATTAATAAAGGCAGTAAGAAATAACCAAAAACTGGATGCATGGGAATCGTTATTTATACATAAGAATTCACTTCAGTTAATGAACACTGGAGAACCTCCTATCGAAAGTAGACTATTTCATCTCTTGAACACAAATCATTAACATTGTTATCATTCGCCCATCACTTTTGTTAACGGATAGTTTATAACGTATATTGAATTTGGGGCACTGTTTGCTTCCCATTTTAACATAGTCGAGTAGTCTAGCTATGCATATATTTTTTAGTTTGAAAATAATGATATCTGAAGATGGTAGCGTGGCTACCGAAAACGTTTAAATAAATCAAAAATAGTGGAACAATAAGAAGACTTTTATTCACAAACTGATAGAATTATAATTAGTTTCACAGTGCTCAATTAATTTAAACAACAGTGTGTTTTTTTAAAAAAAATTTAATTAAATAAGTAATGCAAAAAAAATTCACTTCGGTCTTAAGCACATACTCACTTTTTTTATTTTTATATTTTAGACAAATTTTTACATTTTGCACTAGTTCTCTATTGATCACGAAGCATAATTTTCTGTTCTTTTCATATCTAATCTGAAGTTATATGGCTTGAGAGAAACCTCAATATATATTGCCTGTAGTGGGAATCCATTCGTTGAATATCTAAGTTCCATAGTCGATTATGGCTAGTATAGTTTACATTATTTATTGATAGATTATGAAACGTCGAACATTTTAGTGATATGTAATAAACAAACCTTCTCCCTTGTCACGACAGTGTCAGTTGATCATATTTTATCCACACTTAATTAAAATGTATTACATCTGTCAACTTTTCCGTGTGAAATATATGTCTGGATATATAAATCGCTTCGAACAAATGTCTCCACTTCATATTAGCGCCATCTGCGTTCCATGATCTAAACATTGATTTTTTTCTTTCGAACAGCATACTACTGTACGAAATCTCAAACCGAAATTTTCATGGCACTTCTCGCCCACATTTTTTTACATATATTTTGTATAGGAAACGAAATGTTCGCATGAACAGCGTACTAGGCTTAACTGTGTATGACAAAACCATAATAACAAAATGGCGTAACTACCTTATGTCAATGTATTTCGAAGAAAAGTAACTCTTTATTTAACAGCAGCTTTCCCCCCCCCCCCCCCATAACGACGAATAGTGTTATTCAAGATGAATTATAGCTTGTCTTGACATAGTAGATCAACTAAGCATTCTAGTCCTGTTGAACTTTTCAAAAGCCTACGAGCGCGTAAATCACTAAACACATTCATTCATCTTTGGTTTGTACTTTTTAGCCACTCACCTTATTTGGAAATTTTATAGTCTAGATGAAATCTAAAGGGTATACTAAGTTTGTAATTTGTAACACCTAGAAATAAGGATGGTAGACCAAAATGGATTAGACACCCATGCATAAAATTAAAAGTTATTTTGATTTTTGCATGTCCGCCGCAAGTCCGTCCGTCTATATAAAAATTTAGGATTTTTATGTATAGGTACTGTGAAAACCATAGGTTAGGTTAGAGTGGCGGCTATCGCGCAAGGATCTCTGCGATCAACCTCACTTAGACCAATTGCGGTCTATTGTGATAAAATAATAAAAAACCATAAGTCCTATACTATTTTAATGTACTATTATATAAAATCCTATAAAATTGGTTATAATAATTTTTGTTTTGTCCAACGAAGCGTTATAGAAATATATGCGAAAAACCATTGCAAAAATCAAACTTGCACAGGAATGAATACTCATATCTAGGGTATCATAAGAATTGGTCTTAGACCAATTTTAGCTTCTTTTCCTTTTTTTACAGTAAATATGAATAATATATTCTATATAGCCTACTAGAATTTCCTTCGAGACTCGCCAAGGATCGATATTTGTACCTCTGTTGTTTAATATCTTTATTAATAATGTCCTGAAAGGTGCTGAAGGTATAAAATTCACATGTAGTATCTACGTTGTAACCAGACTAAGAAATAAGAAATTATTTACGGTTAAATTCGTTTGAAAAAATTCATTTCTGTAATATAGTAAAGTACCAGATTATGATGCTTTGTCAATATTGAAATAAATCTTTTTCCGTGCAAAATGAAAGAAATTTTAGGGGTTGGATAAATTGAGTCATGAAAGGATATTCACCAACAATTTATTAGAATAGTTCTTTTTCGTATTTCACTGTATGTAATCTTGTATTTCCAAAGCTGAATAGCACCTTGATGGGTTTCACGAATGTGTGTTTAGTATATTTTTGTGCGCTTTCTAGGTTTGATATTATTTTCTTCACGTTTACCTCAATTTAAAGGAGCTATTCTTCTTATTCACTCTATTTTCTGAGAAGAAAATTGAATATATGTTAAATTGATCAACTGGTTTTGCACTCTTACAAAAACTAAGACTTGTTTTTCCATTTTTTTTAGAAATTTTATATATGCAAATTTATACTTTGTACAAATCATTCGGCTGTGGAATAATATTGGCCAACAATATTTCCAAGACATTTTCAGACACGTTCATTCATCGTTGCTTCTATAGATATTTCCAATGCATAATCGATCACTACTCATTTCTCGGTGCTACTAGCGACTATCTAGACATTTTTTTAGTGGTGTTTTTAAATTTTGGTTTTTTTCCAAAATTTTAATTTTATGGTACCGACATATTTTATGGGGGACCACCCCAATTTGATTTGGAGTCTTGAAGTTTGAGCACTATATTATAAAAAATGTCAGACAAAGCTATGGCTGCAGGTTTTATATGCCATAAATAGAGTTTTCTCTACCCGTAAAAACATGAACGTAATGAAATAATCTTTAATTATTAACGAGGTAGCAAAAAAAGCCGCTAATTATTATTTTATAAGAGGTGAGAGAAAAAAATCTGATGTTAAAAAGATCTGCAAGGGGAGAAATGATGTTATGGCGATGATTTTTGACTTCATGCAAAATCTGTCTCTACCTTTTATACCAGTTCAGTATCAGAAATTTAGTAAGGTGGAATATTATCCATTCCATCATTATCCATTCCACCATTATCCATTCACCCTGTATTATTTTACAAATTACAAATTGTAATTATAAATATAATTCAATTTTAATAAAACAAGCATTCCAATGTTCGACGCATTCCATTGTTTGACTTGCACTTCTCGTGAAAAAAACATGGAAAGTTTATGGAAAATACAGATGTTTTCAGATTTTCTAACCTGACCCAATCTTAAATAATTTTTAATTTTTCTAAATGATATTTCAAATATATTTCATTATTGAATTTCTAAGAGCACATATTAAAGGCAATTTTATTGATGTTGTTAGTTTTGCATAAATTGTTACAACTGTTAAAAATCACCAACTAGAATATTGTAAAAAAAAAATCTATTACAAAAGCACAATATTCAAAATGATTTAGGCATATCTAAACATCCATCCATGTCTACAGAAAATATATTTCTCTATTTCCCATACATAAAATCTGCTTAGAGATACCTACGTGTGCTTATTTGATTTAACTTCTTTTGGTCGCTCCTTTATTGATGTTTTCCCCTGAAGGAAAGCTATTCACATAAGCACATACCAGCAGTGTTATCCTCCATCTCACCCTCCAGTACATGGAGTGGGTAAATTAACCTTCTGAATCCGTTGTTTTCCTAAATGAGTTAGGCAAAGAAAAATCAACAAATCAACAAATCAACAAATGAACCTGATCCGTCAAAATTCTACAACATAGTTAAAATATTAAAAATTCCTAAAACAAAAACAAACAAAAACTATTAAGGCTAAGGTCTTAATTTATCTAAGATATGCTCCAATACTATCCTGAAAATATTCAACTTTTTCAGTTCAGGGGCGTTTTGTTAAGGATGGTCAAGCACATGACTTCCGCTGTTGCTATAGTGATTACGGAGAAGGGGATAGGGCGGGTCGAGAGGTTGCGGAAAAGCGAAAGCTTTTTCCCCCATATTTTCTTTTGCTTATATCATTTATTGCACTTCATCAGTTATCCTTCTCCTTGTAAACATGCGTACCAAAATGTTACGTCTTATATGCTTACATACATATATGGTATATTAAATGAATACTAAAATTCCTTTGGGGGTGGTTGTGTTATATGTACACATATAGCATAATATTTGAAGCCCGTGTACAAATATTATGATTCATGCTTGTGTGCGTGTGTATAGTACTTCTACAAAACATAAGAGGAGCTATTTCGAAATTTTATACTCGGACTTTATGAGTTTGTTGGTCTTGAAATTCTCTGGCATAAAAACATCTGTTTTCACTTTTTCGACATCGAATTTCCAGCGGGAAGTTTATAAAATCTGAAAATATACAACACTCTCGAAATAAACATGTCGAATTATGAAGAAAGGCATATAATATCTGTATTTTGTAGGCGTCTAAAAGTTTTAAAGGGATGGAGAATCTACTTTTGGGTCATTTCATTTCAAATAGGCAAATGTGTGACAAGACCATCACCAATTTTGTTGAAATTTTACATATTACTTGGAGGGTTTGTTAAAACCAAATTACAAATTAAAAACTTTTTCTATACAATGCATATTTTGCGAGTTATGGATTTTTCGAAAAAATTCTGTTCCTGGCGCTGGATACTGATAAAATTAAAATGACAAATCACAATGATAAAATGATTTCAAAGGAAGGACAATATCACCATACCATAATTTGGAATTCTGATTGTTGGGTGACATGACATGTATCTTAAATAATAGAAGTGATAATTTGACAATTGCGTTGTAATTGAAAAATTGCCTGTAGACTCTATATGGGCCTCGAAAGAGTAAAACTAAATCCCCTTTCTATGTACCTAATTGAATATATTCCTGAAAAGTCAGTAATTGAGAAAATTTTAATGGGAAGATTTATGCAAATTTTGTAACAACTTAATTAAGATCTTCAAGGGTCTTATCACCGGCCAGGAGGGTGATTCTGATCTTTTGTCATACTTGAATGTCAAAATATACGACTAAATGAAATGAACTTTGCTTCTGATTTTTTTGTGTTTTTATTCAGGTCAGCAACCCTTGCATGACGTAGAATGAACTGAAAATGACACTTCACATTACAAATTCAAAATAATATTTCGGATTTAAGCACTTGTAATGCACTAATTAGCTGTAGAATCTCCATTTACTAGTGTAAAAATTTTGTCACAACTTCTGGGACCAGTTGACTAATTTGTCGTATATTTAGGCGTGTTTTTTGACGTTTGTTCACCGAAAATTCATTATAGTTCATTTTGTGGTAGATAATAGTGAAGACACAAAATGAGCTGTGTTAAAAGAAAACGTACGACAAAATGTGTCAAAATTCACGTCTAAATAGTACGACAAAAGATCAGAATCACCCTCCAGTTGGAAAAGATTTTCTGTTAGCCATCTTACAGACTTCAGTTTCTAGATGCGTAGAAGAAATTTGTGCGGTCATTACAATGCAATCGCACATGATGTTAAAAAATTTCCAATTTCCGAATAAGATCGGTACCACTTTAAATATATAATATATAAAGCAACAAGTAAAAAAAAGCTAGAATTGGTTTAAGACCAATTCTTATGATACCCTAAATGAATACCCGTATGTACGTAATTTGGTAAGTGCAAGTTTGATTTTTGAAGTGGTTTTTCACACATATTTCTAGAACGGTTGGTCGGGTGGTAAAACTGATTAGAACCATTTCATTTTCATAGTATCTCTTATTCTGAAGAACTTTTTAATACACTAAAAACGTCTAGAAATGATCATTTTCACAATATACGTAAGCATTCTAAATTATTATATGGCAAGAAGTAGTTGTCCGTTTTAGCCCATTTTTGAAATTACCTTTACTATTTATATGTGAAAACTGTATGGCAAGGAGCTATCCGAATTGGTGGTTATGCCGGCAGGAGCATGTTAATATCCGATAGATTACATCTAAGATCGCTAAGAATTAACTTCAATTCAGAAATTCAAACTAGACTTGTTTGCCCGGAACAGCTTGCACTTATGCAATGACGACTTTACATATTTCTGTTATTGTTATATTTTTTGTTATTAGAATGAGATCTAACTGTATGTAACAAGTAAAAAAGCTAGAATTGGCCGAAGAACCAATTCTTGTGATACCACAAATTAATGTTCGTATTAATTTCGTTATTTTGATCCATCTGTGACAGTTTGATTTTTGAAGTGGTTTTCGCTTATATTTCTAAAACGGTTCATCGGACAGCAAAAATGATTATAACAAACTTCATAGGATTTCTATTCTGAAGAACAAGAACTTTTCAGTACAAGACTGATCGTTTTCACGGTATACGTAAAAAACCTAAATTTTTATATGGCAACACCAAAAAGGGGTTGCTCAAGTTAGTTCATTTTTATACCCTAGATGAAATCTATAGGGGTATACTAAGTTTGTCATTCCGTTTGTAACACCTCGAAATAATGATGGTAGAGCAAAATGGATTGGACACTCATTCATAATATTAAAAGTTATTTTGATTTTTGCATGTCCATCCGTCCGTCCGTCCGTCCGTGCGGACGATAACTCGAGAACGCGTATACTTAGAGAGCTGAAATTTTGTACACGGACTTTAAAAAAAAAGTAAAATTAAGTTCGAAAATGAGACAAATCGGGCAACTCCTTCGTGGGGTTGCCATATAAAAATTTCGTTTTCCGCTATATATTTGGACACTGCCTGAGAACGCGTCGACGTAGAGATCTAAAATTTCGTGCATGAAGTTTTTACTAGATTAGCAAATAAAATGATAAAAATGGACTAAATCGGGTGTTGCCATATAAAAATTTAGGTTTTTTACGCATACTTTGAAAACGATCGGTCCAAGACATTTTTATTGTACTAAAAACTTCTGCAGAATACAAAATCCTATAAAATTGGTAATAATCATTTTTTCTGTGCAACAAACCGTTCTAGAAATATATGCGAAAAACAACTTCAAAATCAAACTTGAATAGATCGGTGACCATAAGAAATTTAATACGGGCATTCATCTAAGGTATCATAAGAATTGGTCTTAGACCAATTCTAGCTTTTTTACTTGTTGAAATTTCATTTGCTATTGCTATGAAAACATCATGTGATAAATTTCAGCTCTCTACGTCCACGCGTTCTCAGGTAGTGTAAATATATATAGTATAAAACGAAATTTTTGTATAACAATGTGACAATTTCCATTCAATAAATATTTTTCTTACTTTGTGGCAGCGCTAATCACTCGCAGCATAAAAGCATATTTTATGCTGGCTTCACTTTTTGCTAACTGTCATCGTCTATATTATATTGACGTCTGTGGTCAATTTTCAAAGAAATAATCTTTCTTTTTATAGCGGCCTTAATTTTTCCTTTATTTTTCCTTGATTCTAGGGGCCGATCTATGGGTTCCTCCGCTATCCAATTAATCATAGCGAAACCCATTCTGGACAGAGCATCAGTTGCCTTATTTCCAGGTATGTCACTGTGACCACGCACCCTGCAGTGAATAACCCTGTGGTTAGCACAGAGTTTCCCGAGCTCTGCCTGCAATAAAATACAGTAGTCCGGTAGGCGATACGACTGCTGCATTAGAGGGACAGCTGAGTACATCCCGGCTCTCACTACCACATGCATTTTCGAACCGGCAGTAAAGACACATATGTATATCAGAGTCTTTTCCCACGCGATGAATGGGATGATACATTCCTCTCTACTAGAAATCCTAGTTGAGAATGTTATTCAAAGTCTAGTCTAGGGACGATATAATCCGTGGCTCCCCGTATACAGTCTCCAGTACTGAACTTCAGTATTCTGCTGTTGTCCAGCAACCTGACCCTCTAAGGCTTAGTGCACTTTTTGCAGCCATATGACCCTACTTGTGCTGTCGTTGGCGTTGTACGAACGGCACCAATAACACCTAGACAAACAGCTCTCTGCACTTTTGTTAGACCCTTCAGGTGCGTTGATTTCTCTGGAGCAGTCTACCATACCAAGATTCCATAGGTGAGGATAAGCCTCACAATAGCGGTGTTCATCCAGTGCACGATGCGAGTATGTGTTCCCGATCTTTCACCAAAAGCTTTCCTGCAGGTACAACAGCGCAATGGTCGCCATTTTGACGCATTCATTCGTATTTATCCTCCAATTTAACTTGAAGTGTAGTATCACTCACTAAAAGAGACGAGAATTCCATTAGCCACCAATAGCCACAGTCTAAGAAAAAGAACTCCTCTTTATGGAGTATCTCTGGACACCATCTTGCTAACTTTATTACTACCAAGTTCTGTGTGTATTAGGCGGTTATTGAGCATTAAGTTAATTGATTTGCATATAGGACTCGACTCCTAGACCAATCAGGGCGTCCGGAATGGCCTCTATTCTAACATTGTTAAAGGCTACCTCGATATCCAGAAATGAACCTGTATAGTGTATTCTTTTATATCGATTGACTTTTCAATGGTTTCTACTACGTCATGTAGCACAATTTCAACCGATTTACCCTTTAAGGTATGCATGCTGTGAACGTGAAATCTCACTTCCCTTCAGTAGGCCGCCCGTGGATGCTTCTATTAACCCTTCAAAAGTCTTCAGAAAAAACTATGTAAGGCTGATGGGTCTGAAGTCCCTGGCAGTCATGTACCCGCTACGGCCTGTCTTGGGAATGAAGATCACTTTGTTTGCATATTGTAGAGAGCAAAAGATTGAATTGCCCACTCCATTTTCTCCTTGGTGACTATGTCCCGGATAGCTCCTAAATTTGGACTATCTCCGTACTCGTTATTGTTGAAGGTGTGGTCTGCTATAGAGTTCCCCGGAAAATGGGTATTCATAAGCAGTTTTAGAATCTCCTCGCCAGTCTCGGTCCAGGTACCGTCCTCCTTTTTCAGGGAGGAGGTTACACTGGAATCCTTGGCTAAGACCTTCTTAAGTCTGGCAGATTCACTTGTGCTCTCTATGGATTCGCAGTAGTTCCTCCATGAAGAGAACTTAGCACCTTTGATTGAGCACTTGCTCTATTGAATAGTCCCCGTGCGCGCTTCCTGAGGATACTCAAGTTCCTATTCCACCAGGGTGGGTAGGACTTCCTTGAAGGTTTACGCAGTGGACAGGGATTTCAACAAAGGTTGTATTAAAGGCATCGTTGTTATTCTTGACCGCGTTATCTATTAATGATGTACAAGGTAATATCCCATATACGGGAACGTTTAGTCTTCCCGCTACAATATTACTAATTTATTTCAGTCTGTCTTAGCTGGATTCCTAAATAGTTTTGGGGGCTCGGGTTAGTGGACTATTTCAAATAAAATCCAGCCGTGATTCGAGAACGATCTCTTACGGGATACTTCCAATTAACCACATTTAGATCGTTCGATTCAGTGATGAATGTCACATCTAATACTTCCGCCCTATTTGCAGTGATAAAAGTGGGAGTGTTTCCCCTATTACAGATATTTATATTGGACTTCACAATGAAATCGAATAAGGACGCACCTCGTTTTGATGTTGGTGCTACTCCATATCGTGTGGCGGAGCTTGCATGGTCAATTATCTGTTGACCGAAGAGTGTTCGGTAGGGAGAGAAACCAGTTGCTTGGTGGAAAGAGCTCCTGAGGGAGCTAGCTATCTGGCTTAGCTTCTCATCCCACTTAGTATGTTCCTTTCGGATATATGCTCTAATCGCGCTCGCAAGTGTTTCACCCGATACTTGTCCAGTAATCTGGCGAACTGAGCCGAGCAAAACTGGACTCCATTGTCAGAGACTATAGTTTCCGGAACTCCGAACATATGAAATATTTCAGTCTCGATGAACTGACACACATTGAGAGTAGACGCCTTTCTGATCGGTTTGAGAATCGGGAACTTGGAGAAGTGGTCAAGAACTATCAATATGCAGACATTTCCTTTCACTGACCGAGGATATGGACCTAGAAAATCGATGTACAGCATTTGCCATGGTCTTTCTGTCACAGACTGGACTCCCATAGGTGGTCTAAGAATAGTATTGGGGGCTTTGGCTCTTTGCACACGTCACAGGTGCCTACGTAGTTTCTGACGTCAACTGTCCTTCGTGGCCAGTACAAGTGTCTTCTTAACTTCTTAAACATTCCAGTGTTTTCCTTATATCTCCGTGAGAAGCTAGTGGCGGATCATGCGCTCTTGAAATAACGTCGGAGACAAGCCGTCGTGGAATCCAAAGCTTCCAAGCTTCTTCTTCCTAGATCGGATCGCCTGTTCTCGGAACAGTCCGAATATAAACGAAGCCATCCCTGACGCAAAGATCTGGTAGTTTGCCAGAAGCTGTTTTAACCTTATGACTCGCTCCTCATATTCCAACGAGTTGAAATATGGAGAACTAAGGTCAACTTCCGGGCCAGGATTTTCAGGTGTTGTTAAGCTGTCACAATGAATTCGTGACAGCGCATCAGGAACGACGTTCAGGCTTCCTTTCCGGTGCTCAATGGTGAAGTCGAAACCTTGAAGCTTCAAGCTCCACCGATCAAGTATGCCGCTGAGGTCCTTTTGAGACATCAGCCATTTCAAGCTCACATGATCAGTCACTATCTTAAACGGTATAAGTTCTATGAAGGGCCGGAATTGCATATAGCAATATGCTACATGACATACTGAAGCGTGTATGCCGGCTGGCTGCTGCCATAGCAGAAAACTGGAACGCACCCCGACCGAGAGAGATGCGTTTCCTCAAGTTCTGTGTAACAGAAAAAAAAGAAAGAAGAAGTTTTTGGCATGAGAGGTCGTGAAAAAGAAAACCCGGAGAAAAGTGCAAACGAAATCCAAAGAAAACCAGCTGGAGAAAAGGTGTGTTATTTAAACTGTATACGCATCAATTTTTAATCCATTGCAGTGTTCGTCCTATGTTAATCTTAAAAGATTGGCCGCCAAATTTTATTGTGAAAAAAATACAATCGGACAAAGGAGATGATCGCAAATAGATCCTGAAAACATCACGTTGATCTTAGTCTTTAACTTTCCTGATAGTTTCGGCCAAGTATTGCGAACGAGCGTCTGAATTATTGGAAAACAATAGGAACTTTGAACGATTATATCGAGATCAACAAGAAGAGGATAATACAACTGCTCAAAAAAAAAATCAAATCTCCTAATTCACCTGCAACAATTTTAATCAGAAAGCGGTATACATATACGGAGCACAAATTAGGGAGAATCAAGGTAACTCCATAGGTACTCATCACGGCTGCTGGAAGTCTCAGCGGAGTATTCAGATTATAATCATTTGCCTCAAGCGTCAGAACTTACCCAGTTCTACCAATTAGAACGAAATTAGATGTCCCGCGTCAAGCTGTGGAGAGGAGAACGGTGCCGAGAACATTACTAGTGACAATATTATTATAAAGTTTTATTAGATCATTAGAAGTTTCTGAACCTTTAGTTCTTTTGGCGAAATTAGAATTACAAATTGATACTGAAATGAAAGTTTTTTTCCAGTAGGCACCGCTAAGTCTAAATTAACTGTGCCAAGAACAATAGGGTAAAAGTAGTATAGTATGTCAGTAGATTCCTAGAAGTTTAATAATCTTTAGGTTTAGTTATGAATGTAATTTGAGATTTAATCGAAATAGTTTTCCTTGAGCACTGTGATTTAAGTACACTGTGCCGAGCGTAAAATGAATGGCCGTAACACCTCATTAACGCGTCATAGCATTTTATAGGGATCACAGGGTCATTCACTCATGCTTTTTAGTTCCTCAAGTTCGGTTATATATTGACAGCTACTAAATTCAATTCTTAAATTTGGATAGCTTTAGAGTAATTGAATAAAAGTAAAATAAGAAACGACTTGCAAAATTTTTGGTAAAAACAAGAGAAGAATAACGCGAGCGTGAGTTTAAACGAAAGTATACCAATATGATAATGTAGCAAATTAGTAACTACATGCACAAATAAGGGAACAGTTGTGGTGTAACTCGGTTTTGTCACCCACAAAGGACTGGGAGTGCTTCTGACTTCGCCAGGAAGTTGCACCAGCCCCGTCGATATCAAGCCTTAGTAATCGGCTATGCACAGCTTTATTGATAATCTTCTAATTTATTCTTTAATAGAAGTTATTAGGATTTTGCACAATTAATTTAGAACTTTTATTGGTAGTCTTTCAATTTATTCTTCGATAGGAATGAATAAGATTAGCACAATTAATATAGAACTTTTATTGACAATATACTTTGAATTTATTCCTTAATAGGAACGATTAAGATTAACACAATTAATATAGAACTTTTATTGATAATATACTTTGAGTTTATTCACTATTAATATAGAACTTTTATTGATAATGTTTCAATCTATTCTTTAATAGAAGTTAACAAGATTTACTCAACTAATACAAAACTTTTACTGATAATATACTTTGAATTTATTCCTTAATAGGAATGATTAAGATTACACAGTTAACATAGAACTTTTATTGATAATATACTTTGAGTTTATTCACAATTAATATAGAACTTTTATTGGTGATATACTTTGAATTTATTCTTTGAATTTATTCCTTAATAGGAATGATTAAGATCACACAATTAACGTAGAATTTGAATGTATTCCTTAATAGGAATGATTAAGATCACACAATTAACGTAGAACTTTTATTGATAATGTGTCAATTTATTCTTTAATAGAAGTGATCGAGATTTACTCGATTAATACAGAACTTTTATTGATAATATACTTTGAGTTTATTCACTATTAATATAGAACTTTTATTGATAATGTTTCAATCTATTCTTTAATAGAAGTTAACAAGATTTACTCAACTAATACAAAACTTTTACTGATAATATACTTTGAATTTATTCCTTAATAGGAATGATTAAGATTACACAGTTAACATAGAACTTTTATTGATAATATACTTTGAATTTATTCCTTAATAGGAATGATTAAGATTACACAGTTAACATAGAACTTTTATTGATAATATACTTTGAGTTTATTCACAATTAATATAGAACTTTTATTGGTGATATACTTTGAATTTATTCTTTGAATTTATTCCTTAATAGGAATGATTAAGATCACACAATTAACGTAGAATTTGAATGTATTCCTTAATAGGAATGATTAAGATCACACAATTAACGTAGAACTTTTATTGATAATGTGTCAATTTATTCTTTAATAGAAGTGATCGAGATTTACTCGATTAATACAGAACTTTTATTGATAATATACTTTGAGTTTATTCACTATTAATATAGAACTTTTATTGATAATGTTTCAATCTATTCTTTAATAGAAGTTAACAAGATTTACTCAACTAATACAAAACTTTTACTGATAATATACTTTGAATTTATTCCTTAATAGGAATGATTAAGATTACACAGTTAACATAGAACTTTTATTGATAATATACTTTGAATTTATTCCTTAATAGGAATGATTAAGATTACACAGTTAACATAGAACTTTTATTGATAATATACTTTGAGTTTATTCACAATTAATATAGAACTTTTATTGGTGATATACTTTGAATTTATTCTTTGAATTTATTCCTTAATAGGAATGATTAAGATCACACAATTAACGTAGAATTTGAATGTATTCCTTAATAGGAATGATTAAGATCACACAATTAACGTAGAACTTTTATTGATAATGTGTCAATTTATTCTTTAATAGAAGTGATCGAGATTTACTCGATTAATACAGAACTTTTACTGATAATATACTTTGTTAATCTAAATGGTTAAGATTTGCGCGGAACTAACCCGAAAGCTTTTTTCTAGAATAAAAGTCGCCCGCCGGTTCTTGATAGACTGCTCGATGATCTTTTTCAGCCGCCCCTACATGCTTTTCGCTGCCAACGTTGTTTTCCACGCTTTTTGCTGATCGAGCGATTTCGCGATAAAAATGTGTGGAGAAAAATAATCGCGCGTTGTTTTTTTGATGTTGAGAAATGTCGGGAGGAAATATCCTCTACTAAGAAATATTGTATTTCTTATCGTTGGTGGGCAAAAGGCCCCACTTCAGCATTTTTGCATGTGAGCAAACAAAGTATACAAATTGTACACTTTGTATGACGGGAAATGAAATGAAATATTTTGTTATCGGGAGTACATATTTGCACGGGTATGCAATGTACTCAGGTTGGTTAGGCGTTATGAGTGCGAACTCATAACACCATCCCCCATAGAAAAAGAAAATTCCTACGTCTGATCAGGAGTAGGGATTTTCGATGAGCACTTGCCACACAACTCAAGATGAGGAGAAAAGAGAGAAAGAGAAAAAGGATAAATTTCTATATATATAGTAGTCCGATTTTTTTTTATGTAGATTTTTTTCGTTCTCTTTCGCTTAATTTGTTATAGTCTAATTTCCATCGGTTTAGCAATAACTGATGAGATTGAAATTTCCAAAATATATCACCCATTTATTATTTACAAAACTTACTTATTACTTACATACTTATTAAATTGTATTATGTTTAATTATTCCTTATTATATGCTCCTGTGACAAACAAGGCGTTCAACTGGTAACTCTCCCACTTGAGACGTTCTTATAATTTTTTTGTTGTCGACCAGTGGATAAAAAGGGGGTTTACATAATTCCTTTACATAGTGGGCTGGGCCCATCCTCTTTAGAGGTTACATTTATACTTAATTCTTGTGCTGTTACACTAGTTGCGTTGCTGGATTCAGAGAATTTCCCTCTTTGTTTCATGAAATAGAAGTACGCAAAAACGAAAATCAAAACAACGACGATAATAGTGGTGTATGAAATAGAATAGTGGTGGATGTCGTGAGCATTCAGACCCTGATCTTCGATTTGCCTTATTTCCTTTATAGAGGAACTTAACCGTTGCAGTTCGTTGTCGGAGGAAAATTTCAAGAGGTGCGTTCTGGTGGTGTTAGCAATTGGGAGTTTAATAATGTTAGGAAATCTCAAAGATGTAGATAGGTTCAAGATGGGGACGTAGTAATTGTGTATTTCCGTGTTTTTAGACGAATGGGGTTGGATAGTTAGTGTATCGCCTCGCAGGTAACACTTGTCCGACAGTTCCAGTATTCCAGTACCCAGTAGGGTTTGGGGGGAAATTTTGTTAACACAGACTTCGTCTAGTGTAGTGTTCTTGGTTAGAACAAAAAGCCATTTGTTCGCTTGTGAAAGCTGGATCCAAAAGTTACCTGGGGTGGCCTTCCGTATGTGGCAAGAGTCGGGCAATTTAGTGACGTGCTTTAGAAGCTCAATTTCACAGATGTTGTTTTCCGGATGCACGCTAAATATTGGGTGCATTAGTCGGCAAAGGTAATGAAAAGCATCTCGGGTGAGGCAATTCTGAAAGTCGAAGTTATTGAGGGTATAGTAGTGTTCTCGATTATAATCAACTACTAGATAGTGGACGGATGGCTGGATGTAGACGAATTCGTTTTCATAGGTGGTTGGCATTGGGGTTACTTTATATAGTTGGTATGCCATACGATAGGGTAAGGGTATTTTGAATTCGAAAATTATTTTATTTTCACTTCTAGCTGTGCTTGTCTGGCTCAACGCGTATATGCCGAACAGGTCCTGTAGGCCGGGGGAGATTGGGAGCCTCAGGTTATCGGGGAGCTTCTGTTGTATTACTAATAGAGCGTTTCTTAATTGGTTAGGAGTCAGTATAGCGGGGTGCGGCTTGCCATGTTTCACGTCTATCATCAAATCGAGGATAGAATTTATGGTAGACTCGTATCTCATTAACGAGAGTGTTACGGCATTAATAATTGACTCTATTTGGAGCGTCATGTTGAACTGAGATTCCGAGACGAGCGTTGTGTTCATTAGTACTTCCAGATTCTTAATCCTCCCATCCAAAGACAAAAAATGCGCCCTAATTTCGTGCTGACTCCTGTTGAAAATATTAACCGTCGTGTCTATTATCGACGTATGGTTCCTCAACAGGCCGAGGAGGCGCCTTTGATCAGTTTTCACACTGTCAATCAGGTGATCGTACTTAATGGCGTCATCCTCGTCTAGAGTTCCGAAGAGCATTTTACTCAGGGAACCCACTGCGTTAAAGGGGCTGCGTCTTTGTCGAACACTAAGGGGAGACAACAAGCTTTCCTTATCCTTAATGTTATCGAAGATATTCAAAATCTGTTTTAAAGAAGCTTGGCAGAGGAGGGGGTTGTCTGCGTAAGAGGTTAACCGTTGACAAAGACTTTTGATTACGCGTACGTTACCCTCTATTAGGTTGAACTCATAATTCAGACCTCTCAGGTCAAAGTAAACGATGATATGCCACTCTTGGCTAAAAAGGCTCACATTACCTGTTTCCTCGAAGTAAATCCCTGAGTTACCTTCCAAATAAGTGACGTTTAGCCCAGTCGCGGTGCTCCATAGATTTAGTAGTTGTATAGATAATAGGAGTTTGCCCTTGTTTGACATCCTGAAAAGGGAGAGAGCTTGACTTACTCGACGTACAATTTCAAATCATTATTATGTACAATCTTAATTTTACTTCCTATCTTAATGGTGGTATTCTCGGGAGAATTCAATTCTACAACGTCGTACGGTCCGAGCCAGAGCGGCGAGAGTTTGGACCTTTTTGCATGACTCCTAAGAAAAACCTTATCTCCGAGATTAAAAGAACGCTCCACTGAACTTTTGTCGTAATAACCCTTCGATTTTTGTTTAGATTTCAGAATGGTCCGACGCGCCATTTCAAATCCATGCTGAAGACGAGCCTTTAGCTCATTAGAATAGTTATCGTAATTGTAGCAGGTTTCCGGTTCGAGCTTTAGAGAAGTAGGGATTCTCACCGGGAATCCATAAACAAGCTCGTGCGGTGTGAAGCCAGTACTAGAATGAGGGGTTGAGTTGTAGACAAAGACAGCATACGGCATCCAGGTATCCCAAGAGAGAGGGTCTTTATTAACATAATGGCGGAGGTATTCAGCCAGTGTCCTATGACTACGCTCCAACGCGCCGTTAGTCTGGGGATGGTATGGGGTAGATTGTAACTTATGAATTTTAAGCAGTTTGCAGACTTCCGTAAACAGTCGGCTAAGGAAATTAGTACCCTGGTCAGTTAGGATACAATGGGGAATTCCGTGGCGGCATATGATTTTAGTAGTGAGCTCCCTAGCGACGGTATCCGCTTCGGCATCTGGCAGGGGAATACCTTCCGAGAATTTGCTAAGATCGTCCTGGAAAGTTAAAATGAACCTATTACCATTGTAACTGGTGGGTAGTGGGCCCACGATGTCGAGAAATACCTTTTCAAAAGGTCTCCTACTCGTAGAGGTTATCTTCATTGGGATCTTTTTGTTCCGATTTACTTTATTGGCCTGACAGGAGGGACATTTCTTTATGAAGCTTATGATGTCCTTATTCATATTCTGCCAATGATAGGCCATCTTTATTCGTTTTAAGGTTCTGTGCATACCAGTATGCCCTCCTAGGGGAGAGGTGTGATAATCGCGTATTATCTGCTGGGTATCTTCCTTGTCACTCAACTCGATCACTTCGTTGAGGAAAATATTGACAGGGAGTTTTGATGTTGAAAAGACAAATGCACACATAGATTTTAGTTCCAATAAGCTGGCGTGGTCTATGGCACTAAAGGAGAGCAGCACCATTGCGAGTTCAGATGATTTAGCGTACTCAAGGTATTCCATTAGGACAGTAAGAGCGGTCCTCTTTTCGGAGGGACCCGACAATGGAAAGGGGAGCTTGACTATTAGAATTTTGTTTTTTCCAGTTTCACATATTTTTAGTCTTGCAGGAATGGTGTTTAGTTCTAGACCGGTATACAACTCGAGGCTTTTCTTCGTTTTGTCGTCGTATGGGGTTAGTATAAAAAATTTTGGAATGGGGGTTTTGAACCTTATTAAAGAACCTTTCTTCTCGTGGACGAGCGAGTAATCGGCTGTGCCTTTCTTCATGTATTCGGCGTAGGCCTCATAAATGTCGGTTGTAGAGGGAATAAAGGTAGCGATGGTGTCAGAGTTGGGTAACTCAGTGCGAGTTTCACCCTGACGGGCATGTTGTCGTGTTACTGCGTTAACAGTACTATCGACAGGAGGTATGCGACTTAGAGCGTCCGCATTGGAGTTCAGTCTTCCCGACTTATAAATTATACAATAGTCGTATTCTTCTAATCGAATACGCCATCTCATCAGTCTTGAAGTAGGGTTTTTTAGATTCATGAGCCAGGTAAGTGGCTGATGATCAGTTATAATGGTAAAACGTCGACCATATAAGTAGGGTCGGAATTGTTCAACAGCGAACACAATAGCGAGGAGCTCCTTCTCAATAGTAGAATATTTTATTTCAGTCGAATTAAGGGTTCGACTAACGTAGGAGACAGGTCTATCCTTGCCTACTTCGCCTTGCGAAAGTACAGCGCCAATAGCGAAGTTACTAGCATCGGTAGTGACCAAAAATGGTTCATCGAAGCAAGGATATTTCAGGATAGGAGCAGTGATAAGTTTAGATTTCAATGTTCTAAAGGCTTCATCGCAAAAGGCGTCCCATGTAAAGGGCACATCCTTTTTAGTGAGGTAAGTAAGGGGTTTTGCGACTTTCGCGAAGTTGTCAATGAATCTACGATAATATCCCACGAATCCTAGGAATGATTTGATATCCTTGACCCGTTTTGGGGTGGGGTAGGTCCTTACGACTTTAATCTTTTCTGGGTCGGGATGAATGCCCTTTTCGTCTATCACATGTCCTAAATAAGTGATTTGCCTTCCGAGAAAATTGCATTTGTCAGGTTGCAACTTCAGTCGATGGTGTCTCAAACGGTCAAAAACTTTAACGAGCTTGGCATTATGGTCCCTAAGACTGCACCCATGAACCACAATGTCGTCCATATACACGAAACATTCTATGCCTTGTAGTCCCGATAGGACGTTGTTCATTAACCTCTGAAATGTAGAGGGGGCATTCTTCAGTCCAAAAGGCATCCTATTGAAGTGAAAGTGTCCGTACGAAGTACTGAAGGCAGTCTTCTCTTTGTCGACTTCGTCCATCTGGATTTGATGGAACCCGTTCGCTAAGTCCAGAGAGGAAAAATATTGAGACCTACCCAGTTGGTCTAGTATATCTGTAATGTTGGGCAAGGGAAAGGAATCACCGACAGTTATGTCATTTAGCCGCCGGAAGTCTACAACCACTCGCCAGCGCTTGTTTCCTGCTGAATCGGGTTTCTTGGGAACAAGCAGCAAGGGGGAATTCCACGGGCTTGAGCTTGGGCTTATGATCTCCCGTTCCACCATTTGGGTTACCTGGTTGCCGATTTCCGTCCGTTGAGACTCCGGTAGTCGGTAGGGTTTGACGTTTACAGGGGCTTTATCGGGAAAAGTTTGAATCTTATGACGGACTGAATTAGTTACTGTAAGAAAGTCACCCTCCAAGTGAAATATATCGTTATAATCTCGACAGATTTGCAATATGCTGTCTGCCTCTTCCGAGTTACAGTGCTCTAGGTTGAGTCTCTTCTTTAACTGGTTAAGACGTTTCTCGACTTTGTTTTCCATATAAAGACTTTGGACTATAGAATAGTCATCTAAAGGTTCGGCTTCCAGTTTTAGAGTGTTTAGGTTTACGGAAACGTCTTCGTCTCTTACGTTTAGTAGTATTAGATTAGCCTTGCCATATCGGGGGCTAGAAATAGAGTTACCTAAGTACACACCAGGTATAGGTTCGTGTCTGGTTACCAAAAAGTCTTTTGTTTGCACTGTAGGTACTCGTACAATGGTTCTTGATCTAGGAGGCAGTTTTACAAAATCCAGCTCTAATTCTTCCGTGACAACACTTGTCTTGCTAGTTACACCAGGTTTAGATTCTTTGTTTTTGGCATTAGGGTTAAGATTATCTACTTCATCTTTGTTAGTAAAATCTTTTGTTGGTCCAGAGTGTTTCGAATGAGGAGTGCAGGCACCTATACAGGTCGTTAAGTCCCCATCTTGCGGAACGTCTGTCGCTTTCAGACTGGGTTTACCTACTCTTGGAATTGTGTACATTTTATCACTACAGCCGGAACCCTCTATCAGTCCAGGGTGATCCGAATGAGGAGTGCAGGCACCTATACAGGTCGTTAAGTCCTCATCTGACGAGACCCCAACCGGTTCTGACAGAAGATTCCCCCCAAAATTGTCTTCTTTGCATCTGATTATTCCCTTTTCATAGTCAATGCCACACGCGTGTTCGCGCAGAAAGTCATGTCCAAGAATTCCGTCATATTTTAGGTTTACATTACCATCAATTACATGAAATGGGTGTTCAATTAAGACGCCAAAATCGAGGACGCCAAAGGCTAGTCCCAAGGTAGACATTTTGTCACTTGAAATAGTTGTGACATTAGTTTTTTGTGAAGGATATATTAAACAGTCACCTTTAGCTAGGCTGGCTTTGTAGAGGCTTATTTCGGCTCCCGTATCTATCAGAAACGTACTGAGCCCATTTTTAGATAAGGAAAACGGTATTGTAAGGGTGAGGGCGTTTTGACTTATATTTAATTTAGCGTCTGCGATTGATTTTCGTGTATCTCGGCTTGAGTACTTATTTGATTTAGGCGTGCTGGTGTGCCGAGTTTCTTCAGCCGCCAAGATGAGTTTTCCGGGCGATGAGATTGTACACTAGTAGAGGCCCCTTTCAGCTCATCCGAAAAATGAACTAGCGTATTGCGCCGATTAGTCTGTTCTCGTGGAGCTGGTACTCTACTGACTGTATGTAATTGGTCTTGCCTTCTGGGCGATTGATCGGCTTTCCTCGCGTTGTTATACTCGCGGGATCTACATTCCTCGATGTGGTGACCCGGCCTCTTACAATATGCACAATGGGTCCTATAGTCTTCCTTCTTGACATTGTTAGGAAAGGGTGGCCGTGTCCCTTTATTGACGAAACATTGTTCGAGGGTATGTCCGCTACGCCTACAGTGGGTACAGTAGAGATTAGCGCTTGGTCGAAGATGGGGAAGATGAACGTGTTGTCCTTCAGTCTTTATTACTGGGGACTTATGGTTGTGGACAAAATTTGTATTGAGTGTGGAGGGAGAGTTCTTTTCAATGCGGGATGCTTGTTCCGTCGCATAGTTTATTGCTTCACGCAACCCGGTCTTTTGAGCTGCTTTGGTGAGGATACGGAGCTGATCGTTACGTATTCCGTCCTCGAAAGCTTGTAAGGCGAGTTTTTTGTTCTCACCAAGAAGTAGGTTCTGGAGAGTAACATCAGTGACTGAAGTAGCTGTGGCGCTATTTAAGAGGGCAAGCTGTTTGTTAACTCTCTGGGCGTACTCTTTTACGTCTTCCTTATATTGTTGGCGAGTTTTCATTAGCTCGTTTTGCAGAGTGGTACGAGATAAGACTTCAAGAAATTGGTCTTGAAGCTCCCTCTTTAACTCGCACCAACGGTGATGGGTCCCGTACTGGATGGCATCATAAGCGCGTCCAGTGAGTTTTGTCTTTATTATACTTAAAAAGACGGCCTTTTCCCCTTCGTTTCGTGAATCTACTTGGAATAGGTCACAACAAGAGAGGAAACGTTGGAGGTCGCGAGGATTTCCGTCGAATTCGGGGATAATAAGTTTCGCGTCGGAGAATGATAAATGCACACTATTAGGTGTCGAGACAGAACCACTTCCTCCAAGAGGGGGAGGAGGGGGAGGAGGAGTAGGCGGGTTATCTGGCATCCTGAGTCCCTTTTGGACAGTACGACCACTGCGTAGGGTAAATATTTTGAATTTGAAAACGATGTATCACTGGTGAGGATTAATTAGTAGTATACATGTAGTAAAGTAGGATGCTATTCTAAGGTAGGTACCTCGTCCCAGTACAGACCTCGTTTCTATTCCTTATTATCTACGCTAGTCATACAACTGTGTAGAAGGATACAGACAGTTTAAAAATTCGTTCCTAGCTAGGTAAATTCGTGTTGGTATTCCGTACAAGCAAAAAGAAAAAACAAAAAGAACGCAGGTAATTAGGCGCAGATGTTAGAGGTCATAAGTCACTTAAACGCCCATGTTGCATAAAATTAAAACAATAACATACTAACATCTCGAATCAACCAAGAAAGCAAACGAACAGAGATCATGTATTCAGCAGTTGTAAGCCGATTAGAATGGAACGCTTCAATAAAACAATCAGTCATCACCAAATTAGCAACTATCGCCCATCATACACTTTGCAGTAATCCACCAACTCAAAACTGTTATGGCGTGGAGATGCATAAGGGCCGCAGGAAAAAAAACGCTTTAAGTTGTTCAGTTTCCTTTGTAGTTAGATTAGGTTTAGCTCTAGAATGGTCCACTCACGATTCCACCATTATGAGAGTATTATCATGAAATAAATTGAATTGAATTGAGTTGAATTGAAATGCCCAAAAATATTTTATCAGTCGTTAGTGAGTAGGCAATGGATGTAACCGACAAAAAAAGTTAAAAAGAAAATTGGATATAAAATGTACATCCTGCCTTCGATAAAATAAAATAATTAGTGGTTTTCCGTTTCCATTAATAGAGTTTCATAAATATGCCGAGGGAAATTCTCACTTTCACAGTAATATATACAACATATGTATAAAAAAAAGCACTTTATATATATCTATTTGGAACTAAATCTTTTACAGAGTATAAGTACATCCGACTTACTTGGAGTTTACCAGCCGCTGATTACCGGTTCCATCCATCGAGTTCTGCTCCATTACAGCTTGAACCTGCGTCCGTCCAATGGTCCAATATTGTGCCTTGCCTGGAGGTCCTTTCCTTCCAGGTCTTTCATAAACTATTGGTAGGATTTAAATATCCCACACCGCTGCCACCAGATTTTTATGTGGTGTAACTCGGTTTTGTCACCCACAAAGGACTGGGAGTGCTTCTGACTTCGCCAGGAAGTTGCACCAGCCCCGTCGATATCAAGCCTTAGTAATCGGCTATGCACAGCTTTATTGATAATCTTCTAATTTATTCTTTAATAGAAGTTATTAGGATTTTGCACAATTAATTTAGAACTTTTATTGGTAGTCTTTCAATTTATTCTTCGATAGGAATGAATAAGATTAGCACAATTAATATAGAACTTTTATTGACAATATACTTTGAATTTATTCCTTAATAGGAACGATTAAGATTAACACAATTAATATAGAACTTTTATTGATAATATACTTTGAGTTTATTCACTATTAATATAGAACTTTTATTGATAATGTTTCAATCTATTCTTTAATAGAAGTTAACAAGATTTACTCAACTAATACAAAACTTTTACTGATAATATACTTTGAATTTATTCCTTAATAGGAATGATTAAGATTACACAGTTAACATAGAACTTTTATTGATAATATACTTTGAGTTTATTCACAATTAATATAGAACTTTTATTGGTGATATACTTTGAATTTATTCTTTGAATTTATTCCTTAATAGGAATGATTAAGATCACACAATTAACGTAGAATTTGAATGTATTCCTTAATAGGAATGATTAAGATCACACAATTAACGTAGAACTTTTATTGATAATGTGTCAATTTATTCTTTAATAGAAGTGATCGAGATTTACTCGATTAATACAGAACTTTTATTGATAATATACTTTGAGTTTATTCACTATTAATATAGAACTTTTATTGATAATGTTTCAATCTATTCTTTAATAGAAGTTAACAAGATTTACTCAACTAATACAAAACTTTTACTGATAATATACTTTGAATTTATTCCTTAATAGGAATGATTAAGATTACACAGTTAACATAGAACTTTTATTGATAATATACTTTGAATTTATTCCTTAATAGGAATGATTAAGATTACACAGTTAACATAGAACTTTTATTGATAATATACTTTGAGTTTATTCACAATTAATATAGAACTTTTATTGGTGATATACTTTGAATTTATTCTTTGAATTTATTCCTTAATAGGAATGATTAAGATCACACAATTAACGTAGAATTTGAATGTATTCCTTAATAGGAATGATTAAGATCACACAATTAACGTAGAACTTTTATTGATAATGTGTCAATTTATTCTTTAATAGAAGTGATCGAGATTTACTCGATTAATACAGAACTTTTATTGATAATATACTTTGAGTTTATTCACTATTAATATAGAACTTTTATTGATAATGTTTCAATCTATTCTTTAATAGAAGTTAACAAGATTTACTCAACTAATACAAAACTTTTACTGATAATATACTTTGAATTTATTCCTTAATAGGAATGATTAAGATTACACAGTTAACATAGAACTTTTATTGATAATATACTTTGAATTTATTCCTTAATAGGAATGATTAAGATTACACAGTTAACATAGAACTTTTATTGATAATATACTTTGAGTTTATTCACAATTAATATAGAACTTTTATTGGTGATATACTTTGAATTTATTCTTTGAATTTATTCCTTAATAGGAATGATTAAGATCACACAATTAACGTAGAATTTGAATGTATTCCTTAATAGGAATGATTAAGATCACACAATTAACGTAGAACTTTTATTGATAATGTGTCAATTTATTCTTTAATAGAAGTGATCGAGATTTACTCGATTAATACAGAACTTTTACTGATAATATACTTTGTTAATCTAAATGGTTAAGATTTGCGCGGAACTAACCCGAAAGCTTTTTTCTAGAATAAAAGTCGCCCGCCGGTTCTTGATAGACTGCTCGATGATCTTTTTCAGCCGCCCCTACATGCTTTTCGCTGCCAACGTTGTTTTCCACGCTTTTTGCTGATCGAGCGATTTCGCGATAAAAATGTGTGGAGAAAAATAATCGCGCGTTGTTTTTTTGATGTTGAGAAATGTCGGGAGGAAATATCCTCTACTAAGAAATATTGTATTTCTTATCGTTGGTGGGCAAAAGGCCCCACTTCAGCATTTTTGCATGTGAGCAAACAAAGTATACAAATTGTACACTTTGTATGACGGGAAATGAAATGAAATATTTTGTTATCGGGAGTACATATTTGCACGGGTATGCAATGTACTCAGGTTGGTTAGGCGTTATGAGTGCGAACTCATAACACAGTCGAGTCCAGGAAATTAAAACCGAATAATATTTTTTTTTTTAAAACAACTTCAAGCAATACAGACCTCTCAGAAATGAATACCGCCACCTCCAGGGAGCTCCTTCGAGGAACCGGATAACATGTAAGTACATTTTCTTTTGCTCTAATTTCCTGCATTGTATGATATCCGTTCAATAACCGACGGGATTCTGTGGGTTTGTTTTTATTATATTTTGCTATATAGATGTAGTGTAGTATTCAAACTTAGTGCAACTATGTTTTAAAAGTAAGTTCATTAAAATAAATCTTGAAAAGAGATAGTACCTATTGTTATTGTAAAAAGGAACTTTTATAATTAGTAAAATACTACAGGCTAGAAGAACACTTTGGTTAGAGAAGAGATGGCAATGTAGGCGTACAGGACATGTATGTGTTACTTAGTATTATCAGTCCACATTAGTATTTGAATTGTTTAAAATCGGTCCTTACGGGACCAAATTAACTTCATGTACAGGAGTAGAATAAGCATTGATTAAACAGTTTATAACGTCATGATGCTTTAAGCCTTCTGATTTCTCCTTTCACTATCCCGGAGCCCTCTCACATAGGATGGAGGTCATCTAGGCCCGCCTAATCTCTCTCTCTCTCTCTCTTTTCAGGTCAAATAGGGACTCTGAATAACTATGCCCCTCAGAGTCAGATGGGAGGATGGGGCCGGCAAAGAAGGCAAAACATCTGCGCCTTTCACAAGGATATGGGTAAGTGACGTAAGGGTCCCTTCAGGACCGAATGTGTGCCGGCTTTTAGTTGGATAGGCACGAAATTTTTTTTGATTATGGCTGACGGCAGCGGCAGGTTTTTCGTGGAACCTCCCCACACTCTCCGCCAATGAGCCGAGGCGAGCTAGCGTGCCGCCCTGCAGGTAACGCTGTCCGTCGAGTGATCTGTCAGCTCATGCTGACAGTCTGGACTTTACGTCCAAAGCAATCACTCATCATACTTTCATAACAACGCGTATGATAAGGCGTCAGCGTCTCTTCCAGAGAAGTGTCTAATAGTTTCATGGGCTCCCTACAGGTGGAAACGGGAGCTTAAAGATCTGCGGAGAAGTCTATTAGATTCTCCGTCTCTATCAGTGAATCAATAGGACGATCAGGTAGATGGTTGATATCTCCAGAGTCACTGAATGATATCAGCGGGCAGTTCAGTGGTTCATCGTTGAGGTCTGCTGATGGAGCGGACCTTCCTCCCTGTTCAAGGCTTGAACTGGAGCCATCATAGTTGTTCCCATTCGGGCCGTTGACACTGGGCGAGAAAAGGTGATGGGATTCCCGACCCGTCTCTAGTTGTTCGTCATGCAGTGTCTACAAGCTGGTTTGAAGACGTTTTTGCGTCCGTATCCATAGCAGAACACTCGTTGTCTTTCCTGCATGCAGTCCTGGTAAAAATGGCCGGGTTGGTCACAGTTCCAACAATTAACTTTCGTTGGTGCTGAAATAGCAGATACTGTTGCTGCACGCGGTCGCGATTCGCTGCTGAGTAGCCTGTATCTGAGTCACGAGACCTCGCAGTTGATGTATGGTGTTTGTAGGATGCAAACAGATTTTCTGTTGGATGTCTGGAAGCAAATTCAATTTCACGATTTCTAGAAACTCTCCGTCCGCCAAAGGGCTTTGCAGTAGATCACACAAATGTACCAGGTGTTGGTGATACGTAGCAAATGACTCCCCTGCTTTCTGTTTTCTCAACATCAGCTGGATCTTGACCTTGAGGTCATCCTTCGGTACTCCCCATTCAGCTAACAGAGCTGCTTTTATATACTCCCACGAAGGTGTGGAGCTCTGTCTCAGGAGAGACCAGTACCAGTCCATTGCTGGACCAGAAAGCAAAGTTGTCATATGCCGAACTAAGAGATCAAAATCTCCGTCTAAGGCCGAGTACGTGAGTGCTTCTACTCTGAAAACAAATTCGTCGACAGTAAGTCGAAAACTATCGTCACTGTATGAGATATTCCATCTTCGGATGGGACTACCAGAACGTGGTTGTCCTAAGCTCGACGAGACACAATTGGTTGGAGCTGGCGGAAACTGGCTAGGATTTTGTCCATGTTGACTGAGTGCAGATGCTGGTCTATAAAACGACTGTCTACGTGGGTCGTGAAAATCTTGAGGTGGTATCGGTTCACCCACAGGAGGAGGTGGACGTGATACGTCAACTGGTGGCATTGCAGCTGATAACTGCTGTCTTTCGTTATTCGACAGTTCCGTCCGCAATGTGTTCAGGCTCTGGTCGAGACCTTCGCACATGCGCAGTCCTGCCATGAAAGTTTCTGTCGCTACTAAGTTTTTACCATGAGCAGTGGACTATTTCGTCGTGAACTGGGATGTGAAAAAGTCATGGAACGCGGATCTGGCATTCCAGGTGATAAGGATCCTCGACTAACTGATAGGATCGTTAGAGGTGGTAAGTCAAACGTTGGCACGGGCTGCCTAAGCTTGTGATTGGCAGGTTTCGTCTTCGGTTTGTTTGGGATGGCTCCCGTATATTCGGTAAAGTCATATTGCGTGAGTCGACGCCGATAGTTAGGATAGTTTGCCTTGTGGAACACGTATCCACATATGGTCACGACTGACCAGTCTCTATCTTGACAGATGGAGCACTGTTCTGGCAACTTGGTCACACTGTCGGTCTCGGTAGGTGGGGTTCTCACGGTAGCCACTATCAAAAATTGACAATCTTCCAAGAGGTTAACGAAATTGAACGTATAGCCGATAGTCAAATCTATTCAGTTTCTGCAGCTCGTACAGAGGTTTGTCGTATTTTGGTTAAAAGACACGTAGGTCTCGAAAAAAGTCAGAGAAAGTTTCGACTCAAAATTCAAAAAAAATTCCTCAAAAATTTCGAAAAGGAAGTCCTCAGGATTGTCCATCAAGTATAAAAATTAAGAGTTCGACAAGTCAAAAGAAAATAATTTATCATCAAATAAACAAGGTCGCAAAAGTTCAACATAAGCGAAATTCAAAATAACTTGGCGTAGCCGTAATAAAGGAAGATGCTTAAAATCAAAATCAATGATTGCACTAGCAAAATCACACAGGAAAAATAAACGCTAACTTGTACTTGAAAATCTACAAAAATTTCCGTTCCGACGTTCCGAAAAAAATCAAAAAAAAAATCTACGAAAGTCTCTCCATCACTCTCCAAGAGCCAACTCCCAGCACAAAAGTCATCCAGGCCCACCCTCTCTCCAATCAGATCAGAAATATGTGGTAAGGACAAGTAGTGTGAGAGTGTGCATGAAAAATATTGAGTACTCACAGAAATTCGGGAAGAGTCGGGTTGGAGAAGCTAAAGACTGAAAACGATACTAGAGATTCTTCAGCCAGGAAGTTAGCATGTATGCCAACTCCTGATTACTGAAGGTCTCCAGCATCACTTCCATCCTCCAACAACTTTTTCCTTCCTCCTCACCTGATTGCAATACTTAGCTAACCTTCCAGCTGGGCAGAGTCATGAATCTGGTCAACTAGTTAGCTAAAAGCCAAAAAGTCAACTCACAGATTCACGACTCTGTCCAGCCAGTTGGCCAACAGAGACATCCCTTCGTGAGAACATAATAAAAAAAAATTGTGAGGCCACCTACTATTTCTATAGCAGAAGGCCAGCGCAAAAGATCGATTCAAAAAAATTCCAAAAAAATTCAAAAACTCGACAATAGTTCCGACTTGCGACTCAAATCACCGATAGCAAAACTTTCAACTTTATCCATTTCAAAAACTCAAAAACTTACTTTAATTCTAACAAAATTTCAAAAACAAAATAGCAAAACTTTAAAACTTTAACTTTACTTCATTGACAATTCAAAAACTCGCGAAAACTTTATCAAAATCTCGAAACTTTACTTTACAAAAAAAAAAATTCAGATAGCAAACCAATTAGGCTCAGGTCCGCATATAACTTCCACTGGATATGAGACTTCAGGTCAATCAACTAGCGAATACCAGATGATCATATCACTCAAAGGTCCCAGTCCCCAGTAAAAGTCATAATTAGACCACCAAAGTCTATCTGAGGTGGCCCCACGCTGGGCGCCATTTTTGTTATGTAACTATGTCAGAGTGATTTGACTTGGACGTGAAGTCCAGAGTGCCAGCATGAGCTGACAGATCAGTCGGTGGACAGCGTTGACTGCAGGGCGGCACGCTAGGTCGCCTCGGCTATTGGCGGAGAGTGTGGGGAGGTTCCACGAAAACCTGCCGCTGCGCCACCAGCCATATATAAAAAATTTCGTGCCTATAAATCAAAGGTCGTTGCACGCACTCAGTCCTGAAGAGACCTTTACACTACTTACCACTTACTCAATTGGAAGCGCAGGTGTTCTGCTTCCAAAGCCATTTCCCCAACCACCCTGCGATACTGCGGGCTATATAGTACAGTATCCTGTTATGAAACTATGTTGAGTGATTGACGACTGGACGTTAAGTCCCGACTGCCAGCATGAGCTGACAGATCACTCGGCGGACAGCGTTGACTGCCGGGCGGCACGCTAGCTCGCCTCGGCTATTGGCGGAGAGCGTGGGGAGGTTCCACGAGAAAAACCTGCCGCTGCCGCCTGCCATATACAAAAAAATCTCGTGCCTTTAAACCAAAAACGCCGGCACACATTCAGTCCTGAAGGGACCTTTACGTCACCTACCTATGTACATCTACATTGAAGGTGCAGATGGTCTGCCTTCCTGCAGACCATCTTATAAAATTACGCTCATGTACAAGAATTATACACGATTCACCCATTACTGTTTGCTATATATTCTAAGCATGGCAGCAGCAGGTATTTCGTGGTACCCACCCCACACTCTGCGCCAATAGCTGAGGTAAGCTAGCGTGCCGCCCTGATCTGTCAGCTCATGCTGCCAGTCCTGACTTCACGTGCAAGCCAATCACTCCTCCTAATACCATAACATTTCAAACGAACATTTTGACAGCACTTAGTGCGGATCCGGTTCGGAACTGAGAGTCAAACGGAAACAGCATAACATAAGCAAAAATGGAGGAAGATGATAGTAAACCGCCTAAGCTTTTCCAAGGAATGTCGAACTATGACTCCAGTCCTCTCATATCGCTAGATATAAGACGCCAATGTAAAAAATTGGAAAAGAATTCCATTTTTTTTATTTTAAACGCCAAAGTATCTAATAGCCGTTACATTTTCTTACATACATATTCTTCATTTGATCCTGCATATATATCTACTTATATGTAATCGTTTTCTCTGTTTTTATGATTATAATTTCATTAATTTTGCTATTGACGATCAAATTTACGCCTATTTTTATGCAATTCCACGCAAAATTAGCAACTGATCAACTGACTAGTCAGTTCATTATAAAATGTCGTCAAGTGGTGCAGACATTCCTCATCTATATGTATTGCTAATGATTTCTTCATTATTCCGTCATTTTTCTATAAAAAAATAAAAATTACAATCTATATTAAACTATTTTCAGTCATTCCCCACTCAAAAGAGAGAAAATTAGAAATATAAACACAAATTTCCACTATCATCTACCTTATATTTTCAGTTTCGGCCACTTTATATTTACGTTTGACAGTTTACTAATAGGAGGGCAATGGTTAGTTAAAAGACTTGTTAGTAGGGGAAAGCACGAGGCTGTCAGCGTATAAAAGGCCTTTCACATCGAAACCGAAAAACGAAAACCGATAAGTTTTACACCGAAATTTCTCTTTTGCTTTCACATCAAAAACCGAAAACTTGTTTTCGGTTAAATAGAAGTAACATTTAATTATCATAAAAGTTGTATAATGAGTGCTCATACATAAAACTTATTTTAATTTTACTTCGAAATCCCTATCCATATTATAATAATATAATAAATAATAAAATAAAATAATATAATTTTCAATGTAAACACAAAAGTGAGGTTTAGTACGACCGAAAAAATTTTTCGTCCCGAAACGTTCCACATGTGGAAACCGAAAAGAAATTGACAGAAGCAATCGAAATTTCGTTTTTCGGCCGAAAAAAGATAAAAATCTGAAATAAATATCCTATTTTATTAGTAAACTTTTTAGTTTATCCTATTTCCCATGATTTTATTAATCATTGGAGCAAAAATCTTGTTTTAAAGTGGAATAAATTGAGTTTTTCGGTTTTGATGTGAAAGTGCCTTAATTCCCGGGTGAACTACGTTTATAAGTTCCATAACAAAAAAGGGGCCAACTCACACGCCCACACGCTACAGGTCGAAGCGGGAGGATTTTCGTCCCCTTATGCTTAGACGTACCAGCAGAATAATGTTTTCTCCCTTATTACTGATTACCGAAAATAATTGTGTGCGTGTTCAATGTCCGAATCAATTTCCTTTCAGTAAAATTGGTATGCCGCCTGTCCTCCCGATCGAAACTTGGCATTTTTGGAATTTTTCTTCCCCCCGAAAGCTTCTCACCGGTAAAAAGAGAAGTTTGTGGACCCTAGCATTTCGGGGTAGGAAAAATTCCGAAATTCCAGCTTTCGATCGGGAGTACGGGCAACATACCAATACTACTGCAAGCAAATAGTTCCGGCCATTTTGAAATTGTGAAATTTCTGATCGGATGGCTGTGCAGATCCTTATGCGCGATTTGAGGAGATAATATTTAATTCTCATTACGTGCTGAGAATTTGTGATACTATTATTATAACGAAAACTGTAGCTTAATTGAGCACACACACAATTAAACTCGGTAATCATATAAGGAACTAGCGGCGAGCAAAATTATTTTGCTGGTATGTGGCACAATGGATGAAAAATCCTGCGTGCTGAAGCGTATAGGTTGGCTCATTGACAGCATCTAGCTTCAAAAGAACTAATAATTTTCAAGATTGAGCAAAGCTGGCTTTGTAGCTAGCTTCGAAGCGCCTTTATATTTAGTTTATTATCGCCAACTGCTACTAACTTCGCTTAAATAAACGTCAAACATCTGATAAATCTCGCAAAATTGTCAAAAGAAAACCGTTTTTATAAATTATAGGCAAATTTTAATAAATAATTGCGCAAATGCTGATACAAAGTTTAATATATTTAAATTAAAGCCATGAGTTATTACAGCATATATATTCCAACCAAAAATGAGACGGAAATATATGGTAAGTTAAACAATCACCGTTTTATATACTCTACGATTTCAAGCATGTAACCCTGTGGGATTTTGTTTACTTTAATCGTTATTTTAGGACGATGTTTTGAAATCTTTTAATGTATTTATTTAGTGCTGGAAAAAGGCTAAGCTGTATTTAATTTTATATTAGTGAATGCTAAAAATGGCTTAGTGAACTGCGCTGATAAAATAAAATTCTTTGTCTTCTTGTTTTACTAGTTTTACACATCTCAGAGCTGACTGATAATGTGCCAAGAATATTGAGCACTTCTATTTGAAGTCTGTGGGATCTGTGGGATCTTTTCTCATCTGCCATGAGTTATTTCTGGATTCGATTAGAGTTAAAGCTACAATTTTACACATGCTACTTCCTAGATTTTTACTCTTTTCTGCTCTTATCTTGAGGTAGCTCAATCACAATTTTCCCTCAGAAATAATAGATGGGAATTGTTAAATTAGGATGATGCTAATGCTAATCCGATTGTTCTTCTACACAGAAGCCATAATCACTGATAAATATTGTATGATGTTGATTAAGTTTGTGTGCACGATTAAAGCCCGGCTAGGATTATCTTTGGTGTTGAAATTTATAGGGAGAATGACTTTAGAAGCAAGCAGAACTTTCAGTGGGGACAAAAGATGCTAACTGAAGTTCAAGTCCAAAGTGAAGGAACAAAATTGGGATTGATAGTATACAGGCTAAATTACTATAATTCTATAATGGAACAACAAATTGATTCCCCCGAAATATGTACAGTCATCCTTTTGATATTATAGCCAGATACCAAAACTTGATTTAACTTATAAGATAAGGCGGCTGGTTCCTGCCTGCCGTAGATGCCAGAAGAAAAGTGCTATATAATCTCAGTTAAAACACTGAGTATGAATCATAAGAGGCGACATACTAAGTATTTACTTCAGCGCATAGCTAATTAAACCCTTTTCTTCTGGCGTCTACGGCAGGCAGAAACTACTGTACTGAAAAGTGTTGGTTCCTGCTGATACGAAACGCCTTATTCATTGCTAGTCTATAAACGTTATCGTGCAGATCATTTATACAGAGTAGCTTCTGTGATGTAATAGTTAAGATGCTTTTGCTTGCCTGACTACATAAAACAATGAAGATAGCCCGCTAATAGGTGCCATACAAAGTACAAATTTCGGTAGTCGATGTATGAACGAAATCAGTAGCAACTCAATCCTTATCAATTTCTCTCAGGTAAAATTCAATCCAACAGATTTTGGCATAGCCTTCCATCTTTATGATGGAAACAATGTAATGCCACTTAAGAGCATTCAATCGTCTTCTTAAGCGCCCACACACGATACAACTGTCGGTCCAACTGTTGTACCAATCCACGTTGGCGTACAATCGTTGTATGGTGTGTGGGCGAATATACGAAGCATGCAACGATGGGAATCTCGGTTGGATGTGCATGCAGGCAAACCGCTGTTGTATATGCGACGGAAGAAATCGGTCCAACAATTGTATCGTCAGTCGATTACCATACAATTGTTTGTACAACAGCCGTTGGAGCGACAGTTGTATCGTGTGTGGGCCACTTTACTATCGCCGTATAATATGACTACTTATATGTACAAGCATTTAAAAATTTTTTCATACATAAATTAAATTTTATTTTATTTGTTTTGATACAGATCGGCCGTTTGTATTTACCGAAATAGAGGAAGCCTTAAAAGTTTTAAAAAACCACAAAGAAGGTCGCCTCAAGGTGTTCAAAATTAGAGAAGATGCTGAAAATTATGCTCAAACTGGATATGAAGATTATCAACCAAAACTTCATCTGAAATGTAGGACCTGGATATTATCGAATTGCATAATAGCTATATTTATTCAAATATAATTTTTTCCAGCTCCTTCAGCCGCAATAGAAAAAGCTGTCTTTAGAGCTCCAACTAAACAAGAATTAGTGCTATTTCGAAAAGCTATAGAAGAGGACAAGTATGAAGTAGTAAGAGCAATCATCTGGGAGAATCCTCGATATTTAGTAAATTCCGGAGATACTCCGACAAGTTTAAAAGAAGGAACTAGATATAATGCCCTACATGTTTGCGCAATTCATAAAAGAGCTAAAATTGCTGAATTTATATTACAAACTATTAGTACTGTTTTCTACATTGAAATGCTACACGGGAAAAAAAATCCAAAAATATGTCAAGAAGTAAGTGAAATTCTTCTCGATTACTATTTGAACATGCCTGAAAAAGGGCGGAGTGAAACACCACTTCATTTAGCAGCAAAATATGGTGCAGTAGATGTTATCGAAGTACTAACTGCATATCCACAATGTAAAATGACACCAAATTTGGAAAATTTGCTACCTAAAGACGTAATTTTTACATTTTTTGTTTAAAAAATTTGATCTCAAATCAAATATTTCCAGATAATTTGCTCTAGAATGGGAGAACCATCTGCAGAACTTAAAAGTAAAATTGCTTGTTTACTGGAAGAAAGGTTTTATGTTCCTGTTATTAGATCAGTTGATAACTCTGTTCCTCCTACGATTGGAGATTTATTTTCTCCAACAAATCCACCTGTAAGTACGAATAATAACCTTATGAAATTACTGCATGCATCTGAAGTATAGGAAAATTAATAAGAGGGCGAATAATATTTTATAATAATATATTTTACTTTAAGTTGTTGTTAGCTATTACCATCAAATAACATAATAATAACATACTAACGTAAAGAAGAAGCAAACACTATATGAAATGTTTATCATTTTTATTATTATTTTTCGAAAGACTTAGGGCCTGCCCGGATCCAAGTCTTCGTCTTCGTCTTGTTATTACAGCTAGTGACGTTTGTTTTTTTAGCTTGATTTCACAAACAGCAAACAAACATCACCTCACAATACGTTGTCTATTTAAATCAACTCGAACCTTGACTCGGTGATCAAGCTAACAATATGTCAAAACTGTTATACAAAGTAGCAAAGCTCGGTAGCATAGACATGGATTCGGATAGAGCATGACTCGAAGTTACGTCGCTAGCTGTAATAACAAGACGAAGACGAAGACCTGGATCCGGATAGGCTCTTAGAATTCACTTCATAAAGAAGGATGTGGGCTGCCTCTATTTTCTTGACAATTTTTCATCGGAGGTTTTATGCACTATGGATCGATTTGATTTTTCTTCGGAATTTCCTCGACAATTTTTCTCTACAAACATTGGTGCTGATAACAGTTCAAAAAGCTTGATTGATTTATTAGTTTATGTGACTATCTAAAAGCATATCTTAATTAAATATGACTATATTTAACGATTCTACGTCAATCATTACATACATAATGTAAAATCTCCTATACCTACATTTCAATGAAAATTTTCTAAAATATATTCAGCCTTATTATAGTTGTCACCTTACTTCAAGTGACACAACCATGTTAAATTCATAGGAACGAAAGCTAACAAAGAAGAAGAGACAGATTTTACCTGAAGAAATTTAGTGAGAATTGTCGACAAGATAATGCAAGTGACAGAATTCGAGAGCTCACCGCACATTTCTCTCTGTTTTTGCTGCAGCGGTTGTCGATTTTTATTTCGTTTGTTAGGTGTTCCTATGATTTTTATACAGTCATATCACTTGAAGTAATTCACCCATTTACACTTCAGTATACTCCGCACTGCTTTATTTTGTTGAAGTTGAAGTCTGTGTTTCATTCCTTCAGTACCAGTGGAAGTATGAGAGAATTATATATATATATATTATATAGTCTGTAAGCTCGTGAAATTTCAATTTATTATCCATTAAAACACCAAGGTATTTAAATTTTGCTACATAATCTAATTTTTCCATTGCCAAGGTACATATTTTCTGGATCAATGATATTAAAGCACATTGCCTTTGTTTTTTTAACATTAAATTTAAGTTTGTTCATTTTAAGCCAGTTGTCAATGCCTTCAAGGTCTTCCTTTTTGGTACGAATATTTTCGTCTGCTTAGTCACAACAGGGTTAAGTAGAATAGCCACACAAGCAACACAGGCTAATTATATCGTACTAAATTGATGCCATAAATTTTTCCCCCACTTGTGGGTAATTGACTCGTCCACCTATAATTAATTTAGAATCTACCTGATTTTCGACGAATCAAGCTCACAGCATTGCATTTCTGTGGGGATGACAAAGGGTAGTTTCTAGATACAATATTTCATTTAGTTTCGGTGCTATTAAAACAAAATTAGTACAAATTATGAATCTTCCAGGTAAAAATAACTTTCAAACTAGGACACATTTTTGAGTCCTCTGAAACCCTACCAACAAAGCAACATATCTTTTACCATTGCTAGGTGCATAATTTTATAGCCCTAAGCTACAATAAATATCTCTTACCATTTTCTTGATACCAAAAAACATCAGAAAGCAGGTATCAAGCAGATTACGGTTTTTTTATTTTTTTTTGTTTTACACTCATACATACATAATATTGATATTACAAAAGTTGCAGTCAGTAAATTGTGTATAAACTAAGTTTGATTACCTTGAATTTGAAATAGCATCTGCTTTGGATTCGGTGCTTTTATTATAGTTGCGCTAACAGCTGCTCCAAACTTACATGCTTTCACGAATTCCAGTATAATAATACCATATGACTCCAAATTACTAACTAGCTATTTCTCGCTATTTCATTTTTAGCTCTCATCTCATATGTTTGTTCCATTTTAAATGTTTCCATGCAGTTCACTCAAATATTTCATGATTTTCATTGGAATTTTCTAAGAGGACTGTTTCAGAAAATACTTCATCACAATAAAAGACCAGTTTGATTGAAGACCATTTAAAATTATTTTTATTTCTGTTTTATTTTCTTTAATTCATAAGAATAGTAGAGTACTAGAACAAGTCTTAAAAATATGTATTTATATGTATTCTGGAATATAACCTCACTTTTCTCTTACCATGACAATAAATTTGTTGTCTGGGAGCGACGTGGATTCTATGAAATTATCACAAGAACAAGTTGCAAACGCCCTTTTAAATCCACAAGTTTTTATTTCGTCAATTAACTTTAAAAAAACATCAATAAACAAAAAAAACTTAACGACCGCGGTTTCGGACAATGTGTCCATCATCAGGTATTATTTGCAACTAAACTAATTACACTAATGTGTATACATATAAATACGTTACAGAGTAAATAAATTAAAACTATACATAGGACTTCGAATACAAATGTCATCTATGGAAACTGAATACACCAAAATACAGAGAAAAGCATTACAAAGTAAATAAATTAGACCATACATAGGACTTCAACTGCAAACATTAATATATGACAGAGTCTAACAACGAGAGACTGAATAAACTAGATTTTATTATAGCTTCTTCTGAATTCATCAAAGGTTTGTCTGCAATAGCCATGAACAAAGATTCGTATGCGTCTAGCTTAAATTTTTGTCGCACTACTTTAATAATATCGGGATCCGGAGAGAGATTGTGTCCGGTGCTTATCATATGTAGGGCTACACTTGAATCATTGGTACTACTGTTTAGAATCGCTTTTCTATGTTCTGTCGCTCTCTTTTGAAACGTACGTGCTGTTTGACCGATATAAATGCTATCGCAGTCTAGACATTTTTCACGATAAATACCTGATTCCGTAGATTTGCTCTTGGTATCTTTAAATTTGCAAATCGATCTACTTAACTTATGCGTACTCCTTGTGATCAGATCGATGTTATGTTTTTTAAAAATGTTTTTAAGTTTATTCGTGAATGTGTGGTAAAAGGGAACACAAATACGAAAATTCGGACCTTTGTCTATTGCTGGTAATAGCGTTGTTATCTGTTTAAGATCAGATTTTTTTTGGTGTTTTCGGATAATGTCTGTAGCGAATTTCGTGCTATAACCATTTACTTTAGCTGCCTCAATAATAAAGGCGACTTCATTATCGTAATCAGTCTTACGCATTGGGATGTTGGCTAATCTATGAGCCATTGAATGGAATGCAGCTTTTTTATGTTGACCGCAATGGTAGGAATCAGACGTAATAAACCTATTGGTGTTAGTAGGTTTTCGATAAATTGCGAAATTCACTCTTTTCTCTTCGTTACGTTTTACTAGTACATCTAGAAAGGGTAGCTTTCCGTCTTCTTCTAATTCCGCTGTGAACTTTATCGTATTATACATCGAATTCATAAATGCGAGAAAATTTTTTATGTGTCTTTCATTGATAATAGCGAAGATGTCATCGACGTACCTCCACCAAATACGAGGTAATCTGCCAGCTTTTTTTAGTTCCATTTCAAAGTGGCACATAAACAAATTAGCTAGATAGGGTCCAAGTATTGATCCCATACTGACACCGAATGTTTGCTGATAGAATATGTCCCTAAATTGGAAAAAATTCTGGTCCATGCTAGTTTCTGCGATTTTTCGGAAAGCAGCTTGTTTATTTGCGGGAACGTTGTGTTTCTGAAGATGTGATATCATGGCTTCGATAGCTAAAACAACCGGTACGTTTGGGTATAAGGCAGTCACATCAAATGACACCATGACCTCACCTCTTCTGAATTCGATATTTTCGATACGATTGACAAACTCTAGCGAATTCTTCAAATTGTAGCCCTCTGGTGCTGGTAAATTGTTCAACTCAGTGAGCATCCATTTTGCCATCTTTTCGGTAGGACAGTCGATATTGCACGAGATTGGTCGCATGCCTGGCTTATGAGTTTTTGGTAAAGCGTACAATCTAGGAACAGAGGGGTTAGGTACTGAAAATTTACGTGCTAGATAATCAATTCCAGTCAGCTTTTCGACGTATTGTGCTGCTGATCTTGCTCTTGATATCATTAAATGTAAAAAAAAAAAAAGATGGCAAAATGGATGCTCACTGAGTTGAACAATTTACCAGCACCAGAGGGCTACAATTTGAAGAATTCGCTAGAGTTTGTCAATCGTATCGAAAATATCGAATTCAGAAGAGGTGAGGTCATGGTGTCATTTGATGTGACTGCCTTATACCCAAACGTACCGGTTGTTTTAGCTATCGAAGCCATGATATCACATCTTCAGAAACACAACGTTACCGCAAATAAACAAGCTGCTTTCCGAAAAATCGCAGAAACTAGCATGGACCAGAATTTTTTCCAATTTAGGGACATATTCTATCAGCAAACATTCGGTGTCAGTATGGGATCAATACTTGGACCCTATCTAGCTAATTTGTTTATGTGCCACTTTGAAATGGAACTAAAAAAAGCTGGCAGATTACCTCGTATTTGGTGGAGGTACGTCGATGACATCTTCGCTATTATCAATGAAAGACACATAAAAAATTTTCTCGCATTTGTGAATTCAATGTATAATACGATAAAGTTCACAGCGGAATTAGAAGAAGACGGAAAGCTACCCTTTCTAGATGTACTAGTAAAACGTAACGAAGAGAAAAGAGTGAATTTCGCAATTTATCGAAAACCTACTAACACCAATAGGTTTATTACGTCTGATTCCTACCATTGCGGTCAACATAAAAAAGCTGCATTCCATTCAATGGCTCATAGATTAGCCAACATCCCAATGCGTAAGACTGATTACGATAATGAAGTCGCCTTTATTATTGAGGCAGCTAAAGTAAATGGTTATAGCACGAAATTCGCTACAGACATTATCCGAAAACACCAAAAAAAATCTGATCTTAAAAAGATAACAACGCTATTACCAGCAATAGACAAAGGTCCGAATTTTCGTATTTGTGTTCCCTTTTACCACACATTCACGAATAAACTTAAAAACATTTTTAAAAAACATAACATCGATCTGATCACAAGGAGTACGCATAAGTTAAGTAGATCGATTTGCAAATTTAAAGATACCAAGAGCAAATCTACGGAATCAGGTATTTATCGTGAAAAATGTCTAGACTGCGATAGCATTTATATCGGTCAAACAGCACGTACGTTTCAAAAGAGAGCGACAGAACATAGAAAAGCGATTCTAAACAGTAGTACCAATGATTCAAGTGTAGCCCTACATATGATAAGCACCGGACACAATCTCTCTCCGGATCCCGATATTATTAAAGTAGTGCGACAAAAATTTAAGCTAGACGCATACGAATCTTTGTTCATGGCTATTGCAGACAAACCTTTGATGAATTCAGAAGAAGCTATAATAAAATCTAGTTTATTCAGTCTCTCGTTGTTAGACTCTGTCATATATTAATGTTTGCAGTTGAAGTCCTATGTATGGTCTAATTTATTTACTTTGTAATGCTTTTCTCTGTATTTTGGTGTATTCAGTTTCCATAGATGACATTTGTATTCGAAGTCCTATGTATAGTTTTAATTTATTTACTCTGTAACGTATTTATATGTATACACATTAGTGTAATTAGTTTAGTTGCAAATAATACCTGATGATGGACACATTGTCCGAAACCGCGGTCGTTAAGTTTTTTTTGTTTATTGATGTTTTTTTAAAGTTAATTGACGAAATAAAAACTTGTGGATTTAAAAGGGCGTTTGCAACTTGTTCTTGTGATAATTTCTCTTACCACATTTAATTAATTTTGAAGTTTCTGGAACCCTTCTACTGGCACAAATCCGTAAATTCTTAAAATGTTGTAATGAGGTTGCACATTTACCTTCTTTACATAATATATTCTTTATCAAAGCCCAGTATTTTTCTATAGGCCTCAGTTCTGGCGTATTGGGTGCATTATCACTACGGGACAACATTAACGTCGTTTTCTGCAAGCCATTTCAAGGCTGCTGTTTCAAGATCTGGCCAGAATAATGGTAATAAAGTATGATGTTTATTTAAGGGCAGCACCATTTATTGCAAACACTCCTTCATATAAATTTTGGAACTTATGGTGCCTTCATAAAAAAAAGGGTCTGCTTTTTTGTCCACACTGGCATATTGCTTGCCAAAGAATGGGGTTTTTTCAACATTTTTCATGTGGAATGACTTTTTCCCCATCTGGAACATACCTCTTATCAAAAGCATTATAAAATTGAGCACCTGGCAAAGTTTTAAAATCATATTTAAAGTAGGATTCTTCATCCATAATCAAGCAATCATCTGTACTGGCTAGCAACCGTTTATACAAATTTCTTACCCTTTTAATTGCTGTTTTTTGTTGTTTCACAGTTTCTTTTTTTTCACATTTTTGTTTTTTTATGTCTTCACATTATTTTTGTCCTTAATTCTTTGCACAGTTGCAGCACTTGTTTTCATCTTTTGGCAATATCTCACACTGCCATACACTTTCTTCTGCCTATGCACTGTAATACTTTTCTTTGTACATTTTTATCCTGTTTTCTGTTCAAAACTTTGACACTCAAGGTATTTTTTAACTGTTCTACTCACAGCCCATCGCGACACAACGCTTTTTTGCTTTAACTGAATGAGATTTATTCCGATTTTCTAAAAATTTTAGAAAATTGCTTGACGCACTACCAACTGCTTTAAGCATATTTTGCTGACTAATTTCACAAGTGCAAGCATAGCTCTCAGTTATTGAAACTGGACAGGGGGCAAAGTTATTTCCCAAAAGTAACGGTTAAACAGAAGTAACTGCACGGCGTACAGTCACCACAAATAGTGGTGCAGTATTTTCTGAAACAGTCCTATGTTCTATTTTTATCATCGAATTACACAAGAAAAAGATTATAATACAACGATAACACCGTGGGAAGAAAAATATCTACTATATGTATATTTTTTGTCTTGTACATATGTACTTTATCTCTATGTATGTAGTTTTAAAAATAATTGTGTTAATATTTAAGTTTTTATTCGTACACATATTACTACAAATGAGCCAAAATGATTAAATATTTTACATTCATATCTTTTTAGAAGTTCAGTCAAGACCCTTTGAGCCCAGATTTGGAAATTCAGGCATATGCTGGACCCATGAATAAAGAACAAGCTCAAGTATGTACATACTATGCCAATATTTATTATTGATTAACTATAAATAAATAAAATATTATTCAAAATTGTAATTAAACAGAGTTTTCGTCGCCGCTGGAAGACCCCTCCACGGGTTGGTTCAACAGGATCAAATATTGTCAACAGTCCTTATGCAACTCCAGTTAAAATTAGATCTAGAACACCAACAAAGACTGTAAATAATAATTCTTCTCCATCTTCATATGGAAAAATTAGCTTCTATTCAAACAAATCTGTGGAAATCAATAATCTAGAAGATACACAAAATGCCAACTACTCCAATGAAACGACACCAGTCGTGGAATACGAAAATAATAACAAAGCACAACATCAGAAACTTGCATTTACATTAGCTACACCTTTGCGCAAAAATCCTTTGAAAAGAGATCTTTTTTTCACATATCGAGATAAAGGGATTTCTCCTTTAATATTTGATAATAACGATTCAGGAACTTCAAATAACTCTGAGATTCTTGAAAAAGATGTTTGTGATTCTCCTGGTTGGAAAGAACGCCATCTTAAACTCACGGACACTGAAAAGGGTCTTGAGCTTATTGGACGTGAATTGGCAAAAGAAAATAAAGTAGAATGGAAAGAGTATTGGGATTTCTTGGGATGCTTTATAGATATCTCTTCCGCTGATGGTTTAGACAAACTAGAAACATATCTTTCCCAAAGAAAAACATTATATGAAAAATCTATAGAGAAATCAAAAGAACAATGCTTAATGAATAACCTATGTAATGCTCTGGACCAAATGGGCCTATGTAAGGAGAAAATTGCTGTGGATCGTTTTGAGGTGAATAAACCCAAGGTAAATCCAGCAACACAGAGTACACACTTTACCACATCATATTTGTGCGTTGAGAAATCTTTGCAAGTATTTGCCAAACGAATGACAAAAACCATTCTTAATAATATTGAAAGTGTTGTATCGATTAATGACACCCTTAATTCCGAACTTAAAAGACTGAAGTCACTTATTTGTAGTTTTAAAGATGATGAGCGCTTTTTGCTTGTCAACTTTAGAGTAGTACATTCAAGATTAGCCAAATTAATTGTTGATTATTTGAAAGAGTCAACGGATATGAATCCTGAGCAAATAATGAAGGTAAGCTGCTTTTTTTTTATTTGAATTTGTCGTTTCTCATAATATATATATATATTTTTTTATTCATTGAGCATATAATTTTAAGTTGCCGTGAACCAGAAGAATCCCAAAGTACAAACGAAAATAACGGACAACTTTGCGCGTTATAAATTTATATTTGCCAATACTGTTAGAGTCCGAAATAAATTTCAAAATAATTTTTCTGTCAACCTAATGCATTTGTGTGGTGGCAATTTTTAAATCGGAAAAATCGCCTGACACTTATATACAGGATTCTTTCTCGATCCGGAAATCGGAGTTTACTTATCTGAGATATGATGTATGATATTCTTATATTTTGGAGTCCAAGATGAGGTACCAACTCTAATTTTTCATTAAAAAAAACCGTATAACTCAAAGAGTTAAACTTAAAAGAGTCTAAATAAAACTTTTCATACAACCTTAGGCCCAACATGAACAGACATAAGAGATATCTTAAACGATGCAATGTGATAGTCGGAACATATTTTATTAACAATGTTTATTTTAATTAAGCGGAGGAAAGCGATCGACCAGAGCACTAATGGGCATGGAACGAACTACAAAAATATATGCGAAATGTAGTAACTGGGGTGTATGTGACCCAACTGCATGAAAATGGGTTTTCGTGACAAAGACTTCCCGAGAAAGTTGTCTGAAGCTGAGGAAAAGTACATCAACCGATAGTGCTCGGCGAGACCCCCCCCCCCCCCCCCCCCCCCCCCAGCTGGGGGGGGGGGTCCTATCCCCAACCTAAAAGTATGCAGAGAAAAATTTTCTTCTACGAATTTTAGCTGGTAATGAGCTGGGGCGAACAGTGAAACTCGATCGGACATACCCTACCAAGTTAGAGCCGATCTAAGATGCGAAAAATCTAGTACCTCAGTTCAAATAAAAAAAGTGAGTATGGACATGGCAATTTAAACCCCGAATATTACAGTGTTGGTACTCAAATTTCTACTCATGATCTAACATATTCGATTCTGTACTAGATTTTCCAAAATTTACTAGATCAAACCGTGACATCCTCCCCCAGTCTTCCACCGCTTAATTGAAATAAACATAAATATGTTCAGAGTATCATAATGCATCGTTTTAGACATCTCTCATGTTTGTTCAAGTCGGGCCTAAAATGGACCTTTCCCTTTTTTTCTTTGGATTATAAAAATTGTCTTCTTTATGTCACGTCTTTTGTGCGAAGGTATACTTTAAAATCGGATGATACATGGAATTCTTTCTTTCTTTTCAGCGCTTATTAAACGATATAATTAGTTATATCTACAAGTCTATTAATCTTTCTTCAATAGTGTCTAGAAGCTAGGGTAGCTCCTTACTCCAAGGAGCGGTAAACGTCGACCTCTTCTCCAGCTGAGATTTGTTAGAGTCTTTAGATTTAATCAATCTATAGGTTATAAGGCAAAAGTTAAAGTATTAGGATTTTGCTATAGTTTACGTGAATTCGTTGTAAAGAAGACTTATTTTATCTTTATTCGAAATCGGATAAATATAAATTTTCACTTTTTCACTCAGTTCATCATCATATAGCATAGCAACATAAATTTGTTTAATTTGGAGTGAATTTGTGTGGCCTCGTAAAAGAAGTCCTAATAGTCCTTTTATTTTTTTATTTTATGTGTTATTTATTCTAATCACTCGTTTTTTTTATGTTATCCTAATCACTCGTTATAACCACCAGAGTACGGTTTGCACTACAGAGCTTCTTTATCCATATCTGAAGACCTCTCTCTTCACATAATCCAGCCAACTCATTCTTTTTTATAAAGCACCACAATCTGTATACTCTGCTCTAATATGGCATGCGACATCTAGTTCTTGTGCCATCTATGATTATATGTATTGACCTAGTTACAATTTGAGATTTTGTACTAGATAAAACAATTTCCAACTTAACTTCTCCAGAAACCATAAACTATTGTTTAATTTTGTGGCCGAAATTTGATTAAGATTCATTCAATTTCAAATTTGAGACGAAAATAAGAATCGAATAGGAAAATTGAAAACAGAAGTCAGATACATATTGCGAGTCACTTAAAATTTACAACGTCTCTCTTGAATATAAAACCGACGATGTCTCGACCTGATGTAGGAAGGCCTCAATTCTTTCTTAGAAATTTACTGGACATTTGTTCCTTAGAAGTTTTATGCTGACAACGGCAGAAGAAATGAATGCTTATTGGCAATTGGAGGCTGACAAAGGCACAAATGAAAGTATTGTATCTGAAAATAACTCCAATTGGCCACATCAAAGTGAATAAAAATTCTACTGCAACATTTTCTGTAAATTTCTAAAAAACAATTTCTTATTCCATATTTACGCGTCTACGCTCATAAAAATTGTTGACCTCCAAAAAATGGGTATAAATTCTAAGAAAAAATTGGGGCGGCATTGATCCATCGTTAATTTTATATTGGAGCGAGGCATTGTTGGCTTACCCTTTGGTGACGTCAAGTGCAAGTCGAGACCTCGTCGATATTAGGTCTGTTTAATGAACTCCAATAAATTTCAGAGCAGACCAGCTCAACTTAGGTTAACTGTCAAATTAAAAGTAGAGCAGAAAGGAGTAGGCAGCTCATGAAACACGAAATTTCTGAGATCTGTCACCAAAAAGCACAATTGTTTAAATTAATGCATGATTAATGTAAAGAAACCTTTTTTCTAACACACAAAACGCAATTATTATTTAAATTATTCCAGAATAGTCCAGAAATTTATTTTTCTCACAAAAAACGCAATTATTTGAATTGTTATCAAAACTGCCAACACAATTTACAGTTGTCAAATGCCTGCTCTAAGTTACTCCTTCGAAAAAGGTAGAGCAGAAGATCTTGCTCTAGGTTACTTCAGTTCACTTTAGATTAAACTCATTAAACACAGTTCAGTTCACTTTAGAGCAGTGATCTGAGTTCATTAAACACGATTTTCTGCTCTCTTCTGCTCTAGAGTAACCTACAGCAGCTCATCAAATAGACCTATTATATTCGAGAAAAGCGTTGCTGATTTAGGTCTACTTGCCCAGTTTGTGTATGCCATTAGTTTTTATGTTAGTGAATTCTTTTCTGCGGTTCGGTGTTAACACTGCAACCGAATCTGTCATTCTCGGGCTCTTTTTTCTTCTCTACTAGTATTGTGGGAAGAAAAGAGTCTGGAAATGAAAATCTTGCTCTCTGTATATTTACTTATTTGTGGTAAAACTGTTATAAACCATGGAACCTTTGTGTTTGCAAAATGCTCTTATCTTGGAAATTATTTTGTTCCCAAGTTTCATGAACATATCTCAAAAATATCTTCAAAATCAATATAATTTTTTTGTTATGCCAAAAAATCGAGAAAAACTTTATGATGTCGATCATCCGGCTCTGGGGGGAAGTAAAAAGCCATGAAGAATTAACGAAGTTCACGGTTAGCTTAATCTGCGATTTCTCTTATACAGATCAATTTTTTACCAAATTTTTACCACCTAAATATGGACACTATCAAACACTCACAAGCTATAGAAAAGCAGATTTAAATATTTGTGTCAATTGCAACGATTCTTTTGGTAATTAATTACTACTGATACATATGTAATGTATGATTTCTGATACTTTGTCCATTGTAGTATTGTTGATGACGATCTGGATGGTGCTTTATTTTACTTGCGGATTACCCTTGTATATTGAATGTATTTTGAATGAGTGGACTAGTAGGATGATGTCGTCTATTAGTCTATGTAGCTGTTCTACCGGGTGATTTTTTAAGCTTTTGGTTATTAATTTTCAAAAAAAACACAGAAAAATTGGAAAAAGATACAAAATTGTTATTGGAGATTAAAAATGAATCTTTGCCATTTACTTTTTAAAGATTATTTCATGTAAATGTTGGCCGCGACTACGTTCCAGGTTGTCCATACGGGAAGTCCAATTTTGAGTGACTTTTTCGAGCATAGCCGCTGGCATCTCACCGATAACACGTATGATGTTATCTTCTAGGGCTTGATTCGATGCTGATTTATCAGCATAAACAAGGGATTTGACGTACCCCCACAAAAAGTAGTCCAACGGTGTCAAGTAGCACGATCTAGGCGGCCAATTCATTGGTCCAAAAATAGAGGTGAATTGCTTACCAAATTCATTTTGCAATAGGTTCATCGTTGCGCGTGCTGTGCGGCATGTGGCACCAACTTGTTGAAACCACATGTCAACCAGATTCAGCTCGTGTATTTTGGGCAATAAAAGGTTAGAAATCATTGCACGATATCGAGCACCATTGACGGTAACGTTGTTCTCATCATCTTTGAAAAAGTACGGACCAATAATTCCACCAGCCCATAAACCGCACCAAACAGAGCATTTTCAGGGTGCATTTGCAGCTCTTGTATTGCTTGTGGCTGCTCATCGTTCAACTAGAAATGTGCTTCATTGCTGAAGACAATTTTTTGGTAAAAAAGCGGATATTCTTACAGATTTTCCAGGGCCCATTCAGCGAAAACACGACGCTGTAGCAGATCGCCGGGCTTCAGTTCTTGAACGAAGCTGTAGTTTAGACGCCTTCAAATCAAGATCATTGCGTAAAATCTTCCATGTACTGGAATAACACAATCCCAGTTACTGCGAACGGCAACGAATGGACACATCACGATCTTCACCAACACTGGCGGCAATATTTTCTTCTTTACGCACTCTACGCACACGGGCGGGTGGCTTGATGTCCAATAACGTGAAATTTGTACTATGGCTTGAATAGCCTGTTGAGTAGGGCGATTATAACGACCATAAAATGGTCGAAGTCGCCGAAACACATTTTTCACTGAGCACGAATTTTGATAATAAAATTCAATAATTTGTAAGCGTTGTTCGGGTGAAAATCTTTCTATGATGAAATGGCAATGCAAACTGAACAACTTTGGCACATGTCACGAATCACGAGTGAGCTGTCAAAAACAGAGCGCTGAAAACCAAACAGCAAAAAAATCACCCATTAGTTGGCTGTTAGTGTCCTTCTAGATACTGAGTCTGCTTTTCTCATTACTTCATCTAGTTAGGAGATGAACAACAACGGAAGAGAGAAGAGCCATCCCTGTTTTACTGCTAACGTTCTATAATCATATTCGAATTTATCATATTTTTGAGAAAATCCATCTACTATGCAGATACCTTGTAGTCGGCACTGAATGTATTCAACCAACTTAAAAATTTTGTTTTTATATTACTTTAGATCAGAAATAATTTCATGCAAATCGTTGAGTCCAAACAAAAAGCCGATAAAGGAAAAAGTAGACTTGATGAAAGCAAAGATGTCTCAGAAGATCAAAGAGGGCAGCTACACTGTGTTTCTGAATTTATTTTAAAAGATCTCAACGTAATAGGTATACCTGCTTTTGTTTTTCTCATTATAGCTAAGTCTACAATATTATTTTTGTACAATTATTTTAGGGGACCGAATTCTTCCAGAAAATCTTAAAACAGAAGAAATATGCGAGGGTACATGGAAAGAAGAAATTATATGTAATTGCACCTGGGACTCAGAATCAAATAGACAATCCAGTCGAAAGAAAAGAATTGAATTGATGGAAGTATCAAAGAAACTGTTCGATACGAATGATAACACTTCCCATAGCTCAGAGAAAGCAGTAATTGAGAAGTACAAAGATTGTAATGCACGAGAAAAAATAAGTGTGGATAGCACGGACACTTTTTCTGAAGTAATAGATGATGATGAGGATGTTTTCTGGGTACGATAAGTATAAAGAGCCAGAACAATTTATTTTTTTTTAATCATAACTTATTTCAGTCTGATTTTGAATCTGAGAATGAAGAAGATATATTCTATACTCCTCCTGATAGCCCATCTATCCTTGAATGCGACATTTCGGATGATGAGTCCTTGGAATCATACAATACTTATTTGTTGGGGTATGTATATATATGTTTTAATAATTTTTAAACAGTATAATCTTTCACAAGACTACAGTCGCATCTCAATGGCCACTTCTGTTAGTGTAAATTTAAATATTCACTAAATGTCCATTGAAAAAGCGAACTGAGTAAGTAAGTAAACATGAATTAACAGCCAGATTCAGCGACCTTATAAACCGTATATGCTCAAGTGCAATCTAGGTCTTCCTAACAAGAGAAATTCCGAGATAGCACCTTGAGAAGATATGGGGATTGCTGGGTCTCTGAATCATCCAAATGAATAACTAAATATAAAGATTGTGCATGTATATAACAGCAACATATTACATAATGTGGATATGTGCACGGATGAGCGTGGGCAGTTGAATCATTCTTGCCAAAGATACTGTTAGCTTGCTGAGGTTATAATGAAGTTCCTAATTAGCTTATCTACCGCTTGGGAAGATTAGTGTATGGATTTGGATGGACAACTACTACACTTACTCTTCAGTTGGGAGAACTATGTTTTAGTAGTTCTCTATATGACCTTGAGAAATTATTTTTAACGGATCTTAAATGAAAAATAAACTAAGTAGAAACGGAAAAAGAGAGTTTGAGTACAGTGGGGGAAATTTCATTACCAATCAGGTTTCCTTCTTATATGTGGGATTTATTGTAACTAATAGGTGAAAAAAAGATTGGTTGTGGGTGAGGGGGTGAGAGGTAGTACTTATATATCTCCTTCCTTCGTTTTGCATAAATTTTGCCCCTTCTTGCTTTCGTATGCATTAGTGGTCTGTTGCGAACGTTTTTTGTTAAGGTGGTAAATTTCCCGGACGTAACGGCTGTTCGGAAACATGAGATTAAAATAAAACCAGTTACCACTCAAAAAACTTCCATTTGCCAGTTTAAAAAGGACTGCTTCATTTCTTTTCGAGTTATCTACGAAAATAATTATCGACTTGAAATACTAATTAGATATGTGATTAGGGGACAAAATGTATGATGCCATTTCATTCTACAAACATGCCTCAACGTTTATATTTAAAAAATTTATATCTCTCTGTGCTGGAAAATGACCAAATTGTGCTATTTCAATAATTAAAATGTAAAAAAATTTACATTCCCATTGGACGCTACCTAATGACGGCCAATAAAACAGCATAAAAATTTATTTGAGCCCATTCCGTTACTTTCTTCAAATTCTATAAGCGTTTAATTCGTCAAGTCTATGCGCCCATAATCCAGAATTACCGTATTACTGTGGACGTATACTATGTGCCCATAGCCCAGAATTACCATATTTTTCTGAGCGCATATAATGCGCCCATAGTACCGAAAGGGCAGTGCTTATTATAGCCCCGGCAAATTTTGAGCGTTGAGGTTTAACTGTGACTTTCAGTTCGATTTGTTGTCTTCTCTTAATTGTTGCCTATTTAACGTTTTCATTTCCCTTATAGAGGTTGCATAGGACAGAAGAGCTCCTATACACATTTTGAATATTTATAGGGCTTATTCCCCAATTTTTTTCGAGTTTTCCCCAAGTTTAAAAGGAGATCGTATACAAGATAAGGAAATTTAATGACATTATTGTTCTGAAACGTTCTTTGTAGAACAGCATATAGACCAAAATAATCAACATCAGAGAAAGGCTCTCAATTTAAAACAAATTTAGAGCCTATCCCTGATATTGATTATTTTGGTCTATAGGCACAATTTATTATTGTCTCGGTATCCTTATTAGTTATTTTTCAATGCCAATAATGCACACGATTTCTGAAGAAATAGGATCGATTTAAATTCTAAGAAAGAAATGATTTTTTGCCTAAAAAATTTTGGGTCGCGCCCATGATATATTTATCCGATATCAGTGAGGTATTGAGGTTTAGTACTACTGTCGATATCTGCATATTTCTTGTCTGTATTCTTACCCTACAAAAATTGGATTGGGTTATTTCGTATTTGTTTATTTAAAAATTCCAAAATCTTACGTATTTTTTTTTATTTGCAGTAACGAGCCAACTAAACGTGATCTTGATGTCCTAAATGCATTGTTCAATGTTGTAATTGACAAAAAGGCTTATCCAAATATTCATCGTTGGAGAGCAGCTGTTTTAAGGCATCCAATTGAGGAACGAGACAAGTAATGACGAGCGACGCAATTGTTGGGAAAAAAAGATTAAATCTTCCATTTTTTTCCTAATTCTTCTTTTAGTTTCTCATCTCCATCAGTAATTGTTAAAGGCCGCAAAGAATTTCATAGAGCAGACGATAAGATATTGGTCGCAAAACGTTTATTTATGTCGCCTAAACTTTTCAGTGATGCTTCTTTTGAACATCTTGGATTTGAAAACGATCGAATTGATAGTCCAGTGACCGTTCCAGGAGTCAGTGCCTCGAAGAACTTGTCCTTCATGAATGTCTCGGATATTTAATAACTGATTAATCAAGTTTAAAAGTCGTGTCGAGTTCAGTTTCAGTCCTCCCCAGAATCTTATTATTGTTAATTTTATCCTAAAGTAATATTTGGTCACACTCGAGTTATTCCCCCCTCCCTCCCTTCCACATTGAGATTTCTCATGTTCCTGGTTTGTGTATATAAATGTTTACTCTGTTCAAATCGAATTTAATTCTAGGCATGTTAATCCTATGTCGTAGATAGTTATTTGTGTGATGTTCTAATTAGGCAACATGAGATCTTCCATTTAATTCGCTCTCGGAGGAATTTTGCATTTTTATATTTAATCAAAGAATAATAATAAAATAAACATTTTCGTTTTAATACAAAATTTAAATTAATGTTTTTTTTATATATATACTTATATTTACTGTGTACACACATAACTACATAATGGAGTTCCGTTATAAAATACTTTTTTTTAATGCCTATTATGTATGCAGTTTGCATCACTTTTGTATTTTGTTCTCCTTATTAATAAAATTTAAATGCTATTAAATGATTTTTATTTGTCAGTGGTTAAGAATCGTAAGGAAATTGTCACCCATATTATAGTTGTCGACTCACCGAAGTGACAAGCTCCGCCGCCACTGGTACAAAAAATAATATTTTATAACTATACTTGCCTAAAAAATGATTTCCCACGTATATTTTCACAAGATTCAAATTCTTTCAAATTAGGCAAACTTCGTTTGACAGCTGAAAATGCATTTGTCTCTTTCTTCAATATAATTCTGACCTATTTCATGATACTCTGAAAAAGTCACGCTCATGCCTTCTTATCGTTGTCACTTAAAGTGACAGCCAAAAGTAAGGTTTGTTTTATTTCGTGGTATTATTGTTATTTTTGAAAGTGTTTAAAAACACTGTATTCTGCGTATTTCAGCCCTTTACCTATAAAAGAATGCTTCACCATGAAATCTATCATGACCTCAAATGGTTTTTTTTTGTTATTTCTACACTAAAAAAACAAAAAACAAAATAATTTATTTTATAAAAAGCTATTGAACTTGATGTTTTAATGACCAGCTTAAAGAGCCACCACCAAATTTACTTTTTCTTTACACACATTTAACATCTATCACTTACAAAAACCAAGTGAGTGAAATTATCACTTAATTATCACTTAATACGACAACAGTAATATTTCCAAAGTCGTATGTTTTCGACAAATGTCACCTTAAACGACAATCATAATACCATTTTTGTGTCGTAACGCCATTTCTCACTTAAAGTGACAACGATAATAAGGGTGATGTTTTACTTTTCTTTATTTGGAACTTTTTTGGACCCTTTTTTACGTTGAGAAAGCGGTATGTTTGTTAGAGCCGTGATTAGCTTCATTATATCCTAGAAATGTTGCTAAGATATAAGAATTTACGACGGTCACGTCAAGAAAGTGGTAAGAAATTCTGGGCCAACATTTGTGGCTTTTCCTATCTATCTATTTTTTCAGTGTTTTCAAGTTTATCCACGTTGTATATCCGTTGTAATCTTGAACTACCTGCGGACAACGAATTAACTGAGAAGATCCATGACATGTCCTTTTTTGAACTTCAGTTACATGCTCCGGATCATGAAAATTTCATGGCAGTAATGTAACTGTTTTATTGTCTACCCAATTTTTTATCAGCTTTTGTATCCCGGGGCATGTATTTTCGATTTGCTTGCACAGTTCCACAGGCATAAATAACCTTTCTTTTCAGTTCAACCAGCAGATTGTATGATGTGAAGTAGTTGTCAAAGAAGATTTTGTAGTTCTTACCAGAAAACTCTGCAGACAAATTTAAGATCACATTTTCACCGAGATTCTTCTGTGCTACTTCACCTTTCTTGCCTGTATATATTTCGATATTGCATATATCTTGTCGCAAAGCATCCGAACTTTTTATGTTTTTTTTTTCATATATTGTTTTCTTAGTGTGCAACGATCTCTGAATTTAATTATGGTCTCACTTTGTAATATACATATTCTGCGGATTCAAAGTTATCGTGAAATCTTTTCAACAACATATCCAAAAAGACCTGAATTTTATAAAGCTTATTAAAATTAACAAAAAATAAATTCATGTAGTTCCGGACGAGAAAACCAAGAGTCTCGATAGCTCGCTTGCGTTTATTCGCATCAAAAAGTTAATTCCAATACACACTTGTATTTCTGCTGTTGTAATTGGAATATAAAACTTTCCTGGTTGTGCGTATAAATTGATTTGAAACACAATATGGTCTATTATTTCTTGATTTAAAAATTGCTTGAACATGCTTAGAGGATCGTGAGATGGAAAATTGCTGATGTTTCTTGATAGTCCATAATTGTTTCCTAAAAATGGTGTTTGGAACGCGATAGCAAAATCCGTTGTCAAATTCAACTCTTGAAATCTGTTAGATTGATGACCTAATAAATTTATAATACCATTTTTAGTTAATTTAACTAACGTATGCCGTCGAAGTTTGTATATTATTTTCCGGTAAAGAATTCTCATTTTCAACACATTAATCAAAAAGTGTCAAGTTCAATGAACACTTGCAGTATACTTGATATAATCACAATATCATGAAAACGCGCATTCAATGCGTAAATTTCAAGACATACAATTAGAAAACTAAATTTAAAAAAAAATCAAGTCAAGTAATTGGAATTAATTCAATCAAAAGCCCTACTTGAGCTTCAAGTGGATTTCATGTCAAGTACTAAAGCATTCATGTAAACGTACTGTGTATTTCGGCTTCTTCTGACCCGCTACTATAATTAACCAAGTCCTCTGGTTCAGTATCAGGGGGAATGTCAACAAATTCTACATCATCAACATTCAAATACGAAAGTATTTCTTCGTTATGTATTGTTTTTCTGTTCATACATATTGCACACGTATTTTCTCAGTTAAATTCGAAAAAAAACGGTACTGGTATAAAGCTTATACCATGTACCTTACTTTCTCACGAAAACTCATATTAACTGGTTCTCTCAAAATTCCTTATTAAACTGCGTGCACATTCATTGCATACACACATCTGAAGTTAAAAATAAATCCCTGTTCTACTGCGGCTTAAATCGAGCAGATCCCATCTTGAAAATGTGTTTTTTTACAAATAGCTACACGGAAGGGCGGTTTTCTCGTAAAGTATAAGACCTGGAACAAGAACAAAAAACAATTTATAAAATATATATTATTAGCTATAGGAAGATTATCTAATTTTGAAAAAATAGTGCACTTTTGAAGAAATAAGATTTTTTGCCTAAAAAGTAAGCAATAATTAAATTACAAGTAATCAAAAAACAGCTACATGTTCCGATAGAGAATGTAATTGGTTCAGCTACTATCAAAATTTGAAATCGATCCATGGAAAGGTGTTAGCAATCCGTCCAACCAGTTTTAAACAAAAATGGTTTCGAAAAAAACGCTTTTAATGTTGTACGAACACTTAAATCCTAGAAATTTTGTTTACCTTTAGTTTGCAATACCTACACCATACAGTTTATTATAACATTTGTGCACCCTGGTGAATGGTGGTGAGCTCAGCTTACCCTCCAAGGCGCTGCGGCAAAATCGATATTTGAACCTTTTAAAAAAATTGTTTCGCTGCAAGACTACCTACATATTGTTTTTAAGTAATTGGAAAATTTAAGTCAAGTAATTGGAATTAATGAAATCAAAAGCCCTACCTGAGCTTCAATTGGATTTCAAGTCAAGTACTCAAGCATTCATGTAAACGTACTGTAAGAAACCCTTGCAAAAAAAGGTTTAATACTGTGATCTACTGCTTTGCATTAATTCCAATTTAGAGCATTGATAAGTGGAAAATAGTCCTAATTTAACTTAAGTAACTCCGACGAAATGAATAGTGTCAGACAACTAAAAGCTAAACAATTCGATTAGAGATATTGCAAGGTCACAGAATTGCATGGAGGTGGGGATCTGTTTTTCAGCTAACGGACTACGAATTAAAATGAATTATGTTTGAAAGATAAGATAAATTTTAGAAATGATTATAATGCCCTATGTCGAACGGGAAATAAGACAATAACGCGAAACACGTATCTAAGCTGGTAAAGGAACATATTATAAAGAATGGGGTTCAAGTTTTTGATTGGCCGGCCCAATCTTTAGACTTGAATCCTATTGAGGACCTCTTCGGAATCCTTAACCGATGATTTGGAGGTCAAGATTCCAGAAATAAAATGAAATTAATGTAAACAATGGAAAAAGAATTGGAATCGCAACCGTTTCGCAGTTACAGGGTAATTCAGAAAATAGACAAGTTTTCCACAAAGCACCACGTAACTTCCTTGCTGTGCAACCTACAAAGGTGACTTTCTGCTCAGATGATAGTAAATCTTGCCAAACCACCACTTTAGTCCCTCATGTAGCTAGTTATCGAACATCAAAGTAAAAAGTCCTAATTTTTTTAAATTTTAACGATTTTTCCGCCAAAATGCCTGATAACCGTTAATTATCTTGCAAAATTTGGAAGCTTGAAAATGTTACGTTTCATTTCATCATATACCTACATGTACCTACCTACATCCAAGCGATTTTTAGATAAACCTGTTCTTATGATACATAATGTCATTAATTATTATCATTTTGTTAATTTTGCGGGGAATCGCATAAAATTAATCGTAAGTCATATCGTCAGTAGTAAAATTTTTGACGATAAAATCATGCCTAATTTTATGCAATTTCACGCAAAAATTAACAAAATAATTTTGCCGCTGACGATACGAATCACGCTTAATTTTATGCAATTCCAATTAATGAAATTGCATCATAAAGCAAGTACTATCATTGATTATATATATATGATATAGTTTCTATAATCAATGGTACTATCCTTGTGTATAGAACTAGATGTATATATATATATATAAGTATATATAAGTCGCAAAAAGCTATGCAACTGAACTATGGACAAGGATTCACGGATAAGCCGTAAAAACATAGTCAAACTAATTACATACACAGGGAAGTAGAACAGTCAGTAACACCTCACTAGAATATAAAATCAATGACTTGATGCCCGTAACAAGCCATCAATGATTCGCTCCAATATTCCTCGATCTAATGCACTGACATATAATAAGAATGAGATGAGCGTTCTTGCTTCAAAAGTGGCACAAATTTTGGACAGGCTGTGAAAACCCTAAATTGCGTAAAATGGTACACCGATTCATAATTTATTAATATTTGTCGATTAGAAACACTAAAGATGTAAGATTTGATGTTAAACGTAATTGAGCTTGTAAGAGATAGACGTATATAAACAATATATTTGTCTGAATTTGTATGTCAATTTCAATGCATTTCATTTAATACAGCCGTACTGTTTACAAAATTGGCTACAGTTCAGCGTACATTTTGAGCTAAGAACAAACAGATTTTATAACCAAAATTTGTGCCATTTTTGACTATAGGAATTAGATATGATGGCTCAGTCCATTCTTATGTGAGTGATCTGATGTAAAGGGGCCCATACACGGTCGCATGTTGACCAACTCGAGTAGGACAACGAGGTTGTCACGCAGATTTAACCTTGTCTGGGCCTGTTTGCGGTGTGACAAGCAGCATGTCAAGGGGTTGGACGAAATTCAAATTAGTTTGGTTTTTAGTGGCGGGCTACTTGCTTGACAACATATTGAACCGTGTATGGCGATATTTGTCACGCACTCGTCATTCTTGAGTGAACTCTATTGAAGAAAAGATAACAATTAACAGTTTTAGCAGCTCCTGATATGTGTCCTGTCCTAATGTTGAACAGGATGTGGAGAAAAAGCTTTCATGTGTGGCACACCAAGTTGGACAACATATTCGCCCTGTATGGGCTGCATAAGGCCGCAATTTTTTCTTTAGAATTGTTATGCATTTTTGGAGGCCGACAACGGGTGCTTGGCCCACTTACAATTTTTATGAACATAGACCCGTAGATGAGCAAATAGCATTCATTTCTTCTTAGCAATTTACAGAAAATGTTTCGGCAGAATTTCTATTCAGTCTGGTAGCCGACTGGAGTTATTTTCAGATACAATGGGCTATCCCCCACACGAGTATTCTTGATGCAGTATGCAAACCGGTTTTATAGGGAAGCGGTGAAAAGACGCAGATGTCGGCCTCCACAATTTCATAACAATTCTAAGAAAAAAATAACCAGTGAATATCTAAGAAAAAAATACTGCTTTTCCTACATCATGTTGAGGCATAGTTGGGAACGAAACATTTCTGACTTAAGCGGGCAACACACGATACTGCTATCGGTCCAACTGTTGTACCACTTCACATTGGCGTACAATCCTTGTATGCTGTATGGTCCAATTGTACGAATCATGCAACGATCGTAAGCTCGGTTGGATAGTTGGATGTGCATGTCCATGCGCTGTTGTATATGCGACGGAAGAAATCGATCCAACAGTTGTATTGCCTGTGGATTACCATACAACTGTAAGCCTTATTATGGCTGTTACCTCACTTCAAGTGACACGACTATGTAAAATTCGTAGGAACGAAAGGAAACCACGAAGACAGATTTTACTTGATAAGAATTGTCGACAGGAGAGTGCAAGTTACAAAAGTCGAGAGCTCACCGCACACTTCTCTGTTTTTGCTGCTGCGATTGTCGTTTGTTAGGTGTTCCTATAGATTTTACTCAGTCGTGTCACTTGAAGTGAGCTGACAACCATAAAAAGCGTGTGTTTGTCCAACGGTTGTACAACAGCCGTTGGACCGACAGTTGTAATGTGTGTGAGTCGCTTTACCCCTTGGTTAACGTCTGCAGTAATTGCGCCTCTACAACACAACAAGGTACTAAGTCAAATTTCGTTTCGCAATCACTATATAGTTCTATACATAAGGAGCATCGAATCCAACATGACAATATCACTGTATAAAATAGTATTTTCATTAAATTCTTTCAGGGTAAAAATTAAAATTATTTCGCGAAATTCGTTACTCAAGTTAATAGGTGTGTATGTTTACTCGAAAGTTTTTACATACGACTATTCTTACCCATAATGTGTATGCTAACTTCTCGGTCCAGAAAAATGTACAGTCGAATGCATTTCCCCTCCTGAACAAAAGTTAACATTTTTACACAGGGTAAAGTGGATGAGTAAGTTCATTCTTTTCTTTCATTTGTTTTTTGAAATAATTCTTTGAGTTGTCAGAGCGATTTTTTAAAAAATTAAATTAAATAAATCTGATTTTATTAAAATAAATAAATAAAATAAAATGGGTCTGATTTTATTTAAAAAAAAAATAAAATAATAAAAAAAATTAATCTTAAGAGGAGTCAGTACTCAGGAAAAGTTTCAATTTAGATACCAGCGAACCTGTAGGTAATAAAATTTACTATACGTTGGTTTGTGTCATAAAAGTGAGAAAATTTATAAAATTAGCCTAGACCAAGACCACATAGGACATTAGAGACATCTACCGCAAAAGAGAGAAACCAAACATCCGACAAAACCATACAATAAGACGAAAAATGAAAATTTGCAGTTCACATAAATTGAAAATTTTTAACGAGAATTAACTCTCTTAAATTTGTTTTGCTCATAATTGTTAAATGTGATATTTTGCTTTGTATTGCAACAACTTCCAGCAAAATATTGCGATTTCTTGTCGGTGAAATATCGGGAGAAAAAACAAGTACTATTAGAGGCATACCATTTTTTACAAGTTTTCGAGCTAATATCTCCATTCCAATAAACTTTTTTTAATTTTTGCCGACGTTATTTACTAGACTTCTTCATTACCTTTAATTTAAGATATAAATCATTACTCTACTACAAATAGTTTGCCAGAAATGCGCATTGAAAAATGTATGAAACTTGCAAATCTTGGTACTGACTCCTCTTAATAATTAAAATGAATCTTCACTCGCAAGTTGTCTGTTAACTTTTTTCATTCTCATCTAGTATTATCCCTCTACCGAAAGAAAATTTTTACTTGATTTTTACACAAAAGTAAACATACAGACCTAATGTGTGCTAATATGTATGTATGTTTACTCGAAAGTTTTTACACTAACTCGAAAGTTTTTTACCCATAATGTGTATGCTAACTTCTCGGACTTGAAAACTTTGACAGTCCCCTCTACCGAAAGAAAGTTTTTACGATTTTAGTCAAACATTTTTACACAAAAGTAAACATACAGACCTAATGTAATTACATTTGTCATTTGTTTTTAGACAATATCGGAGTTTTCATTTAATACATTTTTGATATTCGTTATTGTTGCCGGTACAAGAACCGAGTAGTCCGGGAAAATAATTAACAATTTCCTAACTTTGAGTTTTAGCATTTCGTGTAGTCGGTGAAACACCCAATACACAACAACGAGGATGATGTGAATCACTTCATAACCTATCCATTAGCAACAGGGAAATTAAAGTGTTTGCCTTAACAACCGCCATGCCACATGTTGCAAAATACATACATCCCTATGAAGAGTTTTGATTTATATTAAGCTAGATAGTAACTCTCTTGCATAACAAGTTATGTAAAAAAAACTCATTTTTCTCTTTTCGTCTCACTAAAAACAACACTATTTTACTTGAGAACTAATATTTTATTAAGATTACTTAAAAAAGGAAGAAAAAAAAATCAAAATGAAACATCACAATTCGAAGCACATTAAATATATATATTTTTTTAATGATAAAAATAGTTATGTCTGTTTAAACAACTAAACATTCATATATTTTTATGTTGTGCTCAATTTCCCAAATTTTAGGTATTAATTTTTAACAAAAAAATATATAAAACAAAAAATACATTTCGCACATTTCCTTACATATGAATGATGAGAGATAATGGATAGTTAAACGCTGCGTTTACTTCTGGCGACTGAAAATCAAACGAACTTTTTTAAAAAAAAAAAAAGAAAAAAAAAGAAAAAAAGGAGGGATTTTCTTAAATGGCTGTTGCAACCTCGTTTATATTCCTTTGATCTCTTTATAACGATTATGTGTGTGAGTGTGTGTATGAATAGATTTTATAATATTCAGTTTCACTTGTTGCTCTCTGTGTGTTTATAAACTAATTTTTTTGTTATTTTACCCTAAATTTTTTTTTTCATTTTTTTGTTGCTTTAATTCTTCTCTTGTCTCTAGAATACTAGTTATAATAAGTCTCCTAAGGATATTAATTAAACAATTAATATAAATATGTATGTATGTGTTTAGAAATTATAATGTAAAAATCAGGATTGAAATGAGAAATTGTTTCCTATTTTGATCCAGCTTTATCATGTATGTATGTATAAGTTTAATAGTAGTAGTAATAAAAAAAAAAAAAAGAAAAAAAAAAGAAAAAGAAACGAGGTTTAAAACTTCGTGTTATAAATATCGATCTAACTAAAATTTTAGTGTAATTGTAGTATTTTTTTTTCGGTACAAGTACAACTCATCCAAAATTCAGTATTTTATTTAGTATTATTTAAATCGATCCACATAAATGCTGATGAACGTTTTTCTTTTTTTTTTTTTATTTTCTTTTAAATATAAGTTATCAACTTTTTATTTTCCACTTGTTTCTTTAGCATTAGCAGCATTGATGATTGATTTAAATTCAAACACGCTTAAATTTTTGTTTTAAAATATGAATTCATTTTAATTCAGCTCCACTCTGCTGTTTTTCCTTATCACGTTCAGTATTTTTATTTTCAGCTGTTCCTTGTGTTATAGCTGCATTCGCTCCTCCTTGTTGAGTTTTCTGTTTAAGCATTGTCCAGTCATATGTGTAGTCGTATTGGTGGTTTAAGGTCCGGAATAGAATTCTGAAAATAATAAAAAAATAAATATAAAATAGAGATAAATTTTTTTTGCTATGAGTGTACGCGGTTGTAATTAATTTTCGATATAATTAAAAATTAAGGAGTTCTGTTATGCAAACAATTTTAAACACAAAAATTATGTTATTCTGTATAACCATGATTATATAATATTTACATGTACTATGTTCAACTCCAGTTCAACACCATGTATACGCGGTTGAAATTGGGTCAACTCGACCGCGCTTGGCTGGCGTAGTTGAGTCGAAATGGTGTCCTATAAACGCGGATTGAATAGTCGAGTTGGCAGCTAACAGTTAGCATTTATTTTGTTTGCTCTTTACTCGAAAGTTTTGTTAAGCCTTTGTTTCAAAGACATTATGCCGACGCAAGTGCGCGGATGCTAATGCGCCAGCGCAAGTACACTGTAAGCAAAGACGAAGGAAATTATATGAATGGTTTCCGCACATTGAATGCGGTACATCACAGAACAGCGTAGAGCAGGGTAGCGTAGATTTTTATAATATGCACAAGTAAATGACCGACCGCATATTGCAATCTGCGGTCGGTCATTTTTTTATGTATATTACAAAAACCTATGCTACACTGCCCTACGCTGTACTGCATTCAGTGTGCGGCAGGCCTTAGCGTCGGCGTTTGCACTACACATCATGCAGTTATTGCAAAAAGAGTGAATTTTACAAAGGAGGAGGATGTTGAACTGATTGATTTATCTATCGCATCCTCCCTTTTACAATATATTTATTTTATTTACTTATTAAAAACATTAGTTGGTTTTACACAGCTTAAAAATAACTTATGTCTAAACACAACTGATGTTATGAGGCCCACGACTGCAAGGTAACGGCTTTACAAAATAAAATTAAAAACTTACAGAAACCTTGCCGTTAAAGACAACATTTAGGAAATTATTGCAAAAAAAAATTTCATAACATATTATATTTAATTAACTAACTCAATCTGGTAACATATTTATTTTGCCACGGTAAAGAACTAAAATACTACTAAGCACAGTCTCTTGGAAACGGTAGCTTTAGGTTGCATATTTAATGTGAGTTTATTTTGTTTATTTAAAGAAAATTTATAACTTTTATAATTCCATCACAAAAAGTACCATAAATAAAATGTTATGTTGAACTGTCACTTCAACTATATTTGGACCCGTTCTCGACTCAATCTTTCAAACCTGCGTACTCGAAAAACATAAGTCGAAAACTCAACTTAATTTCGACTCGATCTTTCAATTCGGCATGTAAGAATAACCTCTACAAGTCGATACTAACCATCGGGGTGAACAACTGCTATAGTTTCACTTCAGCGGACCTGGTTCTGCTGAATCATTGCAACGAACCAACCTTTGCTACCAGCCGAAGACAAGTAGTCATCGATGTGACTTTTGCGTCCTTTGACGATTTTCCCGTTTTCCGGCTGCAGGGTATCGAGAGAGGAGTCTCTCTTTGATCACCGCAACATTAAGGTATGTATGGGTGCTGAAATCATTGAGGTGGAACCATACAGGAATCCGAAGCGGACTGATTGGGGGAGATACCATAGGGAATTAGTTTCCACGCTCGACTCTCCGGCTGAGAAAATCAGCTTGAGCTAAGACTTCAAGCAACGTCTCAGAAGAACCCTAGCATGTATGATGTAGTAGATAAAGTCAAAATTTTAAATTAAAATTAGAGATTACTCTTCAAGATTTTTTACCGGGGCAAATTTATATTTGTTCAAGAAGGCATTTTTTTGGATTTTCCGGTATATAGAAAAGCTAAAAAAAATTTATTTGTTATTTCATCACAACCCATTTGATTTTGAGTGACAAGTTTCAAGTCTTGGTTTTGAGACTCACCAACAGGTCCCAAATAGCGAAATTGAGTGACTTGAAAAACATATGAAAAAATAGAACAAAGAAAAGAAATGAAAAGAACCAAAAAATTGAGAATAGAAAAAAAATTCACTTAAATTTTTATATGTATATGTGCCGTTATAAACGCGACATTAGGATAATTCAGACATTTGTAACTGTCCTTATCAGTAATGATATTACTGCAATTTTGTTCAATTTTAGGATATATAAAGTTATTTTTAGAGCAAAAATCAAATATTGACTTCAATGCTTTTAAAAAAAATCTACTCAAACTAGGGAATCTTTAATTTTACGAAATTCGGATGGTGAGGAAAAGTTAGCGAAACTGCGCGAAGATTAAAAACGTCCGGAATCTATAATAAGGGCATTTTTGAAGAAATTTTAGGAAACTGTAAATATTTTTAAGAGGGAAGCGGTAAGAAAATGATAACGGTTCACGATGACAGGCAAATACAGCGAATTAGTGTGCGTGATCCTTTCAAAACTGCGTCACAAATTAAGAGAGAAATAGAAGAGACTAGTTCTTGCAGTCTAAGTGTTCGAACAGTACAGCGTCGGCTGATTCAGTTGGGGATTCGTCCTTGCAGACCTGCAAGAAAGCCTCTCTTAACCAACAAAATGAGAGCACAGCAAATTCAGTGGGCTCGAGAACGAAGGGATTGGGGATTAAGTGAATGGACAAGAATTGTTTTCTCCGATGAATCAAAATTTAATTTTATTAGGCCAGACGGAACCGCAATACTTCGCCGAAGACAAGGAGAAAGATTTAAGATAATGAATGTATAGCAGCGACTGCTAAGCGATATGGTGTGGGGATGTAAAACAGCATACGGAGTCGGTGAAATTTTGACGATAGAAGGTCATATAAATGCTGCTAAATACAAAGATAAATGACGGTTTAGTGCCTACTATCGAGACTAAACGAGAACGTTGCAAACGTAATATTTCTGGATGACTCTACCCCTTGCCATCGAACTCGTTCGGTAAGTACCAGCCACTTTTATAAAGTTGTTGTTTTACAAAAAGTAAGAATATCATGTACTGTATTTACAGATTAAAGATTTTAAAGAAATTATGGGTATAGAATCCTTGCCATGGCCCAGAAATAGTCCAGACGTAAATCCGATTGAAAATCTCTGCGCTATTATGGACTCGAATATCCGGGAAAAAGAGCCTAAAACAATCACAGAGCTCAAGAAAACTATAGAAACGGTTTGATACGAAGATATGAAGCAGAATTCCATCACTAATTTATATAAATCAATGGAAAGAAGAACTTGTGCTGTCATAATAGGCAGGGGTGGAGTTATTAAGTATTAGCATTGAGTAAGAAATATAATAGAGGACGAAAGCAGAGTAAACTAAATCACTGCACTGGCAGAATTTCGGTTCATAATAGGTCCGCCATCTGTTGACAAAAATTAGGAAAATATGGGAAAATTAAGTTGTCTTCGATAATAAATAGCGCCATATCACAGCACAGATTTTAATCGAATCTTCTTGTTTTGTTTCTTTTTCCTATTGAACGCGTCATAGAAATTTGGAAAAAAATTGTAACAAATAACTTCACAGATTTTCTTCATATTCTAAATAGCGTTGCTGATTTATAGTACGACGATTTGACAAACGTACATTAATTCGTAATTTCAGTGCGGGGCATTTTATTTCTTATTTCATTTTTCTGTACCATAGGTATGTAATGTATGTACCTTAGGCAATTAAGTCATAAAGATAAACTGCTCCCGCTTTTGTGAAAACCGGTTTTCATGAAATATTGACAATGTTTGGGTTTGGGCACATGTTGTTGCTGTAAATGGGCACATGTTGTTGCTGTAATCCTATGATATTTGAACAGCCCGTGTTTCTGATTACATTCGTTTTGCTATGAAGAGATTAAGTGGGAGAACACATGCTGGATTGTCTGATATTTTCGGGAAAAATAAGAATTTTATTTGAGAGGAATTTTACATCTCCTTTCAGGACCTTGGCCATTTCTTAAAAAAGTGAAGTAGTATGTTCTGAAGCAAAGATAACCTAATATAAGGAAGATAGGACACAGCAGAACAAAATTGGAAATTTTTCGTAGTTTTTAGAATGAAACAAATAATGTCATATATGTATGTACTTTCGTGTTTTGCATGAATGGGGGAAAGAAACTTGGCTATGCATTGTTGTAGTGCAACTGAGACAACGAGTTAAAAACAAAAATCGAGAAAACGACGGATTAGCCGAATGACAAAATCTTGTCGAATCCCTCAAAATACTATCAAACTATTCATAATACGGTACTTCGGGTCACACTACCTCCTTTTTTTAAGAAAAAGATAAATTTCGCTTTGCCCAAGGGAGATGTAAAATTCCTCTCAAATAAAATTCTCATTTTTCCCGAAAATATCAGAGAATCCAGCATGTGTTCTCCCACTTAATCTCTTCATAGCAAAAGGAATGTAAACAGAAACACGTGCTGTTCAAATATCATAGGAATTACACCAACAAAAATTGGTTCTGCTATAAAAAAAACATTGCATAATTCTCTCAATATTGCAAAAAAACCTGTTTTTTTACGAAAATGAATCATTTGCCATTCTTCCTTTCTTTTTGTATTTATTCATTAGAGTTTTAAAGAGAGTTTGATTTTTTTCCTTTTCTAGTCGCGGGCATTTTAAATGCAAAACAATCGGAAATTTTGCCAGCTTTTTATTGTTAAGATTTTTTTGGCATAGATATATCGTAGTTTTATTCGATTTTTTTTTTATATATTGTGGTGGTATATTGGTGGATCTTGGATTTTTTTTTCGTTTGCACTTAATTTAATAACTTCGGTAAACAGTTTTGACTGTAAAGAATATAAAGGAAATTTCAATTTCGTTAAAATTTGTAGGATGGCATTACAAATGAAGAAGGGACGGGATATGCATTGCACAAAAATGAATAATATAATAATTTACCTATTCTAATATTACTTATTACAAACATGTATTTGATATTATTATTATTTATTAAAATTTTAAAACATGCTTAATTCGATTGTACTATGTTCCCTTAAATCTGCTACCTGCTGCTGTCAGCTAAGGTATATCAAAGAAAAGTATCGAAAAATTGGGGCGATTTTGTATTTATAAGCGCATTATATTTAATTTAATGTTTTTACAGAAAAAATCAAGGCTTAATTTTTATTTGCAAAGGAATATACTAAAACGTTGATTCGAATAATCGCTAAATACTTTTTAGCAGAACAGAAAAAAAACAAATTCGCGAAAGAAATCTTAATTGCATGTAAGGAACTTAAATGCAGTTAATGCAATTCATGTATTCATGCATGTACTACATTTTAAAGATACAGAAACATCAAGAAATTTTTCCATTTTCCATTTCTAGACAACGAAGAAAAAGAAACATAACAAAAAGATTCGATTGAAATCTGTGCTGTGATATGGCGCTATTTATTATCGAAGACAACTTAATTTTCTCATATTTTCCTAATTTTGTCAACAGATGGCGGACCTTTTATGAACCGAAATTCTGCCAGTGCAGTGATTCAGTTTACTCTGCTTTCGTCCTCTATTATACTTCTTACTCAATGGTATTAGTAATAATATTATGGTTAAATATGTGAAGCAATTATTTTATTATATATTTTATTTTAAAGGAAAAACTAGCGCATTTAACACCTTTATTTTTTTCTTTTAATGTAAGAATTTACTATTTCTGTCAGTGAGATCAAGGACCGCTTTGTTATAGTTATAACGAATGATCCTTATCTTTTTTCTTTTTTTCTTAAAATCGTTCATAAAATATATTGTATTATATAAATTTCATCAACAAAATATTAGAACGATTTCCTATTACTGCTATAAATTAAAAAAAAATTGAGAAAAATAAGAAACTGAAGAGTGCGCAAAATTTTTTGGCGGTGGGTGTATAAAGAAAAGAGAGTGCACCCCGAATAAATATAAAAGTATCTTCAATTAGTTCACGAAAAATGTGACCTGCAGAATTACACCCGAGTCTAATCTGTTCAAAATCATACAATATTCGACGAATTTGTGAGCTTGCATTATATATAAATTAACTTATTTCTTATACTTCATTGAATTTTTTAATATCCATATTTATAGTTATATGCATCATTCATAAATCACCCATGAACTTAAAAAATTAACATGTTCACTTACCTGAACAACTGTCTTAGGTACATGTAATCTGGTTGTTCGTCGAATCTCAGACTGCGGCAGTAATTCAAGTACATTGAGAATTCTGCAGGGAATCCCTTACATAGAACTTCAATAGGCGTTGACATCTTTTTCTCCGATATCTTTTCATATTTCTGTTTTTTAGTATTAGCCTTCATGCCCTGCCAAGGTAATGCGCCACGATTAAAATACATCATTACATAACCTAATGACTCCATGTCATCCCGCCGCGACTGTTCAATACCAAGATGGGCATTTATAGAAGCATATCGTGCTGTTCCTGTTAGATTCTTATCTTCACGATAAGGAATATGAATACGCGTACGCGGATCACGGAATTTTTTTGCTAATCCGAAATCAATTAAGAATAATTTATTGCAATGACGTCCAATACCCATAAGGAAATTGTCAGGCTTTATATCACGGTGAATGAAACATTTTAAATGTAGAAATTCCAAGCGACCAATCATTTGATCAACTAACATTAAAACTGTCTTAATCGTAAAGTGACGACTACAAAAATTGAAGAGATCTTCGAGTGATGGACCGAGCAAATCCATAACGAGCGTATTATAATTTTTTTCTGTTCCAAAATAACGTATACGCGGAATACCAACACCGCCGCTTAATATTCGATATAACTTGTATTCATATAAAAGCTGCGGATGGCGTGCATGTGCATTTTCCATTTTTATTGCAACTTCTTCGCCACATTGTACACTCATACCAAGATAAATATCACCAAAGGAACCACTTCCTGCAAAAAACAAAAATGGTTCATGTAAGTTTTTAACACTTATTTTCTTTAGATCTTAATAGTTAATCCATAGACCATTATAAGAAAGTTATTAAATATAAATAATATGTGTTGTAAAAAGTTTAGTAAAGCAAATTAAAAGTTAAATTCTAGTTTCAAAAAAAAGAAATGGTAATTAAAGCTACGAAAATCTCCAATAACGTGATAAAGAATAAGGAAGTATATAATATTATGATCAAGAGAACACACGCAAACATTTAAGCGTAATGCACAGAGTCACCTCCTTGGCTCAATCCAATAATCCTTAATTTCCTACCCTTTCTTCCTTTCCTATCAAGTCTGTGCTACACTATAGCTTTGGCATAAAAAAAATGGAAATCTTCGCCACAGTTTGTGAATGTTAGCAACAAAATCATAAAATCAGTCTTATTTCAAATATCGGGTAATAAAATTGATGAAATATCTGATTATTCAAACATTTCACTGCTCCAGCGAGTACAATTTATTCAATGCTGGGAAAGAATGGAAGGTCTTGATCTAGAGCCTGAATTTTCCAATATGTACCTGAAATCATCATAATTTAAATACGTAGCTATATGTGTCGTAGACACTTTAAGTACCTTAGCACTTCATGAAATATAGGCAGATAGTGTAACAGTTTGCGCTTAACGACTTTTTACATTGAGTGTCTGAAATGTTTGTCACTTCATGAAATGTTTACGAGTATAGTGTAATACTAACCGATTTGACGCGCGTGTGCGTGGGTATGAGTGTCTAGAAAATTAATTCATATTACGCACACTGGGTTGACGCACTTGACACCCCCTTTAAAATTACCCTATATCTTTCGATGGGGCGAAGCTCTGGGCTTTTTGGTTGATTCGCATATCGTGCTACAACAGATATTTACCTATGTTGTTTCTGATACCAATTTATATCTCTATGAGCGAAATGATCCATGCCGAATAAAATAGAACTTCCATGTGAACACGAATAAAAGACAAAAACATTTTTTGCAAGCAATCTTCAACATGTTTGACTAATTGTTCCTGTTGTGAGAAAAGAATTTAAATTTTCACCGGAGCTGTAAGTCACCTGTTACAATAAATATTCTACAGGAAATTTTGAAAGTCTGCGTGCCGTTTTTTAAACTTAACGATGGACTCCTCCCATTTCGCAATTCATTCTTTTATTATATGTGAAATTCCAAATTTACCACGAACATCATGAATGGACAAGTTTGGATTTAGTTTGAACTTCTTTTCGGGGACCGAAAATAATCATTATTTGTCAATTTTTGATTTAAAAACAATCGCCAAGATTTTTGAAAAATGATCTATATTAAATAGGGTGCACATAATTTGAGGTTTACTATCATTATGTGGTAGAATCAAATAGCTTAGGTAATTATTTTATGTATTATTTCCCTTTACAATTTTATATAATTAACAGACTTTGTTGTTACACAGAAAATTGAAAAGAAGCGGCTTAACGCAGCAATTTTATTTTTATGCTAGAAAAAATAAAACTCAAATCTAATGATTACCATCAATTTAAAATATACTATTTCAATTTTCATACTTAAAGTGATATCTTTATAATACAGGGTGTGTCCCAAAAGTCATGATATATATTTTTTTCTGGCATCCCTAATACTTGCAGTATGTTCGGAGCACTAAGCTATACAGCGCATCAAAGTTCAGTGTGCTGCGAGCATAAGTGGAATCAGGATAACTAATTTATTGCACCCTTGTTTCGAGACCACGTCATGACTCGCGATGATGGATACTTCGGGACAACGTTTGGCGATCAAATTTGGTACAAAATTCGACAAAAAACTGTCGAAACTCACGAATTGCTCAAGCAAGCCTCCTGGGAATCTGATTTATTGTATGTACAAGTTTCAAGCTGGTTGTAGAAGTTCAAGGAGGGCCAGGAAGGAGTGGACGATGACCTCCGCTCTGAACGGCCAACAACAAGCCAAACCGATGAAAAGGTGTGTGCGTGATCTGAGTGTTCGGTTATTACCTGATACACTACGTAGATGTTCTGGAAAGACTGAGGAAAAGGATCATGCGTGTGCGAAAAATCAGCGCCAATACCTGGCTGCGCCCAGCCATCCGTCTTTGCGCATCTGTGAGTTCCTGGCGAAGCACAACGAGGACCGCTACGCACCCACGCTATCCTACAGTCCCGATCTATCTCAGGCCGACTTTTTTTTTATTTCAGGTCAAAATCGCACTTAAAGGATAGCGTTTTGACAGCATTGATGCTATCCAAGGTGCCGTGACGACAGCTCTGAAAGAGGTTTCCGTCGAGGCCTTCGATAGGGCGTACCATGCATGGGAGATTCGGTGGAAAAAAAATTGTGTAGATGCTCGTGCAGAGTACTTTGAAGAATATTAATAATTTGTACCGGTAATCTCAATAAAAAAAATTTTTAAAAAATATATTTCATGACTTTTGGGACACACTCTGTATAATTTTAAAGATAATGATTAAAAATTATTCATTGATTGTAATCATTACAGTCTCTGCATTTTTCACATTATTTGGGATCGCAGAACCCAGTTTTGGATTTGATTTTATAACTGGCAATATTTTGTATAATAACTTTACACACAGTTTTTTTCGCGATAATGTTATGAATTTGAAATTGTGAACTTAACGTTCGATAATTAAGTATAAATAATATGTAATAATTATAATAAAAGCAAATAAAAAAAATTCGATTAACATTACGAATGTAAATTTAAAAAAATTATTATAAGCTTTCAATATTAGCATCAATGAAATTTCTCATGAGTGGATACAATCCCGGCGAAAGTAGTGATCTTTCAACGACATCCGAAGATGTCAAGGAAGGATTAGATCTCTGATATTGATTTTTTTTATATACTCCTACCTTGTTGTCCAGTAATTCATTAAGTTATCATTCTATAAAGGTTGAACATGTCGTGATAAGGAAGATGAAATCATTATCATCGAGATTACATCATTATACTACAAATAGACAATGTTCGTATTAAAAGAAAGAATGATTGACAATCTCATTTATACGTAAGCACCTATTAAAAAAAAAAGAAATTGGCATGAGCAATATTTCTAGTAGAATCCAATATTGGAGAACTTAAGGTACAGCTTTTGCAGTTCTAATCTTGGTGATTTTTTCAAGGAAAATAATTAAATACTGTTTTGGTTATTAATTTAATTACTATCTTTACTGCTTTTTCTTACTCTTAGTAAACGTTTTCTTTAACTATGAAATTATTAAATTAAAAAAATTTAATTTTAAAATAGAAGTAAAATTAATTTACAAAATTTCAATTGATTAATTATGCAACATACTTAATAATTTAAATTCTTTTCGTGGTCAATTACATATATTAAATTACATTAATTAAGAAATGAAATTTGCTGAAATTATTTTGACCCCGATTAAGATTCGCAGAGCACATTCGTTGGAAGAAAAATTGCAAATCTCCACCGATGTAGATGGTCTTCATGATTTTAGTTAATACTATCACGATTATGGTAAACAAGAATGAATGAGGTTTTTCGGGCAGGGATTGGTTCTATGTAAGGGCAAGACGAGCTTCTACCAACTAAGACCTCCTAACCTGAACCATCACAAAGAACCTGTGAGGAATACTTTCCCCTATTTCTCACGCGCCATTCAGACACAGTAAGGGAGAAGAACAGATCCAGTGTGGGTTAAGACTTCCATTCAGGAATGCAAGCAAGAATTAGGGAAATAAAACCTAGAGCATTTTATGTTCCATGCTCCTCTCATTCATTAAATTTAGTTATTAATGATGCGACCCATTGTAGTTTAAATGCAGTTAATTTTTTCGATATTGTTTATCTCCGGCTCTACAAATAGGTGGGATATTTATAAAAACAATGTTCCAAGTTTAACTTTGAAACCTCTTTGTGAAACTAGGTAGGAAAGTAGAATAGAAGCAAGAAGACCATTAAAGAATAATTTAGGTGATATATATGAAACTCTCATAGAAATTGCTTAATCAGGTGATAAAGTCATTAAAAACACTGCCGAGTCATTAGGAGGCAAGATCTTAAAATTTAAATTTATATGTTTACTATTAGTTTGTATTATATATTAGAAAATATTAATGTAGCAAGTAAATATTTACAAAATAAGCAAATTAATATAATTATAAATTCTTAAAAACTCTAGAGAAACTTTAATGGAAATTAGATCTGATTAGAAATTTAATGACTTTGTTAGAAGGCAGAGCTCATTGCTATAAATTTAGAAATCCCTTGTCAATTTCGAGATAAATCTACATTCCGGTCTAGAAAAAGAAAAACTATGTCCGGAGAGAAAGCTCAAGATGAACCCATATTAGATCCGAAACAAGCTTTTAAAGTTAATTTCTACTTTAAAATATTAGATCAAACAATAACTTCAATCAATGAACGATTTGAACAGTTGCGTGATCAGCCTGAAAAAAATATGTTTAAATGTAGAAAAGACATTAAGCAACAATAACAGTAAAGATATAAATGCAGAGGAACTTTATCAGGTGTTATTAACGCTTTCTTCTCTCGTAAACTAGCAGATGTCTTGCTTAATTTTATTTTTGAGTATTATTTAGATATAATTTTTCAAAATGTTCTAATATGCCTTAAAATTTTAAATACTTTACCAGTAACTGTGGCATCGACCGAGCGTAGTTTTCCTAAACTTAAATTAATTAAAAGTTACCTTATATCAACAATGAAGATAGACTTATTGGATTAGCTAATTTAACCATAGAAAAAGACTTGGAAGCTTTACGAAGATGAAAGCAAGACGTGTTCAGCTCCAATGATTTGGCACCAACAGTGAAATGAAATGATTCGTTCTCAATTTAATTTTAAGAACACATTTTTTATACGTTTTCGTTATTTTGGATTTAATTTATTTTATTGAATTGCTATTTATTTTGTTGATTATGTTCAGAATTTTGTTGTTTGTTTTTATTTTTCGAGCAATAGGCCTGTTAGGGAAACCTCTCTAAAAAAAACGCATCGTCGGGGGTGTACATTACCTCTCACCTCTTGTTTATTCAACCGACGCGACGTTTCCAATAATTAAATTAAAAAAAAACTATTTGTTAATCGTAAAATCAGATAAATAGATTACAGGAGGCATGAAATATTAATTAATTTAAAAACATTGGAAGCTTAAAGCTGTTTTTACGGAAAATAATTTAAGATATCTTTTGAATGGAATACAAAATTTAGGTATCGATATTTGATGAATTTTTTCTTATGAAAGTTTGTGATGTGCATCTTCATAAGTAAAAAAACAAACATTGGAAAATAAAGGCGCCTCTTTACCGGTTCAAGGCCCCAAAAAAGTTAGGTCGCTGCTGGATATACAGAGTAACAAGCTATAAACGGGAAAAATAAAGTGATAATATTTATGTAAATTTATTCTACTGGATCCATTGAAAATGTTACAATAAATATCATATTGAGTTTCTTACCAAAAATATACATTGAATTTGTTAGTTTAAACCCCATTTCAGAGAAATTAGTTCGGATCAAAACAAATTGAAACGAAAGTTTTTTTGATAAAAAATGCAAAATAAGACTGGAATACTTGTGATTTGCACTCCTAATTGATTATTTAAAATCTTTTTATTATTGTTATAGTGAAATTAGTTAGTGGTAATCGTAATTTTCTCAAATAGAAGGCAAATTTGCAATGCATCATAACGAAGTGTAAAAAGTGGGGTTAGTGGCAAATCAGTGGTGCTTTAGATGATGCAAAGCCCAAGGACGAGAATAAAGAGCAACGTACGAAATGAAAATTAAAATATGTATATTTAAAAGGCAGATAGTTTTTATAATAAAACGAATTTCGAAATTTGGTTTGCTAAATATCCGTTTGATTGTTTGGTGCCATTTTTCTGAGTTCTGTGATTTGTTTTGGTTTTGACTTCAACTTTATTATTGTTAGAGCCGAGCGCCGTATAGTTTTGAAATTATAATTAATTACTGCATTTTTAGTTATTTTAATCGGTTCAATCCCCTCTAGTGATTATTGTCTGTTGTAACTAATTAAAGTTATACGCTCTGTACGTTTTAGTGACCTTTTCCGAAGAAAGTGAAGGTGCTTTTTGGCGTCACTTGCAGCCATTTGGCATCCAAACGTGAGGAACTTTGGCAAATCAACAATATATTGGCAAAGCAATTTATATTAGAATTGTATACTCAAGCGAAGTGCTCAATCAATCTCATATGGATATATCACCTTAAAATCATCTCAGCATGCTATAAAAACATGTAAAATTTGCAGTAATAAATCCAGCACCAAATACATCTTGGAAGGGAGCTCTTTTGATTGCGAGATGGCCTTAATGCTCTAATTCCCAACATCAGCATCTAATTATTATTGAATTATAGTTGGTACAACATATCGCCGGTTGGGGAGTAATATTGGGAACTCTGCTCAATATTGCACAAATTAAAGCGTGGTCTAAGTGATTTTACTAAAACATTTCGGATTTCTGCTACGTATCTAATGAATACTATATTGTCTTTGGTAAAACACTTTTAATCAATAATATCCCTAAGTAATTAATTTAAAAATATTTATTTTGACAAATCCATTTATTTATGTTTTGTTTATAGTTCTCTCAGTACTTCGTGCTTAAACCGAAAGAGACTGCTATATAGAAGTAAGTCCACAATCTACAACGTACAATCTATGAACGTACTCAGTCCATATTATACCAGTTGTGTTCGATCAACGGACTAGTCAGTTCATTATAAAAATGTCTTCAAGCGGTGCAGAAATTCCACTTCTGTATGCATTTCTAATTATTTCTTCCTTATTCCGCCATATTTCTCTAAAAAATAAGGATTACAATGTATATTAAACTTTTTTAGTAATTTTCCCTTAAAAAAAGAGAAGATTCAGTGTCAGTTCTACTGAAGCATATACGCCTACCCTAGTTGTGAGTCATATCTTTTGCATGCCTCAAACAAACATTTTTAAGGAGAATTTCGGAATATTTATGGATTAAATTTAAATAAAGGTAATTTAAATTAACTTCATTTTACTTTAGTGAGCAAGAAAAACACGTTGGTTTTTCTTATTGAATGTAAACAAATCTGATGGCGAAAAAAATATGAGAAATACTACAGAATTTAATGGAATTTCCACCAACATCTTTCCCATTTCATTATTAAATATTTCAAAAACTGTAGGAGTGGCATAATACAACCTAGAAAATCTAAAATTTTGCACATAATGGTACCTTAATAGCGGGCTCATTCGAAAGCTTCGATTGTCTTAACTATCAAATAAGGGCTTAGTCACGTTCGTAGAATTCATTGTTAGCAAATAAGTGTAATCCATATAAATATATGTTAGATTTGTTAATGAGCAATTGCGATTATTTGTAGCCATTTTGTTTTAATAAAAATTTCGATGTTATTTTGTAATAACCTGTCAAAAAAATCATCAATCACACACACGACACAATTTCTAACAAGATAAAGAGCGTATAGAAATAATTTTCTAAATAGGACTTTTAAATTTATTTTAAAGGACGACTGAATAAATGACTTTCGTTTATATGTACATAATAAATATAATACATAATGCAATGTAGTACACCTTTACTCTGTAGATAAGTCGAAATATTTATATACGCTAGATGAAATCATAAGGTACCTATAAAAAATTTATGTTCCAGTTTGTAACGCGTAAAATAATGATGCCATAACAAGAGGAATTTGTAACTACCTGCTTCCAAGTAAAATTTAACATGAAATATTCACGCAATTTCGAATCATTCGATGCTGAGGGTTAAGTATATTATTTATGTACATTTTTCTCAATTGCATGGTAACAGGATGCTCCACTACCTTTTTGAATTTTTTCGACATCCAAATAGATGATTGCCGCCTGCGCTGCTATACTCGCATGTGATGATCTAATAAAATTGAAAGCATGAAATTAAATTCATGTGAGAAATGTTTGATTGGAACTCAGTCTGAATACATTTCGCTCTGTTCACACATGATATAAAAGTCGTCCAATAACTCATTAAACTGTTGGCTAACAAGCAATCGTACTGATGTGATATTGATTTCAAATTGTGTAAAAAGAATTGGAGTATTGCTGGAAATTATCCAAAATTTTATATATGACATTAGAATTTTTTTTTTACCAAATCTCTCGGACAACTCGTAAATTTAAATGTAACTCACATTATGAGGAACGCTCTTATTTTGTTCAAACCCTACGTAAGTGGAATCTACTGCCGTTTGACCTTAGGGCGGTGGGCTCTAGCAGAGAATTCCTTCAGCGATTAAAGTCATTTTCATCTAATTAGTGTACATCCTGGTTCGTCGTTTTTGCTATTTTATTATACTTAGTTAATTTTTATTCGATCTTAATTTTTCATCTTTCTTATTTGATTGTTTTAATTTTTACTATTATTATATACTTTTCTTTCTTTTATACATATATGTGCTAAAATCTCTTGCCAGTAATTAGGTTTGTTCTGCTTGCTATTTGATCATTATATTCTCATTTCAATTTTATATATATATCGTTAGTTTTTATTGATTTTTCTGTATATTTAAATTCCACCTCTTATCTGTATGTTAACAAGATTATGTAATCTTTATACAGTAGCCAGCAATAAAAGTATTATTATTATTATTATTATTGTTTGTTCCTGCAGCACAGCACAGCGCACTTCATTACTGTTTTTTAAGACTCCGGAGTCTCTATTACACAAAATGTCGTTCACAAAAGAAATATTCCGCACTTATTTCACACTACTATTCATAAAAATCACGTTTAATTACTTATTTTTCACAATATCGCGAATTCAAAACCGAAACTTATTTTCAAATAATATGAAATGTCAGAATGTTGAACTGACACAAAATATCAACGACGCCCTCTTGTCATTTCTCCCCCCCCCCCCCCACCATAGGTCACACTGTCATTGAAATGCTTAAACACGTACACTGTATTCGCACGATACCCCGCATCCTTATTAGTTATTTATTCAATGGTTTTTCCTTGGGTAGATTTGGGCTAAAACTTTATTGAAGGGGAAGTGTGACGTCTACACATTTTCCCCCATTTTCTAAGTACCTGAACAGAGTTTGGGTGAAAATGTTATGAAGCATTCACACAAATTCGAGTACGTGAACAGACCTAATGTCACATTTTTACACACCATGGCGTTCAGGCGACCGAAGCGTTGTCATTTCCCCAGCACATCTGTGTGCACATTTTTACGCTAGCTGTTAGCGTAGTGTCTCGCTGCGCTTAGTAGTTTTGACGTTTAGCGTAATTTAATTCTTAAAGAACTTTCAAAAATAACGTTTCGAATCGAGATGCACACCAAGGCTGTGTTCAACTTTTGGCTAGAGCCGTTTATAGCTGGCTGTAGTCAGAATGGCTGAGCTAGGGCTCTTATTTGTGTGAGAAAATGTCAAACTTGCGTCCATAAATTGTTTCAATTTCATTGTAAGAATTATGTTGAGTAATAAAAGTAAATTAGTTGCAATAGCAACTATAATAAAAGAATAAATGAATTAAGAAATCGAACGGCACAAGAAATATTCAAAATCGAACCACGATGCACCACTGTCATTTCCAGCGAATTTGTTTCGGGTTTTTCGTATTTTATTGACTGAAATGTTTTGAATATGTTAAAATATTTAACAAAACAAAACATTAGTTTCTTCGTTTAAATCACTTTTGGAAAGTAATTATGTGCTAGTGGGAAAGCAAAGAAATTAACAAATAGAAAACTTTTTTCACTGTGATAAGGACGATTGAAATTGAGACGAACAAATTTCCGACAATTGTCACCAAATGAGGCAAACAACGAATTGACAGGGTGGTACTCAGCAAGTTTCAATTTAAGCCTGAAACACAATACGATGCAGTGCACTGCACTGCATTGAAATTTAGAGCCCATGTAATAGCATGTGGCAAGTCACATGCACTGCACTGCAACTTGTAGGCTAATTTCTAAAACACTGCACACAGCATCAGTTGACGTTTGTGAAATACTAAAGAATAGAGGAATTGTTCAATTTAAAAAGGATTAATTAATTTTAAAATGACATTAGAAGAAAAATGGGCAGAGTTTTTCTCAAAATAATGAATCCACAATACAAAAAATTTATAAATGAAATCTTCAAAAAATGATTGTCAAAGCACTGCACTGCTTTTATTGTGCTTTACAGTGCAGTGCACTGCTATAACACTGCACTGCATCGTATTGTGTTTCAGGCTTAGATACCAGCGAGCCTGTAGGCAATAAAATTTACTATACGTAGGTTTGTGTCCTGAAATTGAGAAAATTCATATAAAATTAGCCTAGATCTAGACCAGAGACCACATTAGAGACATCTAGCGTAAAAGTCAGAAACCCAACATGCGACAATTTAACGCGAAAAAAAAATGAATATTTGCAGTTTAGATAAATTGAAATTTTTTAACCAGAATTAACTCTCCTAAATTTTTGTTTGCATATAATTGTTAAATAAATATACTATTTTTCTTTGTATTTCAACACCTTCCAACGAAATATTGTAATTTCTCGTCAAAATATCGGGATAAAAAACAAGTATACTATTAGAGTCAAATAATTAAAAAAAAAACGACGTTATTTCCTAGATCTAGGCTTTATCTTTCTAAAATAGTCACAATCTAAAGAATACTACAAATACATTTTTTTTTAATTTTTGCCTACCTTATGCACTAGACTTCTTTGTTACCTTTAATTTAAGATATAAATCATTACATATATGCTACAAATAGTTTGCCAGAAATTCGCATTGGAAAATGTACGAAACTTGCAAATCTTGGTGCTGACTGCTCTTAAGTAACCGCTGTAGATTTATGTACCCACCGTTTAAGAACGTGGCCTTGGCCAGGGTCTTTCAATAAAACACTATTGTATTGTATTGTCTGAATATTAAAGGAAGGATTGAGGTAAAATATCCTAATTTTTATATATATTCAACATAAAAAGTTGTCGATTTCCTCGATTAGCCTTGATTGGGGATGTACAACTACATGTCATTGGAAGTGCGTGACTAAGAGGCCATATTCTGATCATCACGAATGTGAGTGTTTCCAATTGTTTTTTACGAATTTACCGAATGCAGGCTTTGTAACTTGACAACAAAAATTTGTTTGGCTTTGAGGAAAACAAGCGATTTTCCATTTTCAAGCTACATAAATCACCTCAAGATTGCAGTAAAAATCAAGTAGGTGACGTGACTTCAGAATACGGTCCAACATGACTGTGTCAATAAAGAAAAACAGTGGCACACAGTTCTCTACTTTCAAGGTTTACAGAAATTTAATAAGCTTCCTCCTATTGAGCTTAAGAAAGACAATATTTAGTCCATTTATAATAGGATGTGTATATAATGCATTTGAAGCAGAGTCTGAATATTTAAAAAGTAAAGAAAGGAAATCGGTATGTCGTTGGTTTCTTACTAATGAGATACTTACAAATGGAATTATAACAGTAGGATGCTATGGAAACAATTGAAAATGTACGAAATTTTGTGAATCCAAAGTTTTATTTTTTTATTTTTATTAATGCGGTGGGGTGGCTACCACAGAAAATATCTGGCTGAAAAACAAATTCGCTCTTGCGATCCCACTTCTCGACAATTTAGTCCAGAACGAAAAATAACAAGTTCTAGATTACAGTGAAAATTTCCCACGCTTACCAATTAATTTCGAAGGAATTTTGAAATTCTGTTTACAATACTTTTTGCATGATTCCTGTTAAAACATGTAAATTAAAACTGCAAGGACTTCTGTTTTTTATGAGCAATAAATTTTCATTTTGTGATTCATTTGTGGAACAGAACGAAAAACTGGGAAAGATTTCTCAGGTTTAGGGGATGCGCTGAAACCAGCCACAAGAGTTAATGAGACTTACGAGGTCACCCAACTCCTTGTCTGCTAGCCCCCCAATGCGCCGAAGAGGTAGCTGCCGAACGCATTTCTGCTACGTTTGGCATGGTTGGGGCATTCACACAGCAGGTGCTGAACGCTCTTAACCTCTTCCTCATCCGCACAACTTCTTCAGAAGTCATTGTATGGAGCTTTCATGCGGTCTGCATGTTTAAAGAAGAGGTAGTGCCCCGTAATAACTGCGATAAGATTACGCACATCATTACGGTTTTTCTCAGCAAAGATTCAGTCCTCGTAGGATAAACGTCGGGTCAGAGCTGGTCAATTCTCATCTGGGATTTTCCAGTGTACAGGCCTGTACGCAAGAATTCTCTTCACTGATTCTAGGGGCCGATCTATGGGTTCCTCCGATAAGCAATTAGTCATAGCGGAGCCCTTTTTGAACAGAGCACCACCTGCCTTGTTTCCAGGTATGTCACTGTGACCACGCACCCAGCAGAGAATAATTCTGTAAATAACACCCAGTTTCCAGAGCTCACAGCGACATCGTTGCACTAGGCGCGATCTAATGGTGCTCGAATCCAAAGCTTTGATTGCAGCTTAGCTGTTGATACAAATCCTAATGACTAAATCGCTAGATACAATGTAAGTTGTACACAGCAGCCTTGCTAATGGCCAGGACCAGCATCTGGAACACACTACAGTGGTCCGGTAAGCGGCAAGATTCCTGTATTCCAGGGAGCGCTGGGTATACCCCGTCTCCCACTGCCATTTTCGAACCGTCCGTAAAAGCACATACATATATCCGAGTCAATTGCCATGCGATTACCATTCCACTCCCCTCTATTAGGAATGCTAGTTGAGAAGGTTTTCTCGAAGTCTATACAATTCACATAAGAAACTGCACAAAAGCTGGTTCTTGGGCCCAAGATCAACATTCTAGTCTGGCCAATCCGTTCTCCTGATGCACACCATATGGGGAATGGTTAGTTCGAACAGTTTATAAAGATGTCAAGCAATTTAACACCATCAGTAAGCTTAAACTTGTCGATGAAGCTGCATTGCTAACCATCACTCCATAATGTTTAGGCTCTACGTGGAACCAATGCCAAAGACTTTTGGACATCGCAGGGAGCAATGGTGAAGCTACTGATTATTAAAAAAAATTATTTATTTATTTTTGCGCAGTCTCATTTTAAATTAATGCGTTTATAATAATGCAACACTCATTTTACACTTTTCCACAACTTTTTATATACCGTTCTAACGGCAAATCTTTTCTTGACGTCAGCAATTACAAGAAGGCAGATGTATTTGCCATCACATTTTGTTACAGAGATGGGCTATTGCACTTTAGCAGTCCTTTTTTGCTATAGAGATGGGCTATTGCACTTAAACATAAACATTTATTCATTTGAGTACCCCTGCCAAAGGCACCCATAGCGCTGGGTACATCTTAGAAAGTTACATAGTAGATTTACATATTAGTAAAACAAATAATAAAACAACGCGAATAACATTAAGACTTAATATATAGTACAGTACAAAATATAGAATATAAAAATATAACAATATAGAAGTAGTAGTTTAGTGTACAGCATAGTCCAGTGCAAAGTGCATCCGGCAATTAGACCTGCATAGCATAAAAAATAAAATAAGGCAAGGTAAAGGTGTAGCACAGATAGCTGAAGCTTCTGAATGATGGATATCTGGTAAACAATCCCAGCCTGGGACCGGAGGATGAGGCAACTGAAGTATAAATTAAGGAAAACTGGAGACACAGCGATTATTGATAGGATAGAAGGCAGAAGGCCATTAGATAGCTGCTGTCAGGAAGTCCAGAGCTTCAGATTTAAATGAATTTAGTGAGGCACTGCGTCTAGCCTCATCAGACATTCGGTTCCAATATACGGCTCCACTCAGGAACACAGTTTTCCCACCAAACTGCGTGCGTACCCTGGGAAGGACAATTCTGTGATTGTTCAGGGTGCTCCAAGTGAAACGTCTAGTAATGTAGTTTGGTAGTAGACCATGTCTGGCCTTGAATATCAACTTTAGGGTGTTAAATTCGTACATGTACACTTTACCAGGATGCGTCTATAACTTTACAACGCAGTGTGTAAAAGTAGTGCCATTTCGCTTTAAACACGGCAGGTATATAAAAAAAACAAGATATGCCACACAATGAAACATCTTCCGCCATATTGCAGCAAAGGTCTGTAGTGTTCTATCTAGTTTCTTGCATCGACATTTAGACCTTTTAAAATGACGTTTTTTACTCTCCATACGGAAACGGAACGGATCCAAGTTATTCGAGGAATGCAACAAAACTTGTCTTCCGTAATTAACATTAGATATTTCTGAATCGGGAAACTAAATTTTTATGCATGCCAATAGTCCATATTCAAAAAGATTGTTAACAGAACTTTCTACTCAATGATAACTTAATTAATGGCCGTGGGCTGTGATAAGCTTTCAGTAGCATGTAATCAGCAAAATAGACTCAGTATAGTGATATAAAAATATGGATTAAAATGGGGCAGATTTAGTCATATTTTTGTCTCTCCGGCTCAAAATAAACCTACAACCAAAAATATGAAATAGTTTAAGAGAAACGGTGTAGAATTTCTATAGGTACTTAAGGTAAGATAATCAGGCAAATATATTGCAGAGTACGTTTCTCCTTTGTAAAAAGCCTTTTTCAGTAATGCTAAAATTTTTATTTTGATGTTAAAGAAATTTATGTTATGGTAAAATATGTTTTCTTCAAGGCAATAAAATTTCCAAGTGTTGTATAGTTTTGAAGAACAAATAGTAACGATATAGAAAATTCTGAAATTCCTATACCGTTTTGTCCTGGCACGAAAAATGCACCCTTTTAGAGAACTACTTCTTTTTTTATTATGTTAATGCCCATTTTGATCAGTACCCAAAACTGTTAACTAAAATAAAAAACTTAACTTTAATTCAATTTTTTGCTTCAAAAAATAAAGTAGCAAAATGTGTTTATGTAAAGTGAAGTTTCTTAAAACTTTCGCTGCAATATTAAACAAACTCTAGGAATGGGATAGGTCAAAAAGGTGATTGATAAATTTGTAGAGCAATTATGTGTTAATAAAAAAATTGAAGTCAATCATTGCAGAAAATCTCAACTTCACCTTGAATTGCAATGCAAGGCAATTGTTGTATTGGTGCGAATTAAGTTTTTCACACATAAAATGGGTAATTGGCAGTAGCATTAGCAAAATATATTAGGTAAAATGGTTTAAAAACCCGTTTTAGTTAGTATAATATTTAGTTACCACATGTAGTACAAACCATACATTACAATTTTTGGATTCAGTCAAATGTTTCAACGAACAATCAAAATGCATGCACGAAAACGTGATTCACAAACGATTAGGTACTTATTGCGCAAAATTTAATTATCAATAGGAACTTACCGATTTTTCGGATAATTCGATATTTTCCCCCGATGAGGACCTCCGACCCCCGTGAATCCTTCATGGCTCTTATTTTGTCCATTATATTTAAATGAATAAACCGAATAGAACTTTTTTCCTCAGATGAACTTTCGTCGTTTTTTGTTTATGTATTGTGCCACTTTGATACTTTTTTGGTTTTTTACAATAAAACCACAAACCGAGAGAATATAGAAAATTTAATCAAGTTAAAAAGGGAGAAATATACTTTATTGACTACTAGAAGAAAATGGGTTTCGTAAATTACAAAGGGAAATTTCTTTCTAAAAAAGCAAAGTATTTAATTATTGCTTTTAAAATTTTTTTTTCAATCGGCATGTGATTTTACTTCTCACACAAGATTTCAATTTGAATTTTTCGTTCTTCTAAACACTCACACGTTGCTTAACAAAACAGCCACGAACAAACCGAAATCCGTCAATTTTCTCCCCCGTTTCTTTGTCGAGCGATTTCAATACTCTAAGTTCAAATATCCTGCTTGCTGTTTAAAGTTTCAAATCTTAAACACAATTTTATGAAGTTACTTAGAAAAAAAACAAAAAAATGAAAATAATTTGTCACCAGAACACAAAAGTACAAGCAGCCATTTTCTTCTTTTATGTTACTTTACACTCGTTCTTCTTGTTTCTTCACTTTAGCACAGGACAGAGCGGGTACTACAAAGAAAATTTAACATAAACAACTCAACGAAGAACGGTCGATCATGAAGTAGCTTATAGCTATTAGCCATGTAGTAGCCGTGGAAAATAAATTATTTTCTGCTTGGATTTCCTATATTTAAATATATATAAATAGAAAATTAGAGATTTTCTTAAATAGCTTGAAATTGCAATCTTGTATAGAATCCAATTGCCAGTGCCATATGCTACAATTTTTTTGGGGAAACAAATATTCTGGGCAAAGCCAGGCCCCACACGCAACAGATTATGGTAGTTTTTACGGGTGAGAAGTATTCGGGGGTTGGAAAAATTCCGGAATGCAAAGCTTCGATCGGGAGGACCGCAACCCCCGGAATATAATACAAGCCATGAAGTCTCTGAAGGCACCGACACATTAAGAGGCCTTAACGTGCCGGGTACAGCATGCAGTAAGAGCTCACTCTCACGGCATTTTGTATACTCGTCATGGAGGAAAAAAACAAATTTCATCTTAAACAGGTCCTAAAGCCCAAAACTGTCGCTCCCACAGCAAAATGAAGTTAAAACAAATTGCAGACAAATATGTTTTCTTTATAATAGTTTTTAAAAAAAATAGCATGTAGAACAAATTTACGGAAATTATAGCGTTTGAACAAAATACAAGCAACTTTTATATGAAAAACTCCTTCAGTAAGACAAGGCAAGAAGACTGTGGATGTCGCCTGCTGACCGGCCCGCTGCTCTCTTTTTTCGACTTTGTTCATGGCTTGTATCTTGCGGGGGTTACGGGAGGACCAATGCATACCAATATTACTGAAAAGGAAATTGATTCGGCGATTTTAAAATAGCGAAGGTGATAAAATAATAATTTAATTATCTTACGTGCTGTAAGTTTGTGATTTATATCAAATACTGTAACTTAATTGTCCACGCACACAATTAATTTCGGTAATCATATAAGGAACTATAGCGTGGCAAAACTATTGTGTTGACACGAGTAGGTACAAGAATATAAGGAACTACGCGAAGTATCATTATTGTTATGGCACGTCTAAGCCAAGGGAAGGAAATTCCTTCCTTCCATAAAAAGTGATCGAAACTTGGTAGGACAGACTTTTTCCTACGCCCGAATACTTCTCACCGGTAAAACGTGCCAATATCCTTCCTGTGCGACGAGGGCATACTATAAGAGAAATTTCTTGAGCAGCTGTTGAATACACCCTTATTCGCCAGTGTGTAAAAAACAACGTGCCTGGTTATTGAAAAATGTAAACATTTCTACTTCACATAAAACAAGTATATTTCTCTTTGTCACACACATGCTCAATTTGCTTAAAGCAACATGCAATTTTTTCTTTCAAATATTATAATCATTTTTTTATTTTATTTTTTCAAATGATGTCCTATTCTCGTGGGTAATCTCTTTCTATCGATCAACTGTTCAAGAAATTTCTCTTGTAGTATGCCCTCGTCGCTCCTGTGTGGGGTATTAAAAACATTGCAAAAAAGGCAGTGCAAGGTTGGTGTCATTCATGTCCAGGAGACGCTCGTGGATATGGATGACGAAACGTTGTACAACAAATGGGGTACCACATTCCACCGTTGCGGTATTAGTTTAGCCACCTTGGCACTTTAGTACGGCACTAACAGGTTTCAGTATATAGCGGTGAGTAAAGCAAGCCACAGACGATACAACTGTTGGTCCAACTGTTGTACGAATCTGTGTTGGCATACAACCGTTGTATGGTGTGTGGGCCAATTGGAACGAAGCATCCAACAATCAAGCTCGGTTGGATGGTTGGATGTGCATGCAGGTCAACCGCTGTTGTATATGCAACCGTTGTATGGTGTGTGGGCTTGTTGTTCAACCGTTGATCCGATTTCATTATCTGTCAAGTTTTTTTTATTGTAAATGCGTTGTAAAAAACAAACCAAAATGGTGTCAATTAAGTATAAGGACTTCTGGGAAGAGTTTATTGATATATTATTAATTTTCAAAGCCATAATCACAGCTGAAAAACAAATGCACATTTTTTTTTTGACAACCGATGACATTATTTCGGAAGAAATTATTGCTGAAGAAATCGGTCCAACAGTTGTATCGTGTGTGGACTACCATACAACTGTTGGTCCAACGGTTGGTCAACAGCCGTTGGACCAACAGTTGTATCGTCTGTGACCTGCTTAACTCCATCCTTAAATGAAGTGTATTAAATTATTTTAGAAAATTTAAAGTACTTAATCTTGTAAGCATAACAGGTGATTGCAGTGAGTTTTTGGAGAAGTAATAGTCTGTATGAGTCTGCAAGTTGTATATGTCAGAAAAGAGAGATAAGGACCAGTCGTTTAAACTTAGCTTTGGCTCACTCGACCAGGTTTCGTCCCTGCCAAACGACTCATCAGGAATGTTAGTTCTTGTCTTCAGATAGCCGGAGTGCACTTAAGTGCAGTATTAGATGAGTATTGTTCTAGTTCGTCAGGTCAAGTAAGTACTTATGTATGCTCATCCCACATTTATACCTACTATCCTAACGTCTACACTTTCTCTTTACTGAGCACCACAGTGCTGGGTGTTGGCTAGTATCGTTGTGTTTACCCTCCCGAGCACACTATCAGTGTTCAGCACGGTCTTGGGCGATCCAGGTTTTACATACAGTGTGGCCAATAGACACTGTATATTGATCTAGATCTCCTACATTTGTACCCGAACTCTAATACTGCTCTTTTCTAGGAGTTGATAAAGTATTAAAAACATTGCAAAAAAGAGCAGGTTGCAAAGTTGGTGTATGAATTAGCAAAAAAAAAATATACAGGGGGTCCCTTAAGTCGACGTCAAGCCGGAATCTGGTGATAGACCAAATCATAACAGTTACCAGAAAAATATAAAAAAATCTAAGTCATGTAATTTTAAAATTATAGACATTTCTTTTGTTTTCGAGAAAATGTATACCCTGTGATGGTTTTTTAGCTCCTGTTGCTACAAATCTTTACTTTTTTCAATTTTATTTTTCTTATGTAATCCCGAATAGTGTTTATGTCACCTGTTGCTTCAAATTCTAAGCCAACTGTTCCAGCTTGGAAGAAAATGCCACATTTTGCCGAACCAAGAATAGAAAATTTTTATTTCACCCAAACTTTAACTGACTGTAATGAAAAAAAATGTACTACGCCAGTTTGGCAAGTAACTTTAAAAGTTGACGCATTTAATAAGGATTTAAAAATGGTATAACACTTGCTACAATATTTCTTGAATTACGGAAAAAAAAATTGTTTCTTCAAGAAACACAATTTTGAAAAATTTCATTTCACCTACTAAAAATGATTCTAGTGTACCCAAAGCTTGCTGTAAGACCGTAACTTTAAGATTCTAGTTTGAGTGAGACGGAGAGTCATTGCATGAAATGTGAGTGAGCAAGATAGTGAGGTTAGCTCGTCAAATCATTGAGTTTTTACAAATGTGCATCGTCTACTCTCCACAGGGGCCGACTTCCAAACCAAGTACATGGTGAAGGAAGAGTTCCTTACCTTACGAGGACGTAGTACTTCAAGCAGTTGAAGAAGACGCAAGTACTTCAGTACGTGCAATTCAGGAAAGTACAGGAATGCCTAAAAGTATAGCTCACCGAATTTTACAAAAATATGATCTCCAGAATTACGGAAGCAGTTGAATTTGTCAACAATGGAAGATTTGCCCGTCTGATAACCCGATCCTTTTTAAGAAGATGTCGAACTTGTATTGCAGCTGAAGGAAGGCAGTTTGAACATCTTTTGTAAATAATAAATCTTAGCATCCCAATAATTGGTACTTAATTTTAAATTTAAGGCAAATTTGTCCTAAATTCAACAAAAAGTTAGGATCTCCAACTTGAAACCATCACTATCTGTCTCCCTCACACTTCATGTAATGACTCTCCATCTCACGCAAACTAGAATCTTAAAATTACGGTCTTACGGCAAGCTTTGGGTACACTAGAATCATTTTTAGTAGGTGAAAAGATATTTTTCGAAACTGGGTTTCTTGAAAAAAAAACAATTTTTAATCCGTAATATAAGAAATATTGTAGCAAGTGTTATACCATTTTAGAATCCTTATTAAATGCGTCAACTTTTAAAGTTACTTGCCAAACTGGCGTAGTACATTTTTTTTCATTACAGTCAGTTAAAGTTGGGTGAAATATTAATTTTCTATTCTTGGTTCGGCAAAATGTGACATTTTCTTCCAAGCTGGAACAGTTGGCTTAGAATTTAAAGCAAGTGTAAATGTAGCTTATTATCATTATCCTATAGGACAGAATGGCAAAAGTTTTATAGATTTCTCTTTCGTGCTATGGCAGAGATGGAGCTACCAACACAAAATATCGCTTACTGAACGTTTTATTATGACAATTGATGTTTTTATGTTGGCTGCAGATGCAATCACAGCAGGAAGAATAAGTATTTCCCGAAGGTATATAGAAGACAAGATATTCCCATTGAAATTTTGATACATTGCAGCTGATGCATGTGACGTAATTTTGTGTCTAATATATACATTTTTATAGGAAAAACAGAGAGAGGAGAGAAAGTATTATGTTCTCTGTACCGTACTTTCCTATATATTTCACGATATTACGTCAGCTAATGGTGGAACATGGTTCGTAATGGGAATACCTTGTATTCTATATAGCTTGGGTTTTACCATGCTCCGTCTCTCTTGCCCATACGTAAGATTCAGATAAAAATAACCGTTTGAAAACTAAAGTCGAAATGAGTTTAATTTCTTATAAGAGTACTTATAACCAATTAAAATATCAGTAGAACACAAGAAAGATATTTTTTTTTAATTTATGTAATTCAAATTTTCGGGTGTAAAACTTCTTCTGATTTGTTGAGTTTTACATGTTTTTATGTAGTAAACGTTTAAAGGGTGCTCAAACTCTGATATACAGAAACACATTATTTGAGTGCCACATGAAATAGCAAATCGCTCAGTCCATTGTTATAAGTCAGTGGTTCCAACCTAAACATGTACTAGGTCGGATCCAGAATTAGGGTTATGACGTCATTCTTAGCTCAAACGAATACGTTACAGATTATAACGGAGGAAACGATATAAAATTTGAAAACGTAGCCATATTAAAAGCTATCGGAACGCACCCTTTTTGTAATGATTAAACCACCTCAAACTTCATTGAATCAATTTTGACATAAAAATAAGTGCGGAAATAAGATATCAGAAATAAGATATTCGCAAATTTCCTAATTCTTGTTTTGTGATTTTATAATATAAGCAAATTCTAATAAACTGTAACATATAGCTAAAGTATGCAAATAATGGTAATGATTTTGCCAATTAACTAAAAGAATACATGAAATAATTGATATAATAGGGTTTGGGGATTAACGCCCATTCATGAATTTTTGTTTAAATTACACTTTCGAGATGAGAAAATGCCAATAACTCTAGGACAACAAATTAAAGAGATTTCCGTTACATTTGTGAAAGCAAAATGAGCTAAATGTAAAATTTTGCAAAAATCAATGCACATCGAACAAGGTAAACACCCCACGGTTACATTTAATAATTTTTTATATAACTAAAATTTGTTTTTAGGCTTCTTTTTTTTCAATCATATTAGTTTGGCTACTAGATTTATATATATAAGCTTGTGAGGGCAGTGTATTTTAATAGCAAAGGCTGAGGTTGGAACTTGACTTGTTTAACAGCAGACATTTGAAGAATAATACTTCGATTGATCGTAATTTCATGTATATTACCCCACTAGAACAATAAACTTACTTAAGGGAGCGAAATACTGTATAAGCTGTGTACGCGACGCGTGTAACCAGAATTTATGGTTAGTTAAGGGAGGTGGGAAGTAACCGGTGGTCTCGTTTGCCATATTATTTGCTGTAAATTTTCATATCGCCTTATCAATCCAATCACTTCCCCATTTTCTGCTTAGTGCTCAGCTCAGACTAAAAAGAAAATACAAAATCCCACAATTCCCTTGTGTTGACAATTGGAGGAATTGTATCTGTCCCACTGGCTTATAATAACAATGGACTGAGATTGCCATTTTCCTATAGGAAAGGATGGCACAAGTTTTACAGCTTTCTCTTTCGCCCTATGGCAGAGTTGGACTTGGAGCTACCAACACAAAATATTCTTACTAAACGTTTTCTTAAGCCATTTGATATTTTTATGTTGGCTGCAGATGCAATCACGGCAGAAACAATAAGGTAAAGATAGTGTTTACCATGCTCCGCCTCTCTTGCTCATACGCAGGATTCAGTCAAAAATAACTTTGAAAATTAAGTCGGAATGAGTTTAATTCCTTATAAACGATTAAAATATCACTTGGATACAAGAAAATATATTTTTTTAATTTCATTCGATTTAAAGGGTGCTCTAACGGTGATATACAGAAACACAATATTTGTGCCACATGAAATAGCAAATCGCTCAGTCCACTGTTATAAGTCAGTGATCTATCCCTTGAAAAAAAAATATTAATTGGACCTTCAAATTTAAGTGGGCTGCGGATCATCGATTTATTTATTTAAACTAGTATATCCTACATATAATGTAAAGCTATACTTATACCTACGCACTCGGGTACTATGCCCATATGGCGCTATTGTTTAGTATGGATCATCGAATAAGAAGAGAATATAACTTGTCTACAGAATTGAATAGATTCGGTTGGGATCTAAACACAGAATCATGACCCATTGTTGTGTACGTTGCACCATCAACCTCCACTAAAGGAAGATAAAATTCCAGTTCTTATGAGCTTTGTTCACTTTAGTTTAGTTATATTTTAAGATTACCCAAAGAATCGGGGCTTTGTAGCCCTATACAGAAAATTTGTTTAATATTTACGTTAGAAAAAGGTGTGGTGAATTTTACTTGGACTTTAAATCGGCATCGATTGATTCTATATTGACTTTTAAATTGAGGATTATATTCCTTACTAATCTGTAGAAATAACATTTGAATTCGTTGGAACTACGAAGTTTTATATAACATCGCAAGCTTATCGCATTAAATATATGGTGTACATAGAAACTCATTTAATATGGAAAAATTACATACACTGCTCTCTAATCTGTGCATAAGAAAATCGAAAGAGTAATCGCTAAACCGTTTCAAAAAGTTGATTTGTTAGATTTCACTTTTTTTCAGTCAGCTAAGAATTCACGACAAGTAAACATAGAGAGAGATATGGGCCGCGTTAAGCTAAGAGCTGCCGTTAGCAATTCTCGATCGTGCAAGATTTCTAAAATGAGCTGCAAGGTCAGCTATTTTTTGACAGTTCTCGAGAGAATAAATATGAGTGAATTTAATTTATGAGTGAAGAATTGTTAGATTTTTATTCGGGTTTTTATTTGTTAAATTTGTAAAAAGATGGAAAATTTGATGCAACCATTGCTTTGCATTGGAATTAAATAAGTTTCCGCTGTACCTTTTAAGTGCTTACTCTGGGTCTGGAGTCCGTAAGTTGCACTAGTTATATTGGTGGACAAGTTGCTAAAGGACTGAGTCTTGAGGTATAGCTTGAGGTTTTGTGGATTACCGCAATCTTGTGTTTGAGAAAAGTCCGAGCCGTATTACTGGACAGATGGTTAACCAATGGGATCTTGCAGTATAGCTTGAGGAATGCCCCTGACGTAGTACTGGACAGGCTGCCAAATGATGTCCTGACGCAACAGAGTCCTAAAACTTCATGAATACTGGATAGAGCAGACCCAAATGTATATTTTAAGGGATAATATGACCTTGTGTTCACTAAATTTCACGTGATTTTCTGAGACTTACCACGAACGAGAGGAAAGGGATAGAGATATAGGGTTTTGTGCCTATGAAAGTACTAGTCTTTAACTACATAAAACATATATAGTTCAAAACCTAGTGAACATCGTAGGATTTTTTTGAAAAATTGATTTAAAAAATGGCGTCAGTCGGAACTTTTTTTTTTCTTTTTTTTGAAGAAATCAGCCGAAAATTACTTATAAAATCAATTTATCAAAAAAATCCTACGACGTTCACTAGAAAATATTGCTTTAAAGTTGTAGTTAAGAATTCAAGTCAATCGGATAAAAACTGAGGGAGCTACTGGTACGCCCAATTTGGAGAACAGGGTTTCGGGAAAAACGCGTTTAAAGTTTCTAGTATAGTTTTAATTAGAGAAGCCAAACACTAACTATTGCGCGTTCTAATAGAGTTTACAAACAGCTATTTGCTCAGTCTTAAAATTGAGGTATGAGAGACATCTATTAGTCAAAATTGATAGCTGTAAACATGTGTCGGTATAATTTAAAAGTTTTTTACTTTCATAATCGACTTCATCATTCTAGGATACTTTAAGTAGTGCTCAAGCAAAAGAAAAAAAGTCACAAAGTGATATATGTCAGTGGTATTATCATAGACAAACTAATAACATACAAAGACTGGAAACGTAGCACAAAAATATGCAACGCTTTTCTAGAATATAAGATTAACGATGTCTCGACGATGCCTCGACTTGGCACGTGATGACATGCCCAACGGGTAAGTCAGCAATGCCTCGATCCATCCATACAAAATCACCATTACCTCGCCCCGATGAAGGGAAGGCCACAATTTTTTCTTAAAATTTTACTGGATATTGCTTCCTTTGAATTTTTATGCATTGGCCAAGGCCGAGAGCAGTGTCTCGCTGCAATATAAAATCAACAATGCCTCGACCTGATGTAGGGAAGACCGCAATTTTTTTTTTGAAATGAATAAAAATTCTACCAAAACATTTTGTGTATACGCTCATAAAAATTGTTGTCGCCCTCCAAAAATGCGTTTAAATTATAAGGAAAAAAATTTCCAGTAAATTTCTAAGAAAAAATGGCGGTCTTCCCTACATCAGGAGTGCATTCCAAAACATAACTATAGTTAACTATAGCTTACTTCAATCGTTCCAAAACCCAGTAGTCAACTAAATTATGTCAGCTGAGTTGACTTTTGGGCGTTCCGAAACATCTGAAGTTGACTAAAATAGTCAACTCCCTGACTGTGCTCTAAACTGCTAGTTATCTAATATATAAATTGAAATATTTTGTTTGGTGCGCTTTTACAAACGTTTTGCGAAATTTATTTATTTATTTAATTTTCTCTGGCTCATTTCGGATTAACACACTGTAATAAAATATTACTTTTAAGTATCAATAAAATTATACAATCAGTATAAATGACAGTCCTAATACTTTTAGCTTACTCAGATGCAGATCGTTCCAAAACCTCACACAGCTTTAGTTAACTGCAGACAGCTTGACATAGCTGTGACATAACTCTGACATAGCTACAACTATAGCTGCAGTTGTGTTTTGGAATGCACTCCTGGTCGAGTATCAGGTGATAGCTGTGCTCCATTGGGCTGTGTAAAGTACTCGCAAGCACTTTCCGAATGAAACGGAAGTATGTGTTGTCAAGAGTAAAATATAACCTCCAATTTCAAACATTGCTGTTATGTTTCTGTTATATCAAGTTTCTTATGAAAATAGTTAGGATTATGAACTATATTACTCAAATTAATTTCATTAAAGGCAACTGAAAATAAAATTATGAAAAACTGAACCAACATTCGAGCTACTTTCCTCGAGCAGTACCTACTACCTAGGAAATTTAAGGATAAAAATTCGTCTCCGTTCGATATTTATTATATTAAAAGTTATTACCGTATTTATGTTCATAGCGATAATATATAAATTTGAATAATTCTCCTGTTCTCGATGAGTTAATTATTTCTTTATAAACATTTTCTCTCAAATTTCATCTATCTGACATTTGAATATCCACTTAGCATCCAAATCCACCTAGCGGAAAATTCTTGCGAAACTACTCAGCACATCTACTCGCGGACAAGAGCATGGGTAGTTGCGAGTAGGTAGCAGTACTTGGGAGTACTTTACACAGCCCAATGGAACACAGCTAATGACTCGTTGTTCGGAGTAGTTACTGTCATGCGTGTGCAATCTGGAAGAACACACCGAAAACTTCACCGGATTATTTAGCTTGACAAGTAGAGCATGATGAAGGAATGAAGAAAATTTCACAAAAATGCATGAAAGACCTGCCGGTAGTATGAAAGTTGAAGTTATTAAAATGATGTCTGCAAGATCAGCAGAATTATATGGAGTAAAATTCGGTAATTATATAGGCGATGGTGATTCCAAAACATTCTCGGCAGTAATTAAATTAAACCCTTATGTGATGAACTAACAGTGACCAAAAGCGAATGAATAGGCAAAAAAGAATGGGAACGCGGCTCCGAACCGTCAAGAAAAAAAAAAAAATTGGGCGGAAAAGAAAATTGACAGAGGCCTTAGTGAAAATATTTATTACATACTTACTATGGCTTGGCGATTAGAAGAATATTGATAGCGTCGAAAACATGAAAAGGCAATAATGGCTACTTAAAAAATATGATATCAACGGATGATAATCCAAAACATGACAATTGTCAAGCTGGTCCTGAAACAAGCTGAAGCTCTTGGAACAGAGCCTTCAGCACATCCAAATCCATTGCATCCTGATGTTCAAAAGGCAATTATTCCGATTTATGAAGACTTATCGAGAAATGCTTAGGCGGTCATACACAAAACGCGAATGAAAGTTTCAACTAAACTGTTTGGCGGTTGGCTCCGAAACACTTACATTCTGGATTGAAAATCGTTGAAGTCGCGGCATATTTGACTGCTATCTTGTTCAATGAAGGAAGTTCAAGTATTTTATTAGTTATGAACGAGCTGAATATTATTGTTGGCGACCGCAGCTTCAATTACGACAAAGAAGTAGATAAGCGGCGCACAAACCGACAAAACCGTCGCAGTTCCTTGACTAAGGAAGCTCGAATAGCTCGAAGAGATATGTTGCACTTGCAAGCCAAAAACGAAGCATATGAAGCTGAAAAAGGATTGCTATATCGTGCTGGAATCGCTGATTAGCCAGTAAGTTGTTTTAATTGATTCATTACTGCCTTTTTTTTTCTGCGATACTTTTTTCAAACGCGTTTTTCTCAAAACGACTTTTTTCGAACTTGCGAATGGCAAAAAACCGTGTTTTATGTTCGCAACCCTCTAAAAAATACTAGTTTTCATTTTTCTTTTTTAAAAAATTGTGGTTCTTATAGAAGAGACACATAAAAAAGTAAATTCTTTGTGCAGTTCATTTCAGATAAAAATTGCTGCCTCCAAAATGTACGAAAACTGCTCAGTCGGATGAGGACCTTCAATGCGCGTTACTCCGTTACTCTCCGTTACTTTTGGGAGAATTTTTTTTGAAAATTTCAGAAATTATTCTCAAATAGACGTGTAAAATAATCCCACGATATCAATAAATAATATAAACTCTTTATCTGTTAAAAAAAATTTCTGAAAATCACTGTGAAAACGCCATCCTACACCTATTTACCCCCTTAAGAGAACGAGGTTTTTATTTCAATATTTATTTTCTTTTATTTTTTTATCTCCATTAATTATTGATTAAACTCAAAAAAGTACTGAATATTGCTGCGGAAACGTGTATTTTTTTTCATCTGGTACTTTCCATCCACTTTCAAATATGGACACATTCCAATAACAATGCCATCTAGTTGTCGAAGAAGATTTTAAATTGAGCTAAATGTTCTTTTTATTATATGGCTTATGTAGAGTGGAGTGAAAGTCTTTCATTGTATGTATATTAATAAATAAAGAAAATCCAAAGATATCCGGATGTTAATGAAATTTTATCAAAACCTTTGCATATACATATAATAGCCGTGGGTCTAGAATTAACATTTATTGCTAGTATGCTTTAGTTAGCTTTAAGTCTTGCCAATTGAATTTGAATAGTTTAGGACATTAGAGACACTCGGGCATGTGAGAAGACTTTGATATTTTGAGTGTTTCGGATAATATCCTATCGTCTACACCGTATTTAATCTTGGAATCCGTCAATAAACAATACTGTATCATAATCTCTTCAAAGGCGATTGTTATGGGGTTAGAATTAAATACAAAACATCGTTTGTATGACAAATAAAATGTTTACTTACCAAGCTAATCTATAATATACCAAAAAACGGTTCTCTGTTCTCCTCCACTTGTGTTTCGTAAACTTTTTAGTGGAGCCTAGTGGAGTAGTGTAGTGCAGGCTACACACATCCTCTTTGAAGTTCTCAATATGTTACTATTGTGTCCTTAGGGTACTGCAGATACCGGGCTTCTCGTGTGTGATTGAACTATAAGCTGCTAGGTAAAGGATATAATATTTGTTGGGTATGTTGGAGTTGTTTACAGAATGTTCGTAGTGCCCACACCACTAGTTCTTTGAATCCTACATAACTTGGTTTGGTTGTAACCATTGCTTTAAGTTGACCAATTGACTATCGTGCCGTAGATAAGAAGTGGACTACTGTATACATTCTCAGAGCCATCGCTGATACGAAACCATATTTCTTTCCTAAGGTTCCCTGGCAAGCATAAAATACTGCACACGCTTGAATTTGTTCTTCCATGTTTTACTTTCAATTTAGTTTTAGGTGGAGGACAATCCCCTTTACAGTCTTTGAACCACTTGGTTATTTTATACAAAGCACCTTTCATAATTTCATCCATTACAAACAGCCTTACGAAGGGGAAAATTTTAGATATCTAGATCGTTTCATTGTTTGCGCACGTGAACACTTTTAGCACGTCTCTGTCTACTCTTATTAAAATATTGTTCATAAGCATTCGTGAGAGGCATCTACCTTGCGTTATATCCCAGCAGATGGATGTGATGAGATGCTGCTGTTTCCAGACTGAATGAGCATTATTATTATCTAATGACTAAGTCATGGCTCAATTCCTAGTATAGGTAAAGATTTGGACAGCTTCAGTACGAAAATTGTTACACCCCTTGTTTTATGTCTATAGCTCACTACACACTCTTTGCATCCAACAGAGTTGTCCGAACGACGTACGTCGTTATAATATAAATATTAATCGTAGTTTAGTTCGTGCAGTGTTGTGGAAGCATATGAATGAGTAACTTTGGACGTGAAGTCCATTCTGTTAGCATGAGCTGACAACTCACTCCGTGAACAGCGTTCACCCTAGCACCTCGGCTAGTGCGGGAGAATGGTTGGGCGGGTATACCAAATACCTGCCGCTTACCTTTACCTGTGATGAATGCACAGATGCCTTGCCTTCCTTGCCGTGCCCCATCTACCCAATGACACTGGGGGCAACATGTTCTCAGCGTCCCTATATGATATAATTTCAAAACATAACGCACTAAATAATTTGGATGAGTTTTAAGCCCGGAAAAAAATTTAAAATTGATATGAACTGAATTTTATGAGGAACGCAGCTCAAAAGCACGATGTCAACTTTGTGTCTTCTACTTTTTCTCGTCGAATCTCTCCAGTCTGGGTCGCTAGAGGTCAGTGCTGCACACGATGTAGCATACTGCATCGCGTGTAGTAGTATGTACAATGAATGAAAATACATTATTGGCAGTAGCGGCAGCACTTGCTATAAAAATTGTAAGAAAGTTGTTGCTTAGAACTTTTTACTTTCAATTTACTTACACAACTGCTACTCCATTGTTTAATGACGAACGATGACATTACACTTTTCATCCATACTATCGTCATACAGCACAAATCAAACAGAGTACAGAGAAAAATCAAAACCGATTTGATTTTTCTCTGTGACAAAAAAAGCGGCCGCATTGCGATTCACACTAAAGCCTAAAGGAAGTTTACTTCATGGAACAGGGCTGGATTATTTGAACCACTACAAGATTCGGAGAGTCTGGAATTGTAATCAGTCCACTTACCAGTGGTACTACTGAGGTTACCATTTTGAATTTATATACAATATTAACGGAGAGTTGGTAATATATAATAAGCTTGGGATAGTTTTTATACCGATACCATACTGCAAACAACTCACATCCTTTCACTCTCCAAAATAATTTCGAATCGTCAAATATTGCAATTTTTTCATATCGCGAATGGTATACGAATATGGATTAAACTACAATATTTCTGTGGTTTTTCTGCTATCTACAAACCACATAGGGTCAGACGGCTAATCATCCACATCTCTTTCACTCTCCCCTCAATCCTTGGTTCCATTTTCCTTAAAAAATAAAATAAAACATACGAAAGGCCTTAAAAGGCCTTAATTCACCATCGATTTAACCTATGTAAACATAATATACGTGTATTTCAGAAAAATAACATACATAACTTCTTGCAAAAATGGCTAAAGACTATGATTACCTACTGAAAGTGTTACTGGTCGGAGATAGTGATGTTGGAAAACATGAAATTCTTTCTGGCTTGGAGGATGGATCATCGGAAAGCCCCTTCTGTAGTGGAAGTGGTTTGTATTATTCAAATTATAATAAGAAATAATTTAATTATTTTTATTTTTCATTTTTAAAAAGCTTACAAAACCACAACTATTCTACTAGAAGGAAAACGTGTTAAACTACAATTGTGGGATACATCCGGCCAAGGTAGATTCTGTACAATAATCCGATCCTATTCAAGAGGCGCCCAAGGAATTATATTAGTTTACGATATTACAAATAAATGGAGCTTTGATGGAATTGACCGTTGGTTAAAAGAAGTAGAGGAGGTTTGTGCATGAATTAATTCTTATTCCTATTTTCCTAACTAAAGTAAAAAAATGTGAATCACTGATTTTACAGCATGCTCCTGGAGTACCAAAGGTTCTAGTTGGTAATAGATTACATTTAGCATTCAAAAGACAGGTGGCTGCTAAACAAGCTGAACTTTATGCTTCAAGAAATAACATGGCTTGCTTTGAGATATCACCACTTTGTGATTTTAATATTAGAGAATCATTTTGTGAATTAGCTAGAATGGCGTTGCACAGGAATGGTATGGAGAGGATTTGGCGAACTAATAAAGGTATTTATATTTGATTTTCTGGTTTTTTGGAAAAAAAAAATTTAATTTATTTTATTCTTCTGGTTTCAGTCTTATCTCTACAGGAACTGTGCTGTCGTACGATTGTAAGAAGAACGAGTGTATACGCAATAGATACCTTACCTCTTCCACCGTCAGTTAAATCAAATTTGAAATCATATGCCCTCACCACTTCACAATGCTTCAATACGTTAACACATACGAAGAAGGGCCGATGTAAAACTCCCACGCAAAGTAGTACTACCAGAAATAGTTGCAGTATTTCGTGATTCACTTCTCCACATTAAATCAACACAACCTTTTCTACAAGAACATAAATTTGTTTATTTATATATATATATATATGTGTAAAAGAATTTTCTCTAATAATCATACAATTCTTAAATTATTTTTACACTTAAAAAATTTAGTCGTGTAATATACATAATTATGTAATAAATGTACTCATAATCAGATTAACTCTAAGACACCCATCCTAAACTAAGAGTAAGGATAAGAAGGAAATGCGGAAATGTTATTGCAATTGAATTGCTCCAGTTTTAATTATTTTTTTTGTTTTAACTTTTTATACGATTAACTGAGAGAAACATGCAACAAATATGAAAGATTCAAGTCGATTGACACAAATAACTTAATTTCTTTTGTTTTAATATTGTGTTCTAAAAAAAAATGGAAAAAAAAACGAAAGATTTTTTTAATAAATTTATGCATTTTCAAATTAAAAGCATTTTTTTTAAAAATATTCTAAACTTTACAAAGCAATAAGTATGAGATACCAGTGTGGCATGTTGTATTACACGTTCTAGATTATATTTGTATTGTGGAGCTACCACCCAATACGTACAAAACGTGAACGTTCTTTACACGTGTTTTAGTTGTAGCGTGCTGTATGCAGAAGCATGCTACATGTATGAATGCGAATGTGCTGCCATGAGTGACAGAACGACACAATTAAACCCTAGCTGAGACTGAACACGAATTTTGTCGGACGCGAAAAAAGAAGAGAGAGATTGAAGTTTAGTTTTCGGAAGAGTGGACACGAGTAGGCGGAAAGAAAGAAAAAGTAAAAGCCAACAGGAAAGTACACTTGAAAAAAAATAAAAATTGGATCCACAAAAAGTTCAATCATCGGGAGTCCGATGAAAGTTTTCAAAGAGAGCATGGATTCGTTGTCGGAGAAATTACCTCACAACCTAATTTAGAAGAAAACATTGAAAATAGCGACATTTAAAAAAAGGCTAGCAGCTCAAACCTAGTATATAGAGAGGAACAACGGGCGAGTGGTAAGAAGAGGTTATCCGGCACATACTGAAGTCACCCTTATTAACAGGACATTCCTGGGACGGCCAGAGAACTTATATCCGGCAGTTACAATTAGACCACCCCAAGTGAGGTCTTACCCCCGTGAATCCTAATGAGTTCCCTAAAAACGACGGGTCGCATATGGAAATAAAAACATAATTAGCTCCCCTCACGAACGTGCGTCCACGGCGCGTTGCACATACGAAATCAGTCTTGAGGCCAAGTACTGGGGCTTTCTCTGCCCATGTGAGATTACGCAATGATATCGCTTAAGCAGCAATCGGTAGTTCAATCGAGGATAGAGTTATGTTAGGGAAGTATTTGTGTTCCTTCTTGCAGAATCGATATAATTTAGTACATATCAACGGCTCGAACGTAAAACAGAAAGTGAAAAGCCAAGCTAGAATCATTAACCCTTTTTCCCAGCATATTTACGATTTTACAGGACATCATGGAGGCGCCTCTACGGTGGACACATCAGTATATAATATCAAAGAAACTTCAGTAAGTCATCAAATTATAAATTAATAAAAAGAAAGAAAGAAAAAAAAAACCAACAGGAAAAGTTTGCATGAATCATTGGAGGAATTCGTCTGACCTCTATTTGACAATAGTTACTAGGTTAAAATTAGATATTAACTAAAACACGTAATTTGTTGAGTATAAGGTATTTCAGACCTTCACGTTGTTGTTTGCTACAAGCCAATTTTACTATCATCGATCGTTGAGGGCCGTGGGATTGAAGTTCCAGCTCCCGCATGTAATTAAAAGATTTGCTCGAGGATGAGTAGGTATAGTGCACACCTAGTTTACTAGTTCGCTAGCTCACATTTATATTTTTTTGAAGCAATACTTACCTAGATTACTTAAACATTGATATTTTTGAAGAAGTACTTACCCCCAATGAACCTAGCACGTAATTTACCAGCTTAGTAGATTCATCTTTTGTTTTTAAAGAAAAAAGTCATATTGAAAATAGTTCACATTAGATCTTGATTGAACGTCTATATTTTTGAAGAACTACTTTCCCATAATTTACAGTATTTAACTTACCAGTTTAGTAGATCTCATTCCTTTTGATGAAGGCTTTGAATCTGCGTGTGATTAGCTTAGCAGCCGCAGGGGTGAATTCCCGATTCACAAGTTCTGACAAATTATTTCTAATTCTTTGCGACAGTTTTGTGTTCAGACTATTTAGTGTGAAAATAAAGGTTTCGAATTGTAACGTAATGTACGATAAAGTTTTAATTCCTCTCATTGAAGGCAGGTCAGCTGCGCCTTCATCACAAGGTAAGGTAAGTGGTGTAAAGGCCCCTCAGGGCTGGATGTGTGCTTCGTTTTTTGCGTGAGTAGGCGTGATATATTTCATATTTCTGTTAATGGTGACAGCGGCAGGTTTTCGTGGAACCCCACCACACTCTCCGCTATTAGTCGAGGCGAACTAGCGGGGCACCCTGTAGTAACGTGTTGTCACTGAATGATCTGTCAGCTCATGTTGGCAGTCTGCAGAAGGTAAGCATTTTGGCTGCAAGATTCGATATACTGTTATGGTCGTATGAACGGGGCGTAAGTATGTTAAGCTACATCACTGACAATTGTCAGTGAAATCTACAAGACAAATGTTAGTGAGACCATCTGAAAAGCAATCAGGAATGAAAAAAAAATGGTTGGGCTAGATGCCGGAAATAGGGAAAGGAAGCCATGTCTTGTGCCAAAGAAAAGAAGTGCACTGAGTGAAAAGAAGGAAATGTTAAACGAAAAAACTAGAAAACAAGGGCTTGGTAAGGTAGGGAAACACAAACTGGAGCCCGAACCGAAAAACGGGGGAAGCCATAAACGGATCGGCGACCAGCGGCCCATACTCAAAGTGTTTCCTCTATGGTGGTCAGTAGATCAGTCAGCAGCAGGCGAGGCAGGTGATAGTACTCACCTAGAAAAACAAAAAATCGTTTCGAAGGGGGGGGGGGGGCATATCAACCGTTTCTGAGTTGCAGCGTGATTAAAACAAAAAGTTAATTTTTCACAAAACACCATGCATCTTAAAAAGTGCAGGGCGTATGGTCACAGCTAAGAGCTCATTGTATGCAGGACTTCATGGCCTTTCCAACCACTGCCCAACCAGCCCGGCCTCCCAGCATCTCAGGAGTTATTCGGATTTTCTTACCTTTTTTTTACTTTAACCTCTCTTTTTTTTTGCAAAAGGTCATTAACATAACATTATTTTATAAAAACTGTAAACTCTCCTTTTTAATTTGACCTAATACACCCTATGTGCTATCTACAGCCGTTAAGGAGTGCCGCAGGTTAACTTCTTGATAATACACCCCACGCTCCCCACTATTATCCGAAAGGTGCTAGCGTGCCTGCCTGCACCAACAGTCTCAAACCTAAATTTGTTCCTTTAGTGACTGAAAACACGTCATTTAAAAATAATATCGGCTAATTTCGGTACGAATTGAAAAGGTTTTGAGCTAATAACTCTTTACCAGCTGCAGATAGCACATAGGGTCATAGTCTACAGTTTATAGTTTTTATAAAAAAAAAGTTATGTTAACGACCGTTTAACAAAAAAAATTAGAGATCAAAGTAAAAAAAAAAGTAAAAAATCCGAAATATTTTGTTTAGACCCCCGTAACTCCTGAGAGGAGGGAGGTGCTGGTTTGGTCGTTGGAAAGGTTATGAAGTACTGCATACAATGAGCTCTTAACCCTGACCGTGCGCCCAGTACTTTTTAAAATACAGGGTGTTTTGTGAAAAACTAGCTTTTTCTTAATCACCCTGTAACTCCTAAACGGTTGATATTGCCCCTCTCCCCGCTATACAATTTTTTGTTAGTCTAAATGAGTACTATCACCTCCTGCTCTATTGACCTCCTAAGGGGAAACACCCTGTATACTATTTTCATGTTCGCAATTTGTTAGAAGTGCTGTAGCTGTAGTATACGTAATTAGGGTTTCCAATTATCCGACATTAATGACTATACGGATATCGAATACTGAAAACTCAAAATATCCGGATAATCCGGATATCCGGATAACAAAAAACAAAATAAATAAATAGATGGAATCCAATATTTCATGGTGCTTTATAATTTTTTTTATTCAAATATTTTAATTATGTACATTAATAATTAATAAATAGTAAAAAAACATTATATGATTTAAATTTATTTTGTTTTTAAAAAGTTATTGCATTGAAAATTTCAAAATTGTAATTGATTGAAACTGTAAATGCTGGCCTTATTGTAAGAAATGCATTGAATAATATGTTTTTTGCGTTGCTCTGCTCATCAACAGAAGAAATTGCCACTTCCAGTTATCCCTGCAGGCTGGCAATGTAATGGGAGCACCTTTTGAATTATAATCAAAATATTTATGGAATGTGGTATATTGCCTGCTTCTAAGAAGATTTACTTTCATAAGCATTTTATCTCGACGTTCATCCATTCGTTTTTGTTTTGTTTCGATAAATTTTAACCTAAGTTCGTTCTAAACTCGTTTAAGCTTTCAAATAGAAATTTATAAGCACGTACAGCGGTCAAAAGTGTCGCTGAATTTTTTTTAAATTCCTTTGCTGCAGTCTCTAGTGGTAATAGGACATCTAACAATTTTTTTAAACTTGATTGCCCTTAAATGGTTAAAAATTAAATGTCGCATCGTTGACTGCTGGCTTTCTCGTTGGCTACGTCAACAAGTCGAGCCATCGTCGATTTTATATAGATAATCACGTCATATATGGATAACGCCATACGGGTAACAGAAAACTCCTACACCGGAATCTGGAGACATCTATTTACTCCATAATCAAGGTATATACTACCTTTATGGGCGATTAACTCAATATTTTATTTATAAATATATTTAATTTTTAACCATGTATCATGTAATTTCAGTGTTTAGTAGGTTTTGTTATACCCTAGATGAAATCAATTGGGTATACTAAATTTGTCCTTCAGTTTGTAACGTATAGAAATAATTATGGTACAGCAAAATGGAATGAACACCCGTGTATAATATTAACAGTCATTTTGATTTTTGCATGTCCGTCTGTCCGTCTATCTGTCTGTGTGTCCGCACGATAACTGGAGAACGCATGAACTGAAATTTTGCACATGAGCTTTAAAAAAAAAAAAAAATTCAAGTTCGAAAATGGGACAAATCGGGTAACTCCTTCAAGGAGTTGCCATACAAAACTTTCGTTTTTCACTACATATTTGGACATTGCTTTAAGAGAGCATCAGCGTAGAGAGCTGAAATTTTCTACGCGACGTTTTCATAAAAATAGTAAAAATAATTTCATAAATGAGCTAAATTGGGCCATATAAAAATGTTGATTTTACGTAGGTATCCTGTTAAAACAATCAGTCCTAGACGTTTTTTGTGTACTCAAAAGTTGTTCAGAATATGAAATGCTATGAAACTAGTTATAATAATTTTTACTGTCAGACGAACCGTTCTAGAAATATATGCGAAAAACCACTTAGAAAATCAAACTTACACAGATGAGTGACCATACGAAATTACATAGACCCAGTTTAGACAGGTAAGTCTCAATATGTTGCTTCTGCAGCACGAAATCTGTAGGTTGGGCAATGCTTCATTCCTGCCCCCAACCATCATATTAACGAGAAGTTTTCGTGGGGCAGAGGCAGCTTATTGACCCGTCTAAACCGGGTCATAAGGGCATTCATCTAGGGTATCATAAGAATTACTCTTGGAGCAATTCTAGCTTTCTTACTTGTTTTATTTAAAATTTGGATAAAAAACTTTCACAAGACAACTTATTTGTTTATTCAAAGAAACTTTAATAAATAAATAATAATAATAAATAAAACTGCCACTTGAGAAAGTAATTGTATAATCTTTTGAAAATAGCTGAACAGTTAGAAAGAAAACAGTATTTTCCTGAAAAAAAGTCAAAAATATCCGGATTATCGGATAATTAAGGAAAAATATCCGGATTACCGAATAGTCAAAATTTTGCATTTTATTTGAGACACAACCCAAAAACCAATTTGAAGCTCTTCATTTTGCAGCATCAAAATAATTTTTAATCATTCTGTGGCCTATTTCACAAAATTACAAATACAAATTTGTAATACGAGTATCTGTTTCACAAAGTACAAATAACTATTTTACAAATTTGTGATAAGAAGCAGAAAAATTGTAGATAAACAACTTTATTTGTCACAATTTTGTAGAAGTGCGGTTTCGCAAAATTTGTAGCTGAATTGTAAGCTACAAGTGTTTTTTCACAAATTTGAGAATATCCAAACAAAATGAGCAACTGCGAAATAAAATGAACAAACTAAATAAAATGGTGCTTGCTTCTCTAATAAGAGATAAAAAGGAGATTTTTTGAAAATTTTCCAACACATGAAGCAAAAATAAGCGGAAAAATATTTCGAATCCCTCAGGGCATTCTAAAGAAAAAGATGATAAATACTCGTACCTTCGTGATGTTGTGCGGCAAAGAGGGGAACAAGGTATGTTTTATCTTTAATAACTTTAGGTAAAAGTAAATAATGCAAAGAAAACGGGCTCAGCAGATGGCACTAAGTGTGTTTTCACAGACCTCGATAATATCATTATTGATATTATTGGCAAGAATCTCCAACATTGCAAGGGATTATTGAGGAACCATCTCCCACTCTTTCCTCTTATCAATTAATGCCCCAAAGTTTTGAAGAAAAAGAAACAAGGTACTAAGGACATGTTTTTATACTCTAGATGAAATCTACAGGATATACTAAGTTTGGCATTCCGTTTGTAACACCTCGAAATAATGATCGTAGAGCAAAATGGATTTAGGGATGGGCAAAAATAACCGATTAATTGAATAACCGGTTAATCGGAAGCACAATAACCGCTCAAAATAGGTTATTATTTTCCCCCGGTTAAACCGGATGATAAGTTATTTTTCGCGGTTATTCTTGCTGATATGTAGTCAGTACTTTCATCATGAAAAATTATTCTATTGTTTATATTTGTTGTTATTTTTTACCGAACAGATAAAAATGACAGCCTATGGGCAGAATTTAAGCAGAGAATTTAGTATAAAATGTATTTACGCACAATAGAAAGAAGTATTTGCACTTCAAAATTGCATTCGTTTGCGAGAAACATAAAGTCAGTAGTTTTCGCTAACTAGTTTCTGGAAAAATGTGTATTATTAATTTATACATAAACTAATACAGATTTTCAGTGATTGGGCGCTCCATCCATAATTCATAAATTTCTGGATTTTCTTCATGGGATGGGCACAAACGGTAAAGAAATCTGTTGAATTTACATGAAAACGAAAACAGCTGGAAAAAAATGCATGCCTTCTTGAAATGTTGTTTTTTAATTGTTAATACAGGTACATAATCCAGATAGTGAAGTGCAGATAATCATAAAGTGGATGGAAAAGGAATTTTTCAAATTATGAAAAGGTGTAATACATCCTTAATAAACAGAAGAAATCCTGTAAAAGATCATAAAATAATAAAAACCCCTTCAGGTAAAGCATGCGGATGCAGTAAAGAAAGAAATAATTAGAAGGCAAAAGGAAGGTGTCAACTGTCAGGTACAACGTAGTAATGAAACAACTCACATTTTCCGGTACAAAAATATCAAATATAGGCAAGAAGCCAGACGTATCCCTCGTAAATAAAAATTCGGATCCAAATCAGTACTGGCTTGATAGTAAAAATGCTTTTTCAGCTACATACAAAATAGCTTAAAAATATTTGAGTATTTTAGGACCATCGGTTTCCTCTGAGAGAGTAGTATCTGCATTAAATAATGTTTGTACTGACAACAGAAGTAGATTTCATCTTAATGAAATAATTTTTCTTGGATCTTTACCTACAAAATATTGGGAGATGTAAAATAAAATACAATAAATTATAAAAATAAAATTGATTGTATTTTTGTTCGGTTAACCGGCCAAACCGGTTAGGTTTTAACCTTTGCAGAAATTAACCGGTTAACCGATAACCGGTTATTTTTTGTTAACTGCCCATCGACACCCACGCATAATATTAAAAGTTGATTTTTGCATGTCCGTCCGTCCGTCCGTCCGTCTGTGCGCACGATACCTCGAGAATGCGTATACTTAGAGAACTGAAATTTTGTACACAGCCTTTAAATAAAAAGTAAAATTAAGTTCGAAAATGAGACAAATCGGGCAACTCCTTCATGTGGTTGCCATACAAAAATTTCGTTTTCCACTACATATTTGGACACTGCCTAAGAACGCGTCGACGTAGACAGCTGAAATTTGGTACATGTCGTTTTCATTGTACTAACAAAAAAAATTTCACAAATGGACTAAATCGAACAACACCTTCTTGGTGTTGCCATATAAAAATTTAGGTTTTTTTACGTATACTGTGAAGACGATCAGTCCTAGACATTTTTATTGTACTAAAAACTTCTTCAGAATACGAAATCCTATAAAATTGGTTATAATCATTTTTTCTGTGGAACAAACCGTTCTAGAAATATATGCGAAAAACCATTTCAAAAATCAAACTTGGACAGAAGGGTGACAATACGAAATTTCATAATGGCATTCATCTAGGGTATCATAAGAATTGGTCTTAGATCAATGCTAGCTTTTTTACTTGTTACCTTCAATACTATTTTAAAATGTCCACTAAAAATAAAAAGGCAAGTGCCAAAAGGATGGAAAGGTGTGAAGATGTTAAAATCCTTCTAAAAAAAAAAAAAAACTGAATGCAGTTAGAAACGTCTGAAATAGAAAAAGGAAATAATTCAGATGAACAAGATTCAGCTGTGCACGAGAATGAGAATATTTTTCATTTTAGTAGATATTAACAAAACAATAAGTCCTTAAGAACATACATTCATACTTGATTAAGAAAATAATTCAATACAGTTCTGTCTCAATTTTTGGAATTCTCTTCATCGCAATCTTTTAAGTTTTCTTTCTCTCTGTGGTCGAAAGTAATTTTAGTTAAATCAATACATCCGATATACTTTTCGGAGAAGCATCAAAGCAAAATCGTCACTTCCGCTACTATCACTGCTACTATGTCATCGACGCATCTAGGACATTCTCTTATTGAAATGAATGTTGCCAATTTAAGTAAAATAAAATTGTAGAAAATTACGCAGCACCCGTCACTTATGAAATATTCTCGTATACTGCACAAATTTTGTACCTCCAATCTGTTTAGTGAAACAGAAATCTACAAGGAAAAATTTGTAGCTTATGAATTACAACTATAAACAACTTTTGGTGAAACAAAAAATGATAACTTCCTACAAATTTCCTCTAGTAGATTGCAACTATACAATTTTGTAGTACAAAAATTTTGTGAAACCAAAAATATCAATCTTTCTACAATTTTTGTTAAAAATTACTTGTAAATTACACTTTGTAAGTTCCTCTTTCCTTTTTTCGGCTACTGTTGATTATCGTCGACCTTAGTTGGACTTGATCGATTTAAAGTCGAACTGAAATATTGTAGAAAGCCTACAAATACATATATAAAAACGCTCTGTTTTTTTTTTTAAAGTTAATTTATATTTGTCTTGTATGTAAATTGCCACACAACGAAATTTCTACTTAGATATTAAATTTATCACTTAAACACGAAAAAGGCTTATCTTACTGTTTAGTTATTGTGTCATTACTCCTCCTCTCGCGATCTCTTCAACTAAATCCCACTATTTTGCATCAAATCGTACGTTTAAGTTGTACGCGCGAGCATTATGAAGTGACAGTCAAAATATCAATAAAAATGTTTAAATTTTTGTTTGTTTCACTTTTTACATTATCGACAAAAATATTTATTAAAACATCAAAAAATAGTTAATCTTTACAATATTATATGAGGTGAGTTAAAGTAAAAACAAAAATTATTTATAAATATTTTAACTAACTATAATTGTTTCCACATCAAAGGTTCGCCTCTGTCTCTGCTGTGGTATGTATTTATATGTACATTTTGCCTGAAGTCATCAAAACTTTTACATTTTCAATCTATCCCACAATTTAAAAGAATCTTTTTCAAAATATATTTAATTGAATCGTCTACTTATATAATATTTTGCAAAATTGAAAATGAAATTCTATTAAACAGCCTGTAAATATCTCAATTAGAAAATTATTAGTGTAGATATTGCAGTTCAGATGTAGATGTCTCTGTATTTGAAATATTCCTTGTAACTGCAAGTAGTCATTCAAGTCAAATTATATTTTATAATTAATAATATCGTTGCTGATTTTAATCGGCTAAAACTACAAATTTGCATCAAAATTAAGTGTTTTTAAAATTTTAAAATTGTATTCAATTTTTTAGGAAATGTCATTAATTAAGCCGTAATAAGACATACATATAAGGAAGCCCAGATTTTAAGTTCTAATGAATATCGGTGAGAGCTTCATTTTTAAATCGCTAAGATATGCTGCCAGTGAATTTAGGAAAAAGACCCAAATACGTGTACAATGTGTGCAGTATCCTAACGTTTTGTTTTCTTAACGCATTGGCGAAGACCATTCGTACTGATTTTGTCAATACGGTATTGAATCAAAAATTTCAAATTATTTGTAGGGGAAGAAGGGTAGGATTGAATCAAGGATAGGACTGAGTCAGTCATAGTATATCACTTCTGAAACTCAGCATAGAGAGAATGAAAGTTTTTATTTTTAATTCAGTATGTAATGAGTATGTTCCTCGCATCTCATTGCAAAACTTATCATATCATACATCTTCGCTATCTTGTATAACCATATAATATCCACGTCTATAAATCACTTTAATGATATACCAGATATTCACAGAGTACAAAATAGCTACACAAGGTTTTATGAATCACTTCTGTAAATTACTTTACGTAAACAAAAAAAAATCCAAAATGAAATATCACTCATATTTAATAATTTTCCTACCCAATTGCTTTTGCAGAAATTTGACCATGACTCGAAATCACCCATACGGCAAGGGCAAGTCTTATTATAAAATTCGAAGGACTCGCATTTCACAAGTTTTTATGGTCTCAGGCCCACATGATGCAGCAGGCAGCATCGTTTGTGGCAACCTCCCCCACGGCGAAGGTGCTGCCACTTTTCGTATATCTGCTGTCCGATTAACAGCAGATGGCGGGGCATTCGATAAAATAAACTCCGAAAAATGAAGAAAAAGATTTGAAAATGCTGGAAACCGACAACCGGCCATTTATATGTCGGGCACTTTTGGTCTAATGTTGAACGGAGGTTAGATCGTAGAAGATTAATAAAACGTGGATTTTGTAGTGCTGTATGTACGTAGGGCTAGCAATATACGATTACCGTACTGCACATCTGTGCTAGCTGTTATCGTTCTCTGTTTCCATATTATCTCTTGTAGTGTAATATTGAATATATGTATGACCGATTGTTTTAAGCTACCGTTAGTTGGTTAAGAGACCTCAGTGGAGTAAAATACAACTTATTCGAAACTAGTATTTTTATTTAAAAAAAAACCCTCACAATTTTACTTTAAACGGTTAAGTGTACCCGCATCGGCTGAGACAAGGCGGATTTATTTAATTATACAAATTTCACGAGCATAGTCCGCATGTTGTTATCGTCGTAGCATATTGCATGCAGCAGTATGCTATGCTGAGGCTAGCTGCGTCATGTATGCGCGGACTGCTTTCTGGATGGACGGAGCGCCTGTACGCACCGAACGCCATCTAATTGACAGGGCAGCGCTTCCATATATAACGAGTTTGATAAAGGAAGAAGAAGATTTTTTTTCGGTGGGAAGACTTCAAAAAAGGAAGAGACGTAACCGTAAGTGCACAGTTTCAAGGAAAAAAAAAATTTAAAAATCAGGAATTTTCGGAACATCGCATCGTGAAGTGCATCGAGTTTTGATATCTTGCAAGTTCTAGCCAGAGCAGACTATGACATCTTGTCTAAGGTATTGTTCCTCGATATAAGCAAGTATCGTGCGAAGCGCAGGGAATTATTGCGAAACTCGGTGATCACCTCCTAACGTGCTGGTGGCCCCACAGAAGACCCGATAGACTTCCAAGCCGCTCAATTGTCGCCAGTCGCATAATTCGACATTGCAGTCCCTAGGGACCGAGAAATTTTCAAATCCCGCCTGACTTTGTAGTCAGTGCTAGCACAAGTCATTGAAAGTCTACTCATCGTTTCATCGCTCATCGGATTCAGAAGGACACAGAAAGGACATCCTCAATTTTGGTTTAAAAAAATAGATTTTCATATCTGTCATTAATTTTTAGCACTTAACCTCAATGCCTAATGTAATCACCTGTCGATGTAAAAGATATTGTCAGTTGAAGAAGAGTTTTGCATCGTTTGTAGTGGACACGAAACAAGAGGGATCCAGAGCCCAACAAGGGAAGTTTTAGGAAAAGCCGTCTCATAAGCCTTATAGCATAGCACCCCTAGACACCCGCCTGGTTGTGTAAGTCGCTATGGACGGAAGATAAGTAAAGCACTCTAAATCAGTAATTAATCAAGCAAAAACAAACTAAATAAGGTGCAGCAAACACGGATAATTAACTTAATCTCAAATTCAGTGTAATTCAAGCCAGCATAGCTTTTCAGCTTTAAAAGAAGGCGCTGCTACCTCAGAGGAGCTCCTGCGAGGGATCCACAGCATCACGTAAGTCGAAGTTTTATGTTAGTTATTCCGTTTTTGCTCACATACGTTAGGATAGTTGGAATAGACTAATAATTTTTATCAGTTAAATAGAACTGACCATATTAAAATTAATAAACAATCCTCGTAGTAGTGGATTGAACTAATCAGTTTTCATCAGTAACAAATAAAAGAAAGCTCACCGCAATTATCAAATTAATTTTAGCATTTTGATTTGACTCTAATCATACTTTACTAATTGCATACAAAAGGAAACGTATTGAATTTTTTTACAAGATTTTGGCATTACTGGTCCAGAATCGAATAGTCAACCCTATTAGTTATACGCGAATGGGACACTTAGTGAATTGGTCCACAAGATTTTAATACTATTGAACTACATGTTAATTACCATCGATTAGTTACATAAAAAGAAAAAAAGGGAATTTATTGAAATTATTGAATAAACTCTTAGTTACTAGATTAAAATCTGATCAACAATCATAGCTACTTTAGAAAAATTATACTTAATACACAGTGTAGAGAAAAATATTACGACGTTATTAAATCGGCATCCATTCACAGCAATGTCGTGAATTAAATAATATTGTGGGATATGCAAGAATGGTTTCACTTCCTGTGTTGGGTTGCAAATGAAGGTACTCCTTCAATTTATCGCTCGAATGGTGTTGGAGTTTTCTCCAACAGTTAATTAGAGTCATTGTCATTGTAACCTTCAAGTTGTGAATTCCTCTTTATTTTTTTCACTGAAAAGAAAAACTTTTTATGATCGTACCGTACTGCCAGAGAAAAATGCTACGTGTACCGATTGAACCTGGCTGGGACTTAACATTGGTAGAAAACTGGTGGAAGAAAAGAAAAAGAAGAGAGGTGAGATGGGTGACAGTCGGCGACTCTTGTCTGGGATATCAAAGTAGAAGGTTAAAAAGGAAGAGTTATCGAAAATAATTTAAAAGATACGGGCACCGAGGAAATTTTAATCGAACCAAAAAAACGGAAAAAGCATCTGTGAACGAGTAGCGCACGCTAGTTTAATCGAAAGTTTTGCGGAAAGAAAGCAGTACATTTTTTTGGACAGACACATTTTCTCATTATTCCTGAGTTTGATATAGAGCTGTTACTTGGATATTGCCACATTATTAACATCCAGCAGTTTGGCGTAAATTTTTCTGGATTTGTTCCATTCAAACTGGATTTGGATATTGCCACATGATTAACATTCAGCAGTATGATACACATTTTAATGGAATTGTCAAATTCAAACGGAAGATGCAACAAAACTTAACAACTTACATATTTGCTGGGATTTCCCATATTCGAGCTGAACGTAACTAGTACATGATTCTACATGAGCAGAACGCATCATCACGGTCTTCACGAAAGGCCTCTTATCGTAATTCTTGGTGGTCTATTTTGATGTCAGTTAACCATCTCATCCTCGACGTTTGCTGAATCTCTCAAGGTCGTAGTTATACTTACCTGTAGTCTTATTTGTACTTAATTATGTACTTGTATGTAGCATTACAGACACTACTTGCTTCAATATTATCGAGAGGAACTTCCAAGGAGGCGTCTCTTCGGGGGAATTCCCACAAGAAACCCGAACGTAAGTCATTGTTGTTAATTGTTTTATTCATTTGTATTTGATTACATATATATGTGCATTTGGAAAGCTTTTGCTATAGTGTCGTAATATTCATTTAAATAATCAGTGTGATAGAATGTTTACATATTAATGGATAGTACTACTTAAGAATACACTGATTAGTCTTCCTATTAGAGACTTAATTGATATCGCAGTTTAGAAATTTGCGCGATCATGTGACCATATATATATTTAAATTCATTGCTGTAAGCTAGAAGGAATCCATATTGATAGGCAGTACTATCTAAGATTATTCTAATTAGTTTTACTCAATAGGAACTAGAGATACATCTCATTTTGAAGTTTGGTTTTATAACATACAGTTCAATTAGATTGTGATAGAATGGGTTCTTATTGATAGATGGTACTACGTAAGGTCACACCAATTAGTTATCCCTCTAGGAATTTAATTGATATCGCATCTAATTAGTTTCCTTACTAGGAACTTAAATAAGGACCGCTATCGAGTGCAAATATCTAGTTCGCGAATAAAGATATTATAAAGATATGGAAATGTAAAATTTTTCGTTCTCCCCTCACTCTCCCGGAGCCCTCTAAATGTAGGGGTTGACTAGGTTCGCTACTCAACTCGACTTTTCTTCCAGGTCAAGGTTATCAACAGGGACACTGAAAACAAATTACTGCCTTCAGTGTCGATTGGGTGGATGGGGCGACGGCAGATGAAGGCATACTAACTGCGCCTTCATGTAAGTATTGGTGGGTAGTGTAAAGGTCCCTTCTGGACTGGGTGTGCTGTTTCGGTATTTGTTAGGCACGGGTTTTATTTTTATTATGGCAGGTGGCAGCGGCAGGTTATTGGATAACCCCCCCCCCCCCCCCCCGTATAAGTCTCCCGTCCTGCATTACAACGCTGTCCACCGAATGATCTGTCAGCTAATGCTGACAGTCTGGACTTCACGTCTAAAACCATTCACTCTGACATACTTTCATAACAAACTGTAATATGAGAAGAAGTACTTTTGAGCGGGTGACATCATTTAATAAAATAAAATATCATTATAACGTAAGGACGTTGTAGAGTTTATTCTTTTTCCTTCGCTCTCCTGGAACCCTCTTGATGTAGGGGTTGAAAAGGTCCGCTCCTCTGCTTTCTTTTCAGGTCAACGCAGGGATACTGGAAATACCTGCCCTCAGTGTCAATTGGGTGGATGGGGCGACGGCAGCAGAAGGCAGAACATCTGTGCCTTCACATGGTTAATGGTAAGTAAGATCCCTTCAGGGCTGGATGTGTGTGACGGCATTTGGTTTGTCAGGCACGATTTTTTTTTGTATTTGGCTGGTGGCAGCGGCAGGTTTTCGTGGAACCTCCCCACACTCTTCGCCAATAGCCGAGGCGAGCTAGCGTGCTGCCCTGCAGTCAACGCTGTCCACCGAGTGATCTGTCAGCTCATGATGACAGTCTGGACTTCACGTCCGATGTCAATCACTCTACATACTACCATAACAATGTGACTTCATCCCGAGTGTGATCCCACACGGTGACGGTACTGCCACGTTTGGACAGCTAGCTATTCTAACCCATTTGGGGCGAAGGAGGAAAGAAAATTGGCTGACAAGAGGAAGAAGAAGAGTTGTGTTTGAAGAAAAAGTCATGGTAGAAGGTTAAGCCGAAAAGGAGGCAAATTAAGTTTTTTTAAGGTGCGGAAAAAAAGTATCGTTGTTCCAAAAATAAAATCCGAAAGTAATCTGTGAATCCTGAATTATTTGTGAAAAAGAAAAGTCCAGGGAATGATGAGCCACAGAACTGGGAACAAAAGTAGCAATATGAACACGCTTCAGCGCGGTAGATAAAAATGATGATGAGCTGCAAGCAAAAAATCGAGCATCAGCGCATTTAAGAATTTGTAAGGAATTTGCGAGTCCTTTTTATCCAAAAAGGGCAAGGTACTAGTCTATTGAAGAAGAGAATTTGATGCCCCTCTATGGAGATGAGTGGTTTGCCATGCAACGCAGTGTAGCTGATATAAAATTTTATAAAAATGGTCCGAAATAATTTATTAGAATGGATGTACTAGAATTGAGCGAAGATCTAAAGAATTTTAAATGTGGGATCTTGCTAAGAGGATAGTTATCCGAAATATTGACTTACAGAAATCGTGGGATAATGCTACTTGTGTGGATTGTCGAAAAGTAGTAATAATTGAAGTTTACGATAGGTTAATAAGAGAAAAACTTTTCGATGAATAGTTTTCTAGAATTATTTGGTTCAGAAAGTTTAATGAGATACTGTTATTTTTCACTAGAAATCATGTTAGAATCGAAGTTCATGACATCTCACCAAAAGACATTTTCCCGAGTTTTTTCATTCAGATTTGCTAAAATCCGCTGGCCCTAGCTGCCGAAGACCAATATGATACTGATTTGTAAATTTCTGAACAGATTGATTAGTTTTATGTACGTACGTACTGCACGGTCAATAGAAAGAGGAAGGGAATAAAAAGACAGATTTAAGTAAAATGCTATTACTTAACTAAGCAGCTAGAATCAAGGAGGCGAGTCAACAGTGCAGGATTTCGTATTCTGCAGAAGTTTTTAGTACAATAAAAATGTCTTGGACTGATCGTTTTTAATGTATACGTAAAAAACCTAAATTGTTATATGGCAACACCAAGAAAGAGTTGCCCGATTTAGTTCATTTTTGACGTTTTATTTACTAATGTAGTAAAAACATCATGTACGAAATTTCAGTTCTCTACGTCGACGCGTTCTCAGGCAGTGTCCAAATATATAACGGAAAACGAAGTTTTTATATGGCAACCCCACGAAGGAGTTGCCCGATTTGTCTCATTTTCGAACTTAATTTTACTTTTTTTTTTAAAGTCCGTGTACACAATTTCAGCTTTCTAACTGAACGCGTTCTCGAGTTATCGTGCGCACGGACGGACGGACATGCAAAAATCAAAATAACTTTTAATATTATGCGTGGGTGTCCAATCCATTTTGCTCTACCATCATTATTTCGAGGTGTTACAAACGGAATGACAAACTTAGTATACCCCTATAGATTTCATCTAGGGTTTAAAAATGGACTCCGCTTCCCTAGTCGTTGTACCCGCAGCATTGGGGTAAAGTAGTTTTCGCGAAAAATTTTGTTCAGTGACGTGTCACTCTTATAGCGGGGACGTTTCTCTGTTAAAAGCGTACCTGATAGCACTTAGTTCAGGATGTAGGATATGATAAGTTGTACAGATGTTAACCTTGTCAAAAATTCAAGATTTTTTTAAATGACTTTTATAACGTAATGGTGAATTAAGTTTTTGATTTTTTCTTCACTCTCCCAGAGCCCTCTCCGAGTAAGGGTTGATTAAGGTCCGCTCCTCCTCTAATCTCCAGGTCATCAGAAGGGACACTGGAAAAATAATTTACTGCCCTCAGTATCATATGCCATAAGGCAGAACATCTGCGCCTTCACCGTGAAAAGGGTAAGCGGTGTAAGGGTTCGTTCTGGACCGGATGTGTGCTTCGTTCCTTTGTGTGGGAGTAGGCACGAACTTTTTTGTAGATGGCAGGTCATAGCGGCAAGTTTTCGTGGACCCCCCCACACTCTCCGCCAATAGCTGAGGCGAACTAGCGTTCCGCCCTGCATAACAACGCTGCCCACCAAGTGAACTGTTAGCTCATGCTGGCTGTTGGGACTTCACGTCCAAGCCAAACACTCATTGCAAGTACGCTACCATTCCATAGCTAAGGTTTGTGAATTTTTTTCTTTATATTGTAGTTGGGGTCGAATATAACCTCAACGGGCTTAACATGTGCGTAATCCGTGTAGCAAACAGCCTGAATTTCTAATACTGAAAAAAAAAAAAAAATCACGCAATTCTTTAACTTGAAGACTGTAAGGAACCTCTGTAGACCATATGTAGTCGACGAGTAGCAAACAATTAGAAAAGAAAGAAACAGAAAAGAAAAGGGAAACCGCATGTCGTGCATTGACAATGGGTGTCAAAACCAAGAGAAAAGTGCGGTACGGTCCTTTTCAAGTGGACTATCCATCGAGAAGAGTCGCAAGTGATCACGGCTTTGACCGAAAATCAAAGATAATTAAACTTCCAAGAGACTAGTAATCCGGAGCGGGAGGTAATTAAATTTAAGCGAAAAGAATTCAATCCATTGCTGAAGGTAAAAACATATGCATAAATTTAGAAAAAAAGAGAAAAAAAGCTCTTCTAACGCGGAAGGGACTAATTAAACTCTTAAGTTTAATAAGTATCACGCCGAGGTGAAACGGGAGACTAGAACGAAGCAAGGGAACCCTGCTAAGTCGTCTTTGCCGGAATAGCGCGCCAGTAGGCAAAAGGAATAATCTCCTTGGAGAGAAAAGGAGAAAATCCGCGATCAGAAAAAGAAACGACGGGAAGGAAACGCTTCAAATTACAGGAACGAAAAGAAAAAAGGGGAAGAACAAATCATAGAAGGTTAAGGAAGAGGTAAGAACTTGAAATTAGATAAAGGCGGAATTGTGACACTAACCCAAATTAATTATAGCTTATATGTCGGGGGGCGCATGTGCAGTAATTGTCAGGCGTTCCTCGGACACCAATACGGTGTAGAACAGTCTAAGGACTTGTAAATATAAAAGTTTTTATTAAATTGGCCACATAGTTGGTGGAAAGATTCATTGGAGGTAACCAGAGCTTCCACATCGGAATATCAAACGTCCCAACAACAAACTGCAGCTCAACGCATCAAATTTAAGGTCGTCAAGGTTCTTTTTAACCTCGACAAGGGCCTCATCTGTATTGTATCACTTAGGATTAGAAAAAAAAACACACAAAATTTGTTAATTTTAGTTACAGCACAACCATCACCAGTGACAAATGCATTTGGGATTTCGGTGAGTACCAGTATTGTTTATTACGAGTATTATATTTATTACATTGATTGAAGAAGTATTTATATACCTATATATATATATATATATATATATATATATATACATATGTATATATAGAATTTGAATTGGGTAATGTTAGGAATTTGGAATTTCATAGGTTTTTGATGCATACAAGTGGCTTTAGACCGATAAGTTAGATTTTTTTTTATGATTTTCTTTTTATATACACATATATCTATATATCCTAAATAATGGAGTAGTTAGTAGTTAAGCGAGTGAAAGGAGTGCCTTACACACGTACAATCGGAATTAATTAATTAATCACTCGCCACTATGAAGTTTTGAAGAGAGCAATGTTGTCATTGCATGTAGGTACGTTGAGCTGGAGTTGCACGCGGTCATAGGGTCACGAGTACCCTTTCTTGAATTTAATTACTTGCTAAATAAGCCGAAATTGTGTTAGGATTTCATTGATTACTTTAAGTGATATAAAAAGACTTTAGCATTCAGTAAGTTCCAGTGTATACTACTGTAACTGATATAAAAAGACTTTAGCATTCAGTAAGTTCCAGTGATCCGGAACAAACTTAACGTCGCTAGAAGGCGGGTTAGTCGAACAAATTTAGTGTAAGGCTTTGGTGCACCTGTCAATGATTCGCCGCCGCAGCAAAGGTGCAAGGTAAATTCGTTGGTGCTCTTAGTCATATTGTATTAATCATGATAGTTAAAATGAAAAAGACAAATTCGTATAGCATGGAGTAAGATCGTTTGTTGTTGCGTATCCGCGTCCATCCTTGTCGCGAATGAGGAGGCAGGATGTTGAGCCTCGACCTCAAAGTGTAGGGCGGTGTAGACCGAAGGGTGATATGGGGACTGAGAAGCTAACGTGGTAATAGGCGGTGTGGTATGGTGGTCGTGTCATACATGGATCTTCCTCTCACGTTCACCCGACGAGTCCTAGCCGGAACTAATCAGGAGGTTTAGGGAGATCCGGATGTCTTTCTGCGTAGTCATGCAATTCAATTATAATAAAGTGGTCTCAGTGCTGTGCTTATGTCGCTGACCTACGTCAGCTGGTAAATTGTCTACGCGAGCACCGTGCTTATTAAGTGGACGCTACTTGGGTAAGGACAGTGCCCAAATGCAGCCGTTTCTCCACTTCGCGGGGTCCCGTTTGTAAGGGGCCACCTAGGTGCAGGTTAAGGCCCTATACAGCCCAGTATTTCAAATCTTCATCTGAGTCTCTTGCTGCCCAGTGTAAGCAACGTCGTTACCACAATGGTGTATTACGCTGTCAACTAGCGGTACCTCAAGATAACGTTGTGATGTATGTGCCATCAATTAAATCTCAAGCGCGATAATCAACAGGATAGGTGTTGAACTGTATCCACCGTTAACCTGCTAAAAAGGAGAGATTAGCTCGTGTCGAAGACCATAACCATGGCTCCTGGATATACTCGTCGTACGATCGTAAACGATAAAGAAATAAAATAAGAGCGATTGCCAGCTGACAGCGGGGATTCGATGAAAAAAGTGCTGACAAGTAAGAAGAGAGATTTTTTTGTTCGAGACTTGATGGCAAAAAAGTAAAATCAAAAGATTTGCGATAATCGCGAAGAAAATCGAGTTCGGGTATTACGAAATCTTGGCTAGGGTATTTTTTTCTTATAAAAAGTATTGTGTCAAGAGCAAAGAATTTCTGCCGAAACTTTTTGACCGACTCCTATCGTATTTGAGGACATAAAATCCTGCCTCAGAGACGCTGTTGGCCCCACAGAATACTCGATAGACTTCCAAGCCACTCAATTGTCGCCACCCGCATGATTGGACACTTGCAGTCCCTAGGAACAGGAATCTACGCCGCGGAATTTATTCTGGAAATTATTTAAAACCAGACCAGACTCTATTCATCAGAAGGAACCGAGAAATTTTAAATCACGCCTGATTTTGCAGCCAATGCTAGTCACAAGCCCTAGAAAGTAGCCTGATCGTTTTATCATTCATCCGATTCAGCATGACAAAGAAAGGACGTACTCTGTTTTGATAATAATGGTATGGATCTTAATATGTCATATTTCTTTTGGGTTAGCCCAGATAATGTTAGTAAACATGTACCAAGTTGGTTAGGATCCTCAGAAGTGCACATCTGATTACATGTTTTTTTGAAGAAAACAAGTGAAATGACAGCAACCTAATTAACGTCGCATACCTACCTATCTACATGCATACACAATATGCAACGCACCGATCTTGCGAAATATTCTTTGACGTCGGTCAAGCATTTCCATTGCATGCTACAATTTGCAAAACTCAAATCAAAGAATGTAAACATAAAAGGCGTCATACAGCATGTAAGTACATTGAACACGCATAAGCAAAAGCACTGATGTGGGTCAGCCGTTGCACAACACGAAAGGTAAAAGCGTAACAAGAAATGCAAAGTCAGGCGTATTACACCTCGACCTAAACATTACGCGAAATGGTAAACAAAGTTACTCGATTAAATTATTGCCCAATTAGCAATTAAGCACAAATATGTATTTACAATGAATTTATGTTAGGAATCAATTAATATAAATAAGTTGTTAATTTTTATAGAAATAGACAGTTGATAACCATTAACAGCAAAGTACGGTCATTTTTCCCGTGGTCCACAAGTAATGGAAGTTCCTAACTACACATGTAGGCAGAATTGAGCTACTCACAAGCTGCTCTCACATAGGAGTTAACGCTGTGGGCAGCTGCTCCTCATCAGAAGAGTAAACGCCTACGGGCTGCTATCTTATCATCAGCACTGCTACCAAGAGTAAATGCCTACGATCTGCTCTGGCGTAGTGTAGGCTACCAGCAGACGCAACTAGCAGATCTTTCGCCGGTTATGAACAATAACCTAACCTAGTTATCATATTTGGTGACCGTAGGAATACAAGGGTTATTATAATGCAAGAATTTTCATCTTTCAAACAGGCTCCTCTTCGATGGACCTAAGAAAACGTGAGTAAACATTGTCTTCCGTACATATATTTTGTTTTATATATTATTTGATATATAATGTATGCAGCCTAGGCTCAGTACAAATGTGCCTATACCGCTGTAGTGGTGTACTTCTTGTCGGTCAAATAATTTAGTTACACACATATTTCGACATTCTTGTGCAACCTGCAGTACCCTAACTATTCGTTAACAAATATAGCAGGATATTTTATAGTTACATTTGAAAGTGGATCAGACCCCAGGCATAGTCACAGCTTGAAATGAGCTTGAAGTGGCATTACAAAATTATGTAATAATGTGAGACACGTTCGCTGACATAAATTAATTAATATTCAAAATTATTCTGTATCGTTATGTCCTGAAATCGGACAATTTTATTGAATTAGTCATGCTCCAAAGCCGCTTTGGCATTACATGTTGTGAGATACGTTCGTTGATATAGGTTAGTCGCACTTTATTTTGTGCGTTGGATTAGTATTGATATTGCAAGGCTGCATAAATGTTAGAGGGCACACGGCCCAGACGATCTAGGTTAGATAGTAAGCCGATACAGTATACAGTAAGAGTATTTAAAATTTTTGATAATCGTAGTTTTTAAGGATAGGTACATATAATTTGGCATACTGAAATATTCGCCACCTCTTCATCATAATAACATATCAATCTAAATGTATGCTTCAGCTTGCTTAATGAAGTACAGAATTGCAAGTTAGTGGTGGCCAGTGGCATAAAGAAATAATTAGTTTTGTAGGATATTGCAAATAGAAGAATTTTACCAATTTTTCATGGTAAATCAAGTACTGTTGATAGCATAGCAGGCTGTCATCATTTTATTTTGTGAAAATTAGCTCCAATATAAACACTTACGCACCCTTAGGAAGAAATTGTAAGCCATAAATCAACGAGGGAGAAAATAAGATTAATTAATAAATGATAATAATGATTTATAACGTAATGGAGTCATAGGTCTTCTTTTTTCTTCTTCCGCCACACTCTCCTGGAGCCCTCTCATCATGAAGGTCGAGTAGGTCCGCTCCTCTTCTTCTCATTTCAGGTCAACATAGGGACACTGAAAATTACTTGCCCTCAGTGGGTGGTTGGGGCGAGCAGTGAAGTCCAATACATCTGTGCCTTCCTAATGGATGTAGGTACGTGGTGTAAAAGTCCCTTAAGGACTGAATGTGTGCTACGGCCTTTTGATTCGTAGGCACGAACAATTTTTTATATGGCTGGTGCAGTGTTGCCACTTGGATCCAATTGGATCCAAATGGATACAATTTATTCTTCAAACTAAATTTGGATACTTTGATCCTTTTTTTTTCTAAATTTCTCTAAATGGATCCATTTTCAGACACAGGCCTTTAAAATTTTTTCCCAAATAACTTTTGTTTTTTTTTTTTTTGTAGAGATATAAATAATGAACGGAACCTTGCCCCTTGGCACTTACACTTCTTATAAGCGGCAATTACTGTGAATATTGTGAAAAGTGTATCAATTGTGAATTTCTTGCAGGTTTGCAGCTGTCAATTGTCATTTCTCTCCTTGACATTTTCATTTTTCCGTAGTTTGGTTTGGCGCGAAGAAAAATAAATTAATATTTTACTTTAACTTAAATAATGTGTTATATATACTACATAATTCATCTCGATATGGATAGGTATATATTAATTTCTGCTTCAATTTTAATTGAAAGGTATTGAATACAGGGGTGATATTATTATTTACAGATTTGTTGTTAGAAAATCAAATAAATTTGGAGAATCAATTTCCGATGCCGATTTAAGGTTAGACATTTATTTTATCATACATATGTGCATGTAACATAAATTTAATTTATATCAATATTTTGTAAATACTAGTGCTATAAATCAGAGGAGACCTCTCTCGAATGGTTGAATAAGTCCGCTCCTCCACTTTCATTTCAGGTCATAAATAGGGACATTGCCAAATTAGTGCCGACAGTAGGTAGCCACAAACTGTGGAATTTGCGTGCGTGCAATCTAGCCCAAGATTCCTTCCGCATAACTCGCACGATTACGTCGCCTGTGCTAAAAAGCTCGTTCGCCACACACGATACAGTCTTTCCGAATGGACAGCCTGTATAATTTGGAGCTTTCACGAGAACTGGACAATTTTCATATAACCTTGTGTCATCTGGAGTGACGTGTTGCCCTCTTGAAAATTTCAACGTTCGAGACAACACTCATTTACCTTTTGACAAGTTCTAAGCGCGTTTCCAAATTCTTTTACAGTGTGATTTTCAAGGAAAAGGGTTTATTTTGCGGTAATTTTTACGTGAATTTTATTATCATGTCAAGAGAATTAAAAATAAAAGCAACTGTTTATGTTATGATCTATGTGGTGCAAGCAAATTGTAAAAAGAAAATAAAGAGAAAAATGTGGCGCAAATAGTGGTTTGCCGATAGGCATGAATTCATTGATATGAAATTACTTAAAATGTTAAAAACAAATTATCCAGCGGACTTATACAATTATTTGAGAATGGATGCAAGTGATTTTGGTTTTTTACTGGAGAAAGTTAAGCCTTATATATAGAAGCATGATACAATATTAAGAGAAAGCAATCCTGCTGAGGAACGACTGGTAGCAACGTTAAGATTTTTAGCAACAGGCCGTAGTTATGAATGTTTAAAATTCTCGGCAGCAATTTCTCCGCAAGCGCTAGGTAAAATTATACCTGAAACATGTCACGCTATTTACCGGGCTCTTCACGTGGAATATATGAAGGTAAGTCTATCTTCATGTCATGAATAAATCTAAATACTCAAGTATTGGAACAAAGGAAACATAATAATAATAAATTGTACATTTCATTTTATTTTTAAATTCCATTTCAAATTAACCATTACGTCCTTCGACACGCACCGTAAATCGGACATATTTTACGCAAAATAGCAACTTCCAGAGCACAAGAACACACTTCAAGTTGCAAACTCCAACTGACAAGATTGCGCGTGGGTAAAATTATTATGTGTGTGCTTGAAGAGGAAAGGAAAACTGCCGGTATTAGGCACATGGTTTTTTGCGGTAATCGTGGCATGTCATCTCATCCACACTCCAAGGTGCAATCATGTGCAAACCGGGAGTGTAAAGGATTGCGAGCACGCAATCATGTTAGTGTGTGGCTACCTAATGTCATTGGGTAGATGGGGCAATGGCACGAGAGCACAACATCTGTACTCACGGAAATACAAGGTAAGTGGTGTAAGGATCCCTTAAGGATCGGATATGGTGCGACGACTTTGTTTGTGTAAATCACGATTTCTTTTGTTAATAGTGTCGTGACAGCGGCAAGATTTGGGTTACACACCCCACTAACTCTTCCGCAATAGACGAGGTGCTAGCGTGAGTGATAAAGTTCTACGTACATTTCAAATTTCTATGAAAATTATTTTGAACAAGATACAACTAAAAATTATAAGTAGTTTTTCTAAAAGTTGTGTTTTGAAAACGTTTATATAATATTATTGGTGAAGAAAACTGTTATAAGATAGTCTAATGTAATATATAACTGAGATACGGTACCGACGTTCAATCCCGATGATTCTAATTAAACTTCGGAAGTGTTGTGTGCAAAGTTGATGAGCTACGAGACGTTTTTCAATGGGCTGAGGATGCGAGATTTATTTTGCGTTATCTAAATTAAGTGGTCTTGCAGAGGTGTGGTATAAGCAACTAAAGACAGTTAAGTTTACTTGGGTTGAGTGGAAACAGAAGTTAAAAGACGCATTTTCGGTTACAAGAGAATATTACGATTTAGTGGGAGAAATGATGACTTTGATAAATGCGTGCGAAATCAACGGGGAAAAAGCAGTTTCTTGCTTGATAGGTGGAATAGATGATCGCGTAGTGAAAATGGGAGCAAAAGCATGACAATATAAGAATCCAGCCTATATCAATATTTAAATTCTTTAAACAACGTAGTACCAATTTCGTCACAGTAAAGTTATGCACGGTAGACGGGAGAGCGACAACTTTAAAAGACATAGAAGTCTAAACCAATCATCGTCAATTACGGTGACCTACTTCAAGTGTGTGAAAATTGGTCACTACGCACACAAATGTCCACTCCACAGATGAAACCACCGACATTACTTGCCTTAAATGACTTGTTTTGATAGCAAGAGTTTTTGATAAAGCCAAAAACGAAGTCATTGATCGATTTTTTGGACTGATTTAAATAAAATATATTAGATTCCAAGTAAATTTTGTATGCAACTGTCGATCACTTAAAGACATTAAATACTCCTTAAAGGAATTTAGTGGGGTTAGCGACTGATGGGGCGAGTGTAATGGCAGGAGAAAAGAATGGCTTGCAGGCGCGACTTAAGGGGATTAATCCAAATTCCCTTTTTTACAAAATGTATATGCCATTCACTTCACCCGTGCGCACGCTACTCGTGTAAAAACCTACCGACCTACATAGAACAGCTTCCAAAAGATATTTGTAATATTTCGCTCATAGTGCAAAAAGAAGTGCAGAGAAGTGTGACAACGCAACAAATTTCATAGGAGCAAACAAAGAATTAAGACAACTTCGCGAAATCTTTTTATCTGAAGAAGGTAGAGCCCATATTCTCGAGGCATGTAGTAAAGACTATATAAATTTCCACTACATTCCTCCGCGATCCCCATACTTTGGCGGCCTGTGGTAAGCTGCTGTGAAACTAGCAAAATATCATCTCCGCAGAGTCACCTCGGGTCAAACACTAACCTTTGAAGAATTGAATACAACTATAATTCAGATAGAAGCAATATTAAATTCAAGGCCTATTCAAGCAATGTCTACAGATCCCAATGATCTCACCGCTCTAACACCAGGGCACTTTCTCATCGGTGAACCCTTGAACGCTGTAATAGAGCCAGGTCTAAAGGATAATCACCCAAGTAATTTAGGTCGGTGGCAATGTATCCAGTTGATACGACAGCAATTCTGGCAAAGATGGTCAACCAGTTATTTAAATGAGCTCCAATGCAGAAAAAAATGGACAGCTAGTAATTTCAACGTATCAATCGATAGACTAGTAATCATAAAGGAAGACAATGTACCTCCAATGAAGTGACATCTCGGGCGCGTCGTTGATGTCCATCCGGGTGATGATGGAAAGGTTCGCGTTGTAACAATTAAAACTTCAAACGGACTCTTAAAACGAAGTATAACAAAGATATGTCCTTTACCGATAGACAATTGTTGAAAGCTGCTACACCCTTTCAAGGCGACCGGTATGTTCAATAATAAACATAAATTCTAAATAAATAATTACAATAATAAATAGTGAAACATTAACACTAAAAAACTAGATAGTATAAACCAATTTGGTCTAATTTCCTAACGCGCAGCGCTCCATCTAGCTACTACAACATCGGCACAGTGGCAGTACCAACTGGAATTAAGAGAGTTAAAAGGGAAGTTTCGGTCTTCTTGTTTCGACACTTCACGGCAGCACATGTACCACCAGCGCAATAAATTAAACTCATATTTCATTGTAAACTTTAAACCTAAGTATTCTTTGTAAATAATTAATTAACTGATTAAATCTGTATTTAAAATTCGTAAAACACAAGAGTATTTTTGGTAAACAATGGCGTTGAAGGGCGTGAACTCGAGGCAGGTGATGACGTTTTTGTTGGGATTCATCGGAGAGGAAAGATGATATGGTCACCTGGAAAAGTGGTTGAACGAGTGGTTGCAGTAAGTTACAATATTTGTTTGGAAACACAAACACTTATCCGATGACACATAAACCAACTGCGATTACGAAAGAGTAGCCATGGGATGGACGGAACACACTGGTGTAAGATGCTTGCCACTTGACATTCTTTTTGGTGAAGTTGGTATATTACCGGTGAAGACGGGAACCGCAGATGATGATAATTTTATTGTAAGTAAACTGACATCTAGTAATTTGATTGTTAAGAATAGCTGCGTTTTTTTATCTCTCTGATCTGATCCGGTTCAATTTTATGTACGTAAAAATGCGTGATCCATTGTTGTTGTTTTACGTGCAAAAAATTGATCAGATCAGAGAGATAAAAAAACGGAGCCGATGTTACGGTCGCAGCCCCACACGATGCAGTATGCTATTGTTATGGTCGAAGAAACACGAGGCAGCATGAGGCTTCATCGCTAGTGCGATCCCACACGGCGACAGTACTGTATAAAGCCATGACCACGGTCAAGAATCACAAACAAAAATCAAAACGAAAAATAATTAAAATAAACAAAGTTTGTACGACCCCAAGAAGAATTTGCAAAGCAAGCAAATTCCGCTATGCAAGCATAATTCTTGATTGATAAAATGTTCATACCCGAGGTCATCGCTTTACACCAAAATTCAAATGACTTGTGATCAGATAAGCTGACACAACAAAATATGTTTAATTCAATTATTGCAATTCTGCAATAATCCCCACCTTTTGTATAAGCACTGTATAGGGAAGTCACCTGTATAAATAACCTGTGACAATTGAATAAAATTCAGAATTAAATCATTCATCAAGGTGTTTCTTTTGATTCTCACCCTAAGATCGGCATACCTTGCCAGTAAATATATACAGCGGCATAATCTGCCCAAAAGGACTACCGGCGGCATACTCTGCCATAGCATATATTGTTACGCCCTAAAATTTTAAGGTGGTGGTTTTACAAATGTTGTGTTGTCCCATAAATGAAATCCTTTATAGTTTCGATACTGCTTAAAAAAAAATTCTCTTTCAGAACCACATACGCAAGCATAATCCTCTCTGGAATACGGATGATCAGCGTCAACATATAATTATAGTTCTCTGATGATTCCTTGCAGGGATCTGCGGACTCTATCCATATGCTTCCTCACATAATACCCAAGAAGATTATAGAGCGTGCAGTCGAACTTTTGGCTATATACGCAAAAGAGCGATATATATATACAGGGTGTTTCCCCTTAGGAGGTCCATAGAGCGGGAGGTGATAGTACTCACCTAGACGAACCAAAAATTGTATGGCAGGGGGGGGGGGGCAATATCAACCGTTTAAGAGTTACAGGGTGATTCATAAAAAAAAACTAGGTTTTCACAAAACACCCTGTATATTAAAAACTACAGGGCGTATGGTCACAGCTAAGGGCTCACTGTATGCAGAACTTCATGGCCTTTCCAACGACAGCTCAACCAGCCCCGTACCTCTCTCCTCTCAGAAGTTATGAAGGTCTAAACTAAAAATTTCGGATTTTCTTCCCTTTTTTTTACTTTGACCTCTATTATTTTTGCAAAATGGTCGTTAAAAACTGTAAACCGTAGACTCTCCTCTTTAATATGACCTATTACACCCAATATGCTATCTGAAGCCGTTTAAGAGTTATTAGCTCTAAGCCTATTCTCAAACCTATTTTCAAACCTATTCTCAACGATAATTTGTTCCCTTAGCACGTCATTTTGAAAAATATCGTCTTTTTTCGGTGCGACCTGAATAGGTTATGAGTTAATAACTGTTTAACGGCTACAGTTAACACATAGCATGTAATAGGTCAACTTAAAGAGGAGAGTCTGCAGTTTACAGTTTTTATAAAAAAAAGTTATGTTAACGACCTTTTTGCAAAAATAATAGAGGTCAAAGTAAAAAAAGGAAATAAAACCCGAAATTTTTAGTTTAGACCTTCATAACTTCTGACGGGAGAGGGGTACGGGGCTGGTTGAGCTGTCGTTCGAAAGACCATGAAGTTCTGCATACAGTGAGCCCTTAGCTGTGACCATACGCCCTGTAGTTTTTAATATACAGGGTGTTTTGTGAAAACCTAGTTTTTTTTTATGAATCACCCTGTAACTCCTAAACGGTTGATATTGCCCCCCCCCCCCTGCCATACAATTTTTGGTTCGTCTAGGTGAGTACTATCACCTCCCGCTCTATGGACCTCCTAAGGGGAAACACCCTGTATATGTATATGTGTATATATATATACGAACACATACAACATCCCTTGTCTACGCGGAACGAACGAACCTCAACGCTTTAGTTAAGCTGATATATATACAACATCCGTTGTCTACGCGGGACGAACGAACCTCAACGCTTTAGTTAAGCTGTAGTTAAGTATGTATGTACATAGAAAAGTAAGATAGTCGAAAGTCGTCTTACGTAAGTAGTAGTTTAGTCAAGCATCCTTCGTGACCGAGCCTGAAGGCCCGAACAATGTTCAACGCACAGTCACTGAGCCACCCCGAGGAGTAAATAGATCCTAGTTTCTTTGTTAGCATCCAACTGATCCCTGCAAATGGTTCGCCCGCTCGCATCCATAAGAATAATTCAGCTTTCTTTACAATTTAGAAAAAAAACTGGTCCAGACCTCTCACAGCGTACCACACGAGATGAGAAAGACAGATACAAAATAGAAATTAGATAAACATGAACAGAACTAAATAAAAGATACAACTATAAACCGACACTACTAGAGAGAATAATAACAAAAAAAAAAAAAATGAACACTAAGTTTACCTATATGTGCAAACAAATAATGACTACAAAACAACTAATCTCACGATATAAATACCCAAGACAATTAACTTCAAAATATAAACATGTGCAAACAAATATATAATGTCCATAAAACAACTAATCTATCTCACAATATAAATACCAAAGACAATTAACTTCAAAAATAAATACGTGTAAACAAATAATGTATAAAATAATTAATGCCTAACAGAAATCAAAGCCTTAATGTGAACAGTACGAGTACCTCAATGTACCTGAATGAAACGGATGTGGGACTTGGGAGAATAACAAGAAGAACATTTTATCATGTACTGCTTGGCGACAAGTTTCCCTCTCTTCGTTCATGCCTGCAAGCTGTCAACACGTATATGGAGTGAATGAGAAAAAGTGCATTACGCATTAAGAATAATCAAGCCAGATTTCCATCAGTGATCAAGTGTTATAAAGTATCGGGGATAAAAGATTTCGAGTAGATGGTAAAAACCTTTGCGAGCTAGCGTCTACGTACTCTTGGTGTACGTAACAATATATAGGCATACCCTGCCAGTAAAAATAAAACAGCTGCATACTTTGCCATATTAATAAAAAGATCGGCAAGTGCCTGCCATCAAATAAAAAGGTCACAGCGGCTCTTTAGCCATAAAAACCGTAAGTTTGGCAGTTCTCTGTCTGGTATAAATTAAATAAATAAACCTAAACAAAAAAAAGCTTCATCATGAATAGCATCCAAACATATTGTGAAGCAAACGTACTACATGGTGACCCTGCAAATCGGACCATCGACTCTTCTAACCGGACGAACAGCAACCAAGCTTTCTATATCACCGATAGAGATTAATAACCCGACCATACGTAAAATAACGACACCCAGGCGACCAATATGTCCGAAAAGAAAACAAATTCCAGAGACTAATACGACACATCCACAACAATAGCAGACGAGAGTGCAGAAATAAAAACCAAAACAACAGAAGAGAAAATGCATGAGAAGTACATACCTACAACACCGACAGGAGGAAAGATAAACTAAGAAATTCCAGCATACACTCCAACTACGACGACCTTGCGAAACATACAAATTCCTGAATACATTCCAGCAGCAATAACAGCACCCATTAATCAGCTACAAGCAAAGATGAATTCACCTGCTGTATACATACGCACTAAACAACAAAAAAGCTCACTGCAAGAAGCACTGCAGAAAAACCACGCTGCTGGTCCAAAGCCAATTACGATAGCGCAGTACAAAATAAACAATAACCAGCAAGTAAACCCAGAGAAAAAAGCACAACACAACTACCAACAAAAAAAAGAGGGACGGCATAGCAGTCAAACTACGGCAAAAAATAGCAGAGCTTGTTATGGTCGCGGGCGTAACCATAGCTTTGCCTTAGTACAGACACCTACCCACACATGACTGTCAGCGAAACAGCTGGCACCATGCGGTGAAACAGGAGGAATCGGACAGCGAAGAGGCCGGATGCTGGGAGGGCAGCCATGGGGATTCAAGTCGAGGTGCGTGAAGCAGAAGGTAGCGAAGTCACGGAAGGAAAGAAAAAGTATAAAAACCCGGCATCATAAAGAGTTTATTGGACTAAAATTTTGAAGAACGGAAAGCATCGACGAATCGGGAATCCGGGCTGAAAGAAAAATAGAAACCAAGTCAGTAAATTGTGAGGAAAAAAAGGAAAACCGAAAAGGACACCTAAGAGACTCTGATACCAGGGATGGCGTGTCCCCCACGTAATTAAACCCGGAAGACTCCTTCAAGATAAGTAAAGTGTTTTTTTTTTGTACCAACTTCACTTGGTACTGACCAGGTATGATAAGTTTTAAAAGAGTTTAAAGAATAAAGAAAAAAAATCAATCAAGTAGAAGTAATCATAGCAGGCTGCAGCTAACCTGCCTTCACATAAAATATTTTTTTGAATTTGTATCAAATCACGCGCCCAACCACAGGCCCTACAATTTGTTTGACATAAGGTCTGGGATTAAATAATATTAAAGAATTTCCAATTCAAAATAGAAACGGCTATATATACAGGCTGCACATAACCTGTATTTCTATGAATAAATTTTTGTAAATGAATCTAATTATTAAATGGTACTAACCTATTTCTAATTTAAAATAAAGCCGGTTATATAGATACAGTTTGCACATAACCAGTACCGCTATGAATTTTTTTGCAACGGAATCTAAGTTAATTATTCAATTACACTAACCTATTTCTAATTTAGCTATCCATACAGGTGGCACATAACCTGTATTTCTATGAATTTTTAACAAAATCTAATTATTAAATTGTACTAACCTATTTCTAATTTAAAATAAAGCCGGCTATATATATATATAGTTTGCACATAACCAGTACCGCTATGAATTTTTTTGCAACAGAATCTAAGTTAAATATTAAATTACAGTAACCTATTTCTAATTTAGCTATCCTAACCTGCAATGGTATGAATTTTTTTGAAATATTAGCTAATTATTAGTGCCTTCACATACATTAGATTTTAGTGGACATAGCGTTCCGTGATAAAAAAGCATTAACTTAAGTCTGATTTAAGATATATCAGAACATCACTGCAGGCTGCACTTAACCTGTATTTACATAGAATTTATTAAAATATGCGTGATTTAAACTAAATTAGGATATCACGGCATGCTGAACTGAACAGGCAATTAAGACAACTGGAGTTTTTTGAATTTCAATTTTCGTAAATAAAGTGCCATACAGATAAGGGGACCGTGAGGACCGTAAATTGAAGTAGATACGTAACTTGCGATTACAATAACTAGATTTAGCATAGCAGTTTTTAGTAATAGCGTATCAGAGTAGACTTAATGCGCATAAGGATATAGGTTTGAAAAATAGTAAGAATATATGTTTTCGAATAACAATATGACAATGAATTGAATAAACGCGGTTGAAGAAAAAAAAAAAGAAAGAGAGTAAATCATTAAGAACAGCACTCGAAGTGCTACATAGACTCACAGACCCTCTCATTGTTCGATAGTGTCTCGAGCGACAGCTTTAAAGAAATCTTTACTAAAGGCGGACGATTTGGTCGGCTTATCTAACATAAATGCAAAGATATCATTAAGTAACTTATTATTGAGAATTGACGAGAAAACAATTTTGTGCTTTTTAGTATAGCTAGATTACTTTCACACATTTATCAATACATTTGTTGTTAAAGGTAAGGGTCCCGCCAGAGTCCTAAAATAACGTCTTGCTCAGATCCCTTTGTATATTTGATCCCTTTGTACATTAGCATCAGATAAGTTTAAGTTTTTTTTTTTAGCTTGTGAATGAGATTTGACTTGGAGGTTATTCTTATCCGCTAGGATCAATCAGTTAAAGTAGTGAATCATTCCCAAAGAAACATTTGTTGTTGATTAACGTAGTCTAAAAAGGGCTTCACCCCAGGCAGGCTCCTCCATCAGAGGGAATTTAGTTTTATCTCTTCAAGATTCATATATTTTAAGTTAACTAGTACGCTAGATTAGTTTTCGTTTGCACACTGCACAAAGAGTTGAACCTCAATGAAAGACACTTAGTAATACGTCGTTCGGATCATTGTGAAATTGTTAATAAAGGACAAGTGTCGCGAAGGCAACTACTCATTCGATGATGTTATATAACTTGGTGTACCGAGAGTCTTATCTGCTTTGCTGAATATCTACATTACACATCCATATATCGCAAGCAAGCTACTTATTCGAGGATGTTATATAACTTGGTGGACCGAGAGTCTTGTCTGCGTTGTTGAATAACCACATTATACATCTTTCTATCGCAAGCGAGCTATCCATCCATTGATGTTATAGAACTTGGTGTACCGAGAGTCTTATCTGCTTTATTGAATATTTACATTACACATCTGTATATCGCAAGCAAGCTATTCATTCGTTGATGTCATCTAATGTTGTGGACCGTGAGTCTTACCTGTTGAAGATCTATATTATGCCTCGCTACATACTTCTAACACTAGCAGTACCGACGTGAACATCTAGTCAGTCCATCTATACCGTCTAGTCCGACAGCAGCTACCTCAATTCAACTTGTGCCTCCAGCCTATGTCAACAAGAGCCAGAGCCAGTGCAGCGCTAATTGCTTCGGGGGTGATTATAAGATTAAAACACAAAATGTTTGCATTCCCAATAATTGAAAATAAAATGTGTACTATGGAGTAGGCGTTAGCTCATTTCTCTTTCCTCTCCCTGAGTCCCTCTCCTTTTTCCAACTGGTGAAGCACTAGGGACATCTTAACCGAGCTGCCAGGATGTCACGGAAGGCCGGGGACGGCAAAGGATCAGGCCATCCGACCCTTAGGATTATTCTTGGGTGAGTGGCGTATGTGGTCCCTTCTGGATCAGAGTGTGTGCCTTTTCGTTTTTTTTTGGTCTCCGTTACAGGAAGACAGGCACGATTTCTTTTTGTTCATGGCAACGTGACAGCGCAGGTTTTTTTGGTGAACTCACCCCACACTCTCCGCCACTTAGTGGAGGTGCTAGCGTGTCGACCAGGTGACCGCTGTTACGGAGTGATCTGTCAGCTCATGCTGGCAGTCTGGACTTCACGTCTGATGTCCATCACTCAAAAACATAGTACCATAACAAACTTTACAGGGTAATTCCTATTACCACAGACAAAAGCTTAAAAAAAGAGCTAATACAAAAGCTGAACCACCTGGAATGGGAAAACCGCAATCGAAGGAAGTAATTGTAGCTCAAAACGTTGCAGCAGCAGCAACCAGCCCGGTGGTACAAACCATCTCAATACACGACGTCTTACACGTACCGACCGCAGTGACATTACTGATAATAGCAGCATTGATAGCAATTACAATCTACATGGGGAGAAAATACTTGCGCAAATACATCAAAAATAACATAAAACAGAGTGTGGATAACCTAGCTAACGTTTAGTTATAGCTTGCGGGATTCAAACTTATCATATAGGGAGCTTTTAAATCATTTTTTTTTTTATATAAATAGGTGTTCAGATAGATCTTAGAAATAGAATTAAATTGAAAATATTTTTCTGCGGGTTTCTAGCTTTGTGAATAAGATAATTTTAAATTTGTGTCTATAGATAACTTTTAGGGATAGAATTATGGAGATTTTTCTTTCTAGTAAAGTTTCATTTTATTCTTAGATAATAGATATTTTAATATGGTTTTATAAATCACTTTTTTTGCATGGGTAGCAATAAATAAATGAATTAACAAAGATTTTCTTTTTGTAATAACTGTCTTTGGGTTCTTCGAAACATATTTGATACTGATGGAAACATACCAAAATCTTTTTGATGAATTAAAAAGATTATTAGAAACGTTTACGAAAAATCCACAGAGAACATTCTCTAGTAGGAATTTATTGGAAAAGTACGCTGTAGCCAAGAAAATAAAGAAAGAGTTCGATCTAATAGAATTAACCCAAAAAAGGAAAACAGGCAGACGAGCTTCAAAACAAGTTTAACGCGACATTCATAGAGCTGAAAAAGATACTAGAGGAGAAACAAACGAAACTCTTAATAATACGGAAGATTCAGAATCAGAGGAATTAAATCTAGACTCAAATACTGTACCAAAGGAAGCCACAATGGGCACGAATAACTGCTGTAGCAATAAAAGTATTGCCAGAATTCGGAGGAAATACAAAAGATCTATGCAATTTTCTAAGTCTCGTAGATATGTACGGAAGAACACTAAAGACTGAGGCGCAGCCACAACTCATTGAAATCGTATGGCTAGCGCGTCTAAGCGAAAAAGTCAGAAACAAGATGTCCGCAGTTGCCAAACCGACATCTTTAACAAATCTAAAAACAGTTTTGACAGAAGCTTTCAAAACAAGAGACACCTCACAAAACTTGCAACAAAAATTATTAAATTGCAAACAACGGAACATGAGAGTCCAGGACTTCTCAGACAAAAATCTAGAGATAGTCGCGGACCTGGACAAAGTCCAAATATACGAAATAGGTGAAGAACACAGAGAGGTAATCTGTAAACTGAACGGCAGAATCGGATTAAATACCTTTCAAAATGGGCTGAAAGATTCACTAAAACCAACCATCCTAGCCGCACAACCAAAAACGCTAACCGACGCGATAAGTCTCGCAAATCAGATTGAACAACCTCTAACAGATGAAACAACAATTTTTAGTTTCAACGGAAATCTCCTTAACCGGCAAAAATGAAAGTAATATCCGAATGAGAGACTACCGAGACTACAGCAATGGAAATATCAATGCAAATAGCTACAGAAACAATAATAACATCTACCAAAACAGAAACAATCATTGACATAACAGAGGGAATATGAATGACAACTACAGTAGTAGCCAAAGAAATAACCAGAATAGAAATAATGGCTGGCAGAATAGCTACCAAAACTATAGAGGAAGAAATTTTTCCAGAAACTCCCAGAGACGGATAAATTTTCTAAGCGCGACGAGCAAAGCGCAAAGTTCAGGACGAAATCAGCAAGAAACAGAATAAGACGAAGTCTAAAAATATACAACAACAGAAGTTGTACAACAAATTATATAACGCTGACGGACAAACGCACAAACACTAAATTAAACTTTCTCATTGACTCTGGAGCAGACATCTCAATTTGTAAAATAAATTCACTAAACCATGAAATAAACAGGAGTGACCAGTGTACAATAACTGGGATAACAAATAATGAAACGCACTCCTTGGGCACAGCCAAATTGCAGTTAGCATATGAGAAACACGTCATAGAACACAGGTTTCACATAGTGGATTCACAAGCCCCAATCACCACACATGGAATATTAGGAAGAGATTTCCTGATGAAATATCTATGCAAAATAGATTATGAAATAACTGAAATAACTGCGAACTTGAATAATGACGATGTTACGATACCCATGATAAACAAATTCAGAGATGAAATTACTATACCAGCAAGAACAGAGATTATCCAAGCAATAACACTCGACATAACAGAAGATAGCATAGTCTGCGGTGAAGAATTGATAAAGGAATATTTTTGAGTAATACAATTATACCAAGAAAAGGAGTCCAACATATAAAACTGCTGAACACCAATAACCAAATGGTGAAATTAAAACCATTTGAAGCGAAGATATATCTGCTGAAAGACTATAAGATAATAAGATCACCAAAGGGAGAGATAAACCAAGGAAAAGATAAAACTGATGGACGATTTAACAAATTGTTGAAAGAACTAAAGTTGGAAGGATTGGACGAAAATGCAAAAAATTCGATCAAGGGAATTTGCAAAAAATATCTAGAAGTATTTCACTTAGAAAACGAGAAGTTAACGACGAATAATTTCTATACACAAAATATAAACACAATAGACAATAACCCCGACTACATAAAAATTATAGACTACCGCACTCACAAATCGACGAAATAAACAAAGAAGTCAATAATCTAATACGAAATGATATAGTTGAATCTTCAGTGAGATACAACTCACCACTCCTGATAGTACCGAAAAAATCAGGTGAAGAAAAGAAATGGAGGCTAGTTGTAGATTTGAGGCAACTGAACAAGAAAGTGATCAACACTGACAAGATTAGAAGACATCCTAGACAGACTAGGACAAGCAAAATACTTCTCAACGCTTGATATGACGAATTCGTTTCACCAAATAAAACTACATAGAAGAAAACTCAAGGAAATTAACAGCATTTTCAACCAATCAAGGACATTACCAATTTAAAAGATTACCTTTTGGACTGAAAATATCCACGAACAGTTTTCAGCGAATGCTCTCAATTGCATTAAGTGGACTGGATGACGGCGCATTCATATATGTCGATGACATAATAATACATGGATGCAGCCTCAAGAATCATAATCAAAACCTAGAGAGAGTGTTACAAAGACTTCAGCAGTATATCCTGAAGCTCAATCCAAACAAGTGCAACTTCCTAAAACCAGAAGTATTATATTTGGGTCATCTAATAACAAAGAATGGAGTCAAAACGGATTCCAGCAAGCATGAAGTAATAAAGACTTACCCTATACCAAAAAATGTAGATGACGTACGACGATTCGTTGCCTTCTGCAACTATTACAGACGGTTCATACAAAATTTTGCAGAAATAGCACGACCACTCAATGCACTTCTAAAGAACAATACACAGTTCCTTTGGACAGAAGATTGTAAAAAACCTTTCGAAATACTCAAAGCTAAGCTAATAACTTCACCAGTCCTGCAATATCCAGATTTTAGCAAACCGTTCGTCCTGACAACGGATGCTTCAAATTTTGCACTTGGAGCAGTGCTCTCACAAGGTGAGATAGGACAAGATTTGCCGATATCCTATGCAGGTAAGACGTTGAACAAACATGAGTTAAACAAATCGATAATCGAAAAAGAATTGCTTGGTATACACTGTGGAATCAATTTCTTTAAACCCTATCTCTATGGGAACAAATTCACAGTTGTAACAGATCATCGCCCGCTCGTCAGCCTTTTCACACATAAGAATCCTTCTTCGAAACTAACAAGAATTCATTTATACCTAATCGACTATAATTTTGAAATTGTGTATAAACAGGGAATAATGAATACAAACGCAGATACCCTGTCCAGAATAAAAATGGACTCTGAAAAATTAAAATCAATGATACGGAAACAAATAAACATTATCACACGTAATATGGCGAAAAAGCAGCAAAACGGAATGGAGAAAAGTGATAGCGTAAAATCAGACCAACTCTATATGTGTCTTATAACTTCAAAAGGGACCATTTCCACTTTTAGAGAAAAATGAGTTAGATACACCATTCCATTCTGAATTTATATTTTAATAAGCCCATAATAAAAACTTTCTGCAAAAGGACTTATTTCCTATTCATTTTGATATATAAAAACCTATGTTAGTTTCTAAGGGATTCATTTCCCAACAATTTCCATGTCAAAAGAGCTCATTTCCCATATAACGCGTTTTTCACTTCAAAAGGTCACATTTCCCTAAGAAAAGTTTTATGTTGGTATCAAAAAGGCACATTTCCATTTCGCGCGCATTTGCATTTTTAGCGGGAAATTTGACGTTTGTTCTAAATATTTTAGTCTGTTCTAAGATTTTCAGCGAGCAAGACGTATAAAAAGACAGGAAAACAGGTAATTATATTGAACCAATATTCTTTAAAATAAATCAGTGAAGCTCATATTAGTTCAATTAAATTAAGATATTATAAATGGATTCGAACGAAAATATTGTGTTAACTGCAGGAGGAAATGGCAGGATACCACGCAAGAAACCTTTGAGGAAGGAAAATTGGAGACGTGAAGTTGAGAAACGCAACCGGTTCGTACAGTGACTGCACAGATTTTCACTTATTTTATTTTATTTGTTTTTAGGTACAAAGCCAAAAACCTTCCTCGAATGCCGACATGCTCTCATAAAGGAACTACTTTTCAGTGTCGTCAGCTTACAAGCCGGGAAGTTTTAATGTTCTCAAAAGCATTTTATGCTTCAAGTATAAAGGTTGAACAGGATGCATTTATTTTGGCATATTCCAAAGTTAGTAAGCCTTCCCGCACTGATAGGAGAAGAGCTGGTTCTGAGAGGTCATTCAAATGTTTTCATTACATAAAATCTAATAATGGTTCTCTTAAACGGGTGTGCAATAAAACATTCCTCAACGCTCTAAGGATATCAAAAAAACGAGTCAAAGGTGTCTGTTCTCGTTTCATGAAATCTGGTGAAGTTCCTAAGGAAAATCGAGGAGGTGATCGAAAATCATGTAGATTTGAAGCCAAACGTGAAAAGATTATCGCGTTTGTAAAAAAATTTAAACCTTTAGAAGTTCATTATTGTCGCTCAAAGACAACATCAAGGCAATATCTATCGGGGGAATTATCTATTAATAAACTCTGTAGGATGTATAATGCTATTGCATCCTCGGAACATCTAGTGAAAGGAAGTTATTTCAGAAAGATTTTCAATCGTTCTTTCAACATTGGCTTCAAAGCTCCTTCCTCTGATAAATGCTCGACCTGCATCATGTATGAAGATCGAATGAAAGTAGAAACAGATTCGGAAAAGAAGAGTCAATATATGGTGCAAAAAAGGATACATAAGCTTCGAGCGAAAGCCTTTTTCGATCTTGCGCGAGAAGAGAAGCCGGGAATGATAACATTTTCCTTTGATTGTCAGAAAAACATGGTTTTGCCAAAGGTTCCGGATCAGGCAGCTTACTATAGCCGACAACTGTATTTATACAATTTTTGCATTGTACAAGGATGTTCTAAATCCTCACTGGCAAAAGACAATGTTTTTCTTTACTTGTGGACGGAGGATACGCGTCCGAAAGGATCAAATGATATCTCCTCCGCAGTATATCATCGCCTTCAGAATACGTCTTTCGAATTGAATTTATCGAAAGTTCGCTTAATTTGTGATGGCTGCGGATCACAAAACAAAAATTGCGCAATGATGTGCATGCTATCGTTTTGGTTGTCCCGCGAAGCTCCCAAACACATAAGGGAAATCGAGGTTGTTTTCCCAGTGCCTGGTCACTCCTTTATACCACCAGATAGAGTTAAAGCAAAAGAAACTATTATGCTTCCAGAAGAGTATAAAGAATTGTACGCAGATTCTGGGAACGTTATTGAACTTGGTTCAAAAGAATGCGCAGTCCGAGACTGGCAAAGGGAAAGCAAAGAGTTTTTACGTCCGCTAGGTAAATGGCACTTCGCTTTTAATAAGGCGAAGAGGTTTCTTATAGAAAAGACGACAAAGTGCAATATTTTAATCAAAGGAGAAACCGCTTACAAATCTGATATCAATGTTGCTAAATCGGTGATGAAAAAAGGAAAAGTTGCAGTTAAAATAAATGCGCAAATTATCAACGAAAAGCCTCTTATTAAAAGTGAGAAATTAAGGGATGTTGACAATTTGTTGAAGAAGCACTGCGGTGAAGATTGGCGTTCCTTGCCGAATTTAGAGTTTTACAAAAATATTATTGAAAATAGCAATGGAGTTAATTGCAACCCTGTATTAACAGACTGCCTTTGTGATAGCCAGGAAGATGACACGGATCTCCACGTTTAACGAAAATAAAACCAGTTACCAATATTACAATAAGACTGAAAATAGTATTAAAAAAGACTGTAATAATTTTATTGAAATCGATATATTTACTTAGTTTTACTGATTTTTAGATTTTTGTAAGTACCTATTAGGTATTTAGTTTCTTCACGTGAATATATTTTATGTTTTTGTTAACTTTCTTTTTAAAATAAATATTTGAATAATGCCATCTTTTACAGTATTCTTTTCAAAAGGTTACCATTTCCAAAACGTTACTTTCAAAAAGTACCAATTCCGTAGCTTTCCAACAAAAGGGATCAATTCCAAATTTTTAAGTAATATTACTCGTTTATTTGGTCGCATATTATTATTTTCTGGCTTTGATTACAATATTAATGCTAAAAATATTCTCCCCTTAAAACATTATTTGTAGTATGTCATGTTGTTTCCAAAATATTAAACTTGAGCTAATATCTTCGAATAACTTCACCTGGAAATGGCCCCTTTTGCAGTTATAAGACACATATATGGGAATGCACATCCATCTCCGACATAAGAAATATAAGAAAAATACAATTTGATACAGCGTACGCAAAAGAGAAAAGTTTGCCAGAAATATATATATAACTAAGAAAGAGGTAACCGTTCAGTACAGCGATAATCCTATATTTAACTCTGGTTACATAATGGAGAAGCTGATACAAAAAATGAACGAGAATAATATTAAAGAATTAGCACTCGCAAAAGACGATGCTATATTTAATCATATTAAAATAGATGAATTTAAAGAGAAATTCAATAAGCTGCAGCAAAATAATAAACATGGTAAGGCAACACCATTGAAGATATTACTTTATGAACCCCCAATAAGGATATAATATCCAAACCAAAAACTAGAATTAATAAAAGAATATCATGACAGCATGCATGGTAGACACGCTGGAATTAAACGCTGCATAAACAAATTAAAACAAAGATACACATGGAAAAACCTTAACAAAATGGTAAAGTAGTACATAAAGAAGTGTGATAAATGAGCGAAGAACAAATTCAAAAAATGCACAAAAGAACCTCTGGTGATAACAGACACACCAAACAGTAGTTTTGAAACGATCTCAGTTGACACAGTAGGACCTCTAAGAATGTCAAACGGTTTCAAATACTTCCTGACGCTGCAATGCGAATTGAGAAAATTCGTTGAGGCATATCCAATGGAGACAAAAGAAGCCTCCTCGGTAGCAAAGACAATAGTTGAAAGATTCATTCTAAAGTATGGATGCTTCAAAACATTGAAAACAGATAGAGCTACAGAATTTGTAAATGAACTATTTAAAAATATTTGCAAATTTCTGAACATAAAACATGTTACGTCCACACCGTTGCATCACGAAACTCTAGGAGCAATTAAAAGAAACCATAGAGTATTAAACGAATACTTGAGAACATTCTCAGAAGAAGACAATTGGGATGAACTAATTCCATACTATGTATTCTGTTACAATACAACACCACACACAGATACAAGTTATACACCATTCGAATTAGTATTTGGAAAAATAGCAACACTACCAGCAGAGATTCTGAAAAGTAGGAAACAAATAGATAGCATACACAGTTACGCAGAAGAACTTGCAATAAGGCTAAAAAGAGCTCATGAAATAAGCCAGGAACTATTTGAAGAAGCTAAAAAAGAGCGAAAGATAATGAAAGATAAAAACTCTAACCCCTCGAAGTTCAACGTCAACGATTACGTATACTTCAGAATGAATTCCAGGAAGAAATATGAAAGTCCTTACGACGGACCATTTAAAATCATTAAACGAAAAGGAGTAAACTCCACAATCTTATTAAAAGCAAAACCCAAAGACGTACACTACAACAAGTTGCTAAAATGTAAATTTAAGTAAGGTATTATTTCAAGATAATCAATAAATATAAGGCATTAAGTTCATAAAAATAATTAATAGCATACAAAAATAATATATATAATTTAATTTAATGTTTGATTTAATGATATGCATAAGTTTAGGTAACAAAAAACATTTTTTTTTTTGCTCATACACAAACAATTTTTTTTCCTTTTAAGGGTGAGGATGTAAAGCCATGACCACGGTCAAGAATCACAAACAAAAATCAAAACGAAAAATAATTAAAATAAACAAAGTTTGTACGACCCCAAGAAGAATTTGCAAAGCAAGCAAATTCCGCTATGCAAGCATAATTCTTGATTGATAAACTATTCATACCCGAGGTCATCGCTTTACACAAAAATTCAAATGACTTGTGATCAGATAAGCTGACACAACAAAATATTGTAAACTTTATTACAGGTATTGAATACTTAGCTCAAGGCGTTGTTGCGGCCCTTGGAGGATTCCACAAAACGACGTTGTCGACTAGAACTATTCTTTATTATACACTTCACCTTGATTCAAATAACTTACTGTCCTGCGTAAAGAACAGCTACCGTCTGACTCCTTTCTGGCTGTGGTCGACGTCCTTATGCGTTTCCCCCCACAACAACGGGCTAGCAAGCCTGTAGCTTCCTAGTGCCATTCTGCTAGATCGGGGATCTAGCTGGTTAACAATATGTTTAATTCAATTATTGCAATTCTGCAATAATCCCCACCTTTTGTATAAGCACTGTATAGGAAAGTCACCTGTATAAATAACCTGTGACAATTGACTAAAATTCAGAATTAAATCATTCATCAAGGTGTTTCTTTTGATTCTCACCCTAAGATCGGCATACTCTGCCAGTAAATATATACAGCGGCATACTCTGCCCAAAAGGACTACCTAACAGCGGCATAACATATATATAGGCATACCCTGCCAGTAAAAATAAAACAGCGGCATACTCTGCCATATTAATAAAAAGATCGGCAAGTACCTGCCATCAAATAAAAAGGTCACAGCGGCTCTTTAGCCATAATAACCGTAAGTTTGGCAGTTCTCTGCCTGGTATAAATTAAATAAATAAACCTAAATAAAAAAAAAACTTCATCATGAATAGCATTCAGACATATTGTGAAGCAAACGTACTACAACTGCCACGTTTGGACAACTAGTTATTCTAACCCATTTGGGGTGAAGGCGAAATAAATTCTTAAATTCTGACAGAAAAGAAGAGAAAAAGTGAGGGAGACATTTTTTGTTGTCTATCGAATCGTGTGATATAGAAGCAAAGTAGTGAGAATACAAAGATATCGAGATTTAAAAAAGAGATCAGAATAAAGTTTTACTGAAGCATCGAAAAACTTAGAAGAGAAATATAGGCAGCGAAAAGTAGCAGACGAATTACGGAGAAGAAAACAATCGTTCCGCTGAGAAAGAAAGTAGAAAAGCTGCAGGACGGGAAAACGTCGAGGGAAGTTTCACGAGGCCGCTCGTGAAACAAGCAGATAAGCAATTTGAGGCTTTGTTATTTGTACCAATTTATATATATATATACTGTTGTTGTATTTTATTTCGCAAAATTTGAAACCAAAATTTTCCTCGTCGCAAATGGCGGACAGGAGCGCGAAGAAATTGAGGCCGCTTGGCCAACAAAAATTAGAAATTTATCTAAAGTTTTTATATCATAGGACGTCATCTCAACTAGTTATAATAGGAAGATAATAATTCAAATCAAAAGCAAACAAAACTCACATTCAAGATAGGCATCTCATCATGAACGATCGTATCACAAATTGGCTTGTTGCTAACAAATTTGGCTGTACCCCGTTTGAAACGCTATCTAAATCGAAGTCTACATCAATTCCACAAGAATAAGCTGTTCGACATTTTGTTAACTTGTAATGCATATCTGTAATCATGCATCATTAAAGCATGTAATTGCATATAAATCAAATGCACATCTCCGTAAAAGAAATATGATACCAAGATTACAACTAAAGTTTGTAATTCATTTCGAAAGTTAAAACTCGAACAAAGAAAAATGAAAATACAATTGACATACATACAGATTTGTATGTAATCACTTTTGTGTGAATCATTCATACCTCGTTATGAATGAAGTAAAATAAAAGCGCATCAGATTACAGCGCAAGCAGAAAATAAATTACGTATGTACAGTGCACCAAATTTCTCAATGGCAACAAAGAACGTTACTCACGTGAGGTCACCGTTTCTTTCATAATGATACGGTGAGAAAATTATCGAATGTAGGTAGCTTTAAGAAATTAATGTAAATAGCTTACTTAGCAATAATTAGCGATTATAAATAAGGTAGCATTAAGAAAGAAATCAAGAATAAAGTTTTGACCATTGACTGGTAAAGTACAAGTCTTATTCTTCAGAACGCAGCGGCAATTAGCCAGGCGTTCTCCATCCTAAAGATATAGAGGCATCTTAGCCAGATATCTTCTCCATAAAGATATTGAGGCACTCCAGCCAAATATCAAGTAAGGATTGAGGCATTCAGCCAGATCCATAGAATATTGGACTTAGGCGAATACGCCAACCCATCGGCCACCAGCGTAAAAGCAAACATAACAAACTATTCGAGTAGGCGAAGGACAAATTCTTCCCATTTTTTTTTTTGGAGCACAAAATAGATTGATCTATAAGGCGAAAATTGTTCGCCACGTGTAATTGTCATCTAGTGCTGGATTACGACGTTTCTAGGCGGTCAAAAGAACAGGGTGTTAAATCATGCAAGCGCACGCAGAGCCACTCAGAGAAAACTTACATTTTATTTCAAAAGGATTGCATTCTCGGTTCAACATATGGCAAAAATATTTCAATTATACATAACAAGTACTTAAAGTAACTTAGAAAATTTTTAAAACAAAAGGAAACCATTTAATAATTGCGCTATGAAAAAAATTGCACCATTTTATTTCTACATAACAAATAATTTTATATATCAAAGTCTTTATATTCATTCTGACAATAAACCATTTAATTTTAAAACGTAATTATATGTTAGGTATGTGGAAATAAAAGATAATCTGTAAAAGTGAAATTTTTCCGTGAATTTTTTTCGGATTAGCAAGCATGTTTCGACACGTCTTTACTACAAATCAACAGTTGTGCAGTTCAGTATATTTTGCTTCTGTGTTTTGTATCTTGCAGTAATTGAAGTGAATTTGTGCGAACATTTTTAGAAAATGAAGATATTGACATTGTCACTAATAATTATTAGAAAAAACGAGTGTTTTTTGTGTTAGACTAAATGATATTTTGGGCTATACAAGTTCGTTTAACTCTTCTATTTTTCTTAGAATATGTAAAAGAAGTAAACAGGAAATTCAGATGGACACTAAAGAACACCCAGAATTCTTGAGAAACAAAGTTAAATACTATGAAGATATTTCTAAAGGAGATGTTAAAGTAACTGGTATAAAAGAAAATTCAATTTTTAATACTTTGAACTCTTATCATGTATGCAATAATGTTTCATGTGATATGATGCATGACATTTATAATGGCATATGCAGATATAACTTTTCTAAGATTTTATACTACTTCATATTCGAACGAAAATTGATTTCGTTAGATACATTTAATTACAGAAAGCAAATGTTCAATTATGGCCAAACAGAGATTGGAAACTCGAGCCCTCCGATAGACAAACACCACATTGTCAACAGAAGTTTTAAAATGACTGCTTCCGAAATGAAATGATGGACCGCCGTTTATTATTTAAGTTCTGGAGAAAAAGTTGTAAGATTAAAAAATACTTTCATTAAAAATATAAATATACTTTAATTGCTTCGAACTAACATTCTATAACAAAATGTATTTTAGTTCTTACATATTATGAAATAATTTTTTTTGTAAATCTTTCGAATTTTAACTGAAAATATTAGACCTATATCTTTTTCAGTCAAATTTGTCAACATAATTATGTATGTACCTATTTATGATTATTACCAAACAATCACTTTATTGCAAAGTTATATACCAATCAAACGAGGCACCCAGTTCAGCCCATTTATTTTGAAATTGGTTAAAATGATGCTTGATATCAGTTTTAAATTGTTTCATTTAAAACGAAAACATACATGGCTTGTCAAAATTAAAGGAAACTATTTATAAATAAGAACTTTTTATATGCCAAAAATAAAAAATGTGCATGTTAGAATAAATTACTAATATTTTGATTCAACATAGGGCACTATTTAAAAAGAAAATGAATTCATACTTAACTTAAAAATACAACCATATTAAAACAAAGTGAAATTTAATTCCATTTAATAATGACAAGAATTCATTTTGACTAAAATCTATAAACGTTTTTTCTTATTTCTATATATATTGTTGCGAGCGTGGCCTTTGGTTCGTTATTTAAAACACAATATTAAATAATTGATATATACATAAGTTCTTTATTTCACTCTAATCATATAAAATTCACAATTCCTCAATTGATCAACTCAACTCTAATTATCGCTAACACTGTACTTTCAATTATCGCAATCTAATTACACTCTTTCGCTTCATTATTACTTTCGCTTGTTAACACTGCAACGTCTAAGACAAGACTCTTCTTCTGGCGATGACAACTGTTATATTTATATCCTAGAAACTCTCCGGATTATTCTGGAGTGTTCTATTCCAAAAGCTTCTTGACTGTTCTATTCATTTTTATCCATAATCGATTCTCCGAACCTCGTTTACTCTCCATTGCCAGTAGATGTCACCAGTTGTCTCTTTCTATTGCACGTAACACTGCCCCCTTCTTAAATTTGTTTGTCCCGAACAACAGGTGGTCCGCGGTCTTGATGCTCCTAGTATTGACACAAGCGATCCAGATGGACGATTTTTCGTTTGCCTCCTGTTGTACCACGTTGAATCCTGTATACTACGTCATTTATGCTAGTTACTACTGAATACGGCCCCTCCCACTGTTGTTGTGATTTTGGACAGCATCCCTTACGTCGGTTCGGGTTGTATAGCCAAACAAGATCACCTTCATAGAAATTGTTTTATTCACTCCCAAATGTTCTCCAGATGCTCCACGATGCATTTTACCTAGAACATCGTTGACCTTTGATGCCGGGACGACTATTTGCATTCGGAACGATTTACTGTTAGATGCTTCCAACTTGCGTTTTAATATACCGCATTCGACATGAAGAGAATTCCATTGAGCCCAGCAGCTTTTCAGCTTTTCACTCATCCTCGAAATATCCTTCCATTCTGGTTTTTCTATGTCTGCTTTGCAAGCAAGAATATGCGATATGTCCGGATCTTCTCGTTGTGCTGTTCGCAAATTCTCGATGTCCCAACCTGTTGATGGCTCCACAGTTCCCAACTGTATAGTAGCTGTTTTCTTATTTCCTTTCTCCCAGTCGTAATGCTTACATTCAGGTTCCCATTGACGTTGTACCAAGGCTTCTGCATTTCCATGGATAAGTCCTTTCCTGTGTAGGCTCTCAAAGCCATAAGGTTGGATTCTAGTCTCCCTAAGAATAGTTTGCTCTTTAGCTCGCCAACTTGGACATTCTTCTCTCCCTTTCTTTTCTGTTGATTCCTTTCGACGGAGTTTCCTGCAGTCGCTTTGAAGGTGCCCCAATTTATTACAATACCAACATCGAAGAACACTACGTGAAGGGGTGCTCAGTGATAACTGCAATCTATTGCAAGTCTGCTGCTCGATATCTTTGCAATTCCACTTTCCTCTCTTCATCTAGAGATTCTACTCGTCGGCGTTTTCTGCAGTCTCTTTGTAGGTGTCCTGGTCTATTACAATTCCAGCATCGAAGAATACCACGCAAAGGTGAGCTCTGGGATGACTGCATTCTATTACAAGTACATTAGTCCACCGGAATGTCTCTCATTCGTACTGCACTCCGCGAAGCTTGTCTGGCGGATTCATACACTAATGCATAGGCTAGTGCTTCTGCTGTTGATTTCTTTCCTGCTAGCCTTAACGCTTGTTGTAAATTTTGATCTGCAATAGCGTTAACAAATGCCTCCGTCGCCACTATATTGAGAAAATCCGCATTCACGCTGGAGTATGAAAGATGCGCTAATCTTTCTACATCTGCCTGCAGTTGCTGTAGTGATTCTCCTTGTTTTTGAATCCTGTTGCGCAATTGTAGGCGATATACTTGCTGCATGTGTTCATCTCCGTAACGTAATTCTATCGCCTGTACTAATGAAGAGTAATTACGTTGATTTTCAATCGGTACAGTTTGTAAGAGTTCTGACGCAGGACCTCGAAGTGCTAACACCAGAGCTATAGCTTTGTCTTCATCATTCCATCCATTTACCTCTGAAGCTGCCTCGAATTGTTTCTTGAAGATATGCCACGAATTTTGTCCATCAAATATTTGAGCTTTCATTCTACCTGCTCCGGATATTTCAGCTGCTACGTTTAGAGGGTGACGATGCTTTATTCTTTCCAGATCTGATTTAAAACTGTCAAGCTGCTCGGTGACTTTTTGTTGAGCTTCCGCCACTTCGTGCTCGATTCCTTCAATTTTCAAATTTTGTTCTTCTAAAGAACTTTTCAGGAAAGTCTTCTGTTCCTCCAAACGAGTTTCTAGACAATTCTCCAGAGAGATCTTTTGTTCGTCCAAACGGGTTTCCAGAGATTTCTTTTGTTCCTCAAAATCAATCTTTTGTTCATCAAAACGGGCTTCCATTGATTTCTTTTGTTCCTCAAGAGAATTCTTTTGTTCGTCCATAGATTTTTTCTGCTCATCTAACGGGACTCCAGAGATCTCTTTTGTTTCTCTAAAGAATTGCTTGTTTCCTCAAAAGCATTTTTCATCTGCAGAGCTAATGAAAGCTCCAATTTACTCATTAAAGTGCCCAAAACTTGTTCCATGTTCATCACAGACTTTTCTTCTGTTTCAGTTTCTTCCAAGTTATCTTCGAAAACAAATGTCTCAGGATTCTGCCCTTCTTCTATCAAAACTTGTCTCAGTCGCTCGACGAGAACATTCTTTGGACCTGTCGTTTGTAACGACCGGTTCCCTAACTCCACTTTCAAATCCTGTATCCGAAGCTCCTCCAGTTTGCGCCCCATTACTTTAATAATTCTCTTACAGAAGAATATAAACTATTTTCCAGAACTTTCACAATTTAACACAATTTCTCAAAATTAATCACACTTTGAATTTTTAAGTCAATAGCCACCACTTTATTTCGCGAATTTATTTCACTTCTGACACCAGTTGTTGCGAGCGTGGCCTTTGGTTCGTTATTTAAAACACAATATTAAATAATTGATATATAAGTTCTTTATTTCACTCTAATCATATAAAATTCACAATTCCTCAATTGATCAACTCAACTCTAATTATCGCTAACACTGTACTTTCAATTATCGCAATCTAATTACACTCTTTCGCTTCATTATTACTTTCGCTTGTTAACACTGCAACGTCTAAGACAAGACTCTTCTTCTGGCGATGACAACTGTTATATTTATATCCTAGAAACTCTCCGGATTATTCTGGAGTGTTCTATTCCAAAAGCTTCTTGACTGTTCTATTCATTTTTATCCATAATCGATTCTCCGAACCTGAAGTCGTTTACTCTCCACTGCAGTAGATGTCACCAGTTGTCTCTTTCTATTGCACGTAACAATATTTTTATTCATTTTTAAATATTTTTTTTCTGAGCATACATACAGGATTTAAATCACTATCCTTCATGTATAATTATAGTTTAAATGACGTAGATCTTCCATATACCAGTACTAAGAAGGAAATTACTTCAATCAAATCTTAAAAATGTCGGAGTTTAGTCAGCCAGTTTTCTTTCTATTTTCATTTCTATCATTGTCATTAAACAGTACGCTACATCTTTTAGGAATTTTAGTTATACAGTACATAATTTTATACATTACCTCATCCATAAACGCTAGATTAACATGAATTAGTACCTAACAGATATTTAGTGCGAATCAGTTTTCTTTTAAAATTAGTATTATTACTGTAGAATATTCGAGGCCAATTATCACAGGGATCTTGTACAAATCTTTTAACAGGTTAATCGATAGCATAAGATTAGATTTTCCTGCTAGTGATGTAAAGTTCGCCCAACAGAAGAAATAGATACGGTGGTACTATAAATTGATTTTCAGCCAACCTGCGTTCAACTCCGGAAGGCCTTCAAGGAATGGAACTCACCCTGGTTTATTTTTAATTTTTCTTTGCCGCTCAGGGTGTCACCTCATTGAATTTTAATGCTAAGTACATAATATTTAAAACATTTTTGTTTGTTCAAATTTAGTCAAAGACGTACACACATCCTTATAAATGCATAACAATGTTGAAATTTTTGATAGGCATACATACACCAGATGATCATATTTATACATAAAAATAGAGAATACTCTTTAAAAAATTTTACCGGGTTAAACTTATAATATTTGTTCAAGAAGGAATTTATTTGAATTCTCCGGTATATAGCAAAAGCTAAAAAATGTTTTTAATTTGTTATTTCATCACACAACCCATTATATTTTTGGTGACAAGTTTCAAATCTTGGTTTGACTCATCAACAGGTCCCAAATAGCGAAATTGAGTGAATTGAAAAAAAAATGAAAAAATAGAACAAAGAAAAAAATGAAAAAAATTGAGAAAAATAGATATCCCTGACACCTGTACCTTAAGGTAAAAGGTTCAGTCCCGCGAGGAGAGTTCCACGCAAAAAAAAAAGAAAAAAAAAAGAAGATTTGCAGAGATAGGAAATCTGATGAGATGTGAGCCATTCGCCATTAAGTGTGTAGTGATTTCATTAGTGATCACCACACGATCACTCTAAAATATAAAAACCATGTCATGATCTCATCAAAATCACATTATATCATAAATATATCACAAATATTTGCAATAATCACATAGTGACCTCAAACAATCAATGAAATAATTAAAGAAACGACTTTGATTTATTATTTTCAAGTGCACCGCAACTACAAGCATGGAAATATGAGTAATTCAAATCACTGTATGAAGGTTTGCAATGATAACTAGGATGATTAGTAATTAGGTAATAAGTGAAAAGAATATGTAGGTAAAGCGACATCATGTAAACAAAAGAAAGCAAAGGAAATGTAGGTGAAGTGAGTGAACGTAATCGATCCAATTGATTGATATAAGCAATTTGGTTGTGAAAAATATTGTATGTACGTAGGGGTGAAATTTTGTATAAAAACGATGTTCGAAATCTTGATGAAATACAGAGATTTATACATAAGTTATGTAGCTAGTACTTAAGTTAGTTAAGTATTAGACTTTCGAAGTATTTTTAGTTAATTATAACTAGGTAGCTCTAGCCGTAGTTTAAAACTAATTCATATGTTAGTTAGAAATTCATGTATTTAGAAAGTAAGAAATTTCAGCTAGCTTAATTGAATACAGGTCCAAAGAAAAGCTCGTAGGAATTATAATCAGGGAATAGGTCTAGATAAGAGAATATTGTTAGGTTAAGTGGAAAAATTTCTTTTAGCGTAAATAAATAACTTGAACTTGAAGAAATACAGTTCTTCGTCTTAACCATACACTGCCATTAGGCGTGACTTTTGCTGGGACAAGACAACCCGTCATCAGAAATATCGGCGTATTCGCTGCCTAGCAGTTATTGACGCCATTATACGAATACGAATTTCTACGCTGGAACAAGAATGAACGACTGAATAGCACGAAATGGAGTGGAAGAAAAAGCTGAAAAGTGTAGTGCGACCCAGTAAAAGAAAAATAATTTCGAAAAAAGTAAAACGGCTTCTGGATAAGATGTCCGGATGCCACCTCTTGCGTGATCAGCCAATAGGATCTCACAAGAACCAACTTACATGGCGTCAAGATTAATATCTATATGTCGTAGACACTTGATGTAACTCAGCACACAGAATGTATAAAAAAAGTAATGTGGAAGCAGATTATATGAATTTCAAGCGGTTGCGTAGAGAAGTTGACTTCCTCCATCGTTTTCTTTTTAAACAATAAATAAATTCCATGGAATCCAGTATAAAGCAGAATAGCAAGGTATTCTGGTCGTTTCTCAATAGTAAAAATTCAACAACAGGTTTCCCTAGGATAATGCGTTATAATAACGTTGTTGCTTCGAACACCAATTTACATGCGATCTTTTTGCACGTTTCTTTGAAAATGTATTTGATAACTCAGTGGAAATCCTAAATTTTTCCAGCTGTGATATCAATTCGACATTGCACTTGGGATCATTAGTTGTGGACGACGATGATGTAGTACGTTGCATATCAGAGCTGCATGACTTGTACTGCTCTGACTCCTTCTCAATCTGCCCTATTCTGTTAAAAAAAGTGCTGCATTCCTAATTGTTTCCATTGCGTTACTATTTGAATTTATCCTTATCGACTGGCAATTTTCCTGAATGCTTGAAACGCTCCTATATAACTCCAATCTTTAAATCTGGTGACAAGCATGATGTTAAGAATTATTCAGCCATTACTAAATAATGCATTATTTTTAAATTTTTTGATGCCGTGGTCAAATATGTATAAAATTTTTCCTCTTATAAGAAATTTAATATCCGAACATCAGCATAGCTTTATGAATAAAAGATCTACCGTAACTAATTTAATAAGTTGATGTAGTGTATACTGATTTCTCGAAGGCATTCGATAGAGTCAGTGAGAATAGATGGACATTCTTCATATGTTATAGTGCCTAAGTCAGGTGTACCTCAAGGTAGCCATTTGGGTCCAATTATATTCTTTTATATATCAATGATATTGTCAAAAGCTTCTCTGTCTGCAAATATCTTCTATATGCAGATGATATGAAATTGTTTGCTCAAATTCGAAACGCTAATTATTCGGAATCATTTCAATCTGAATTAAATAGCCTTTCTAAGTGGTGTAAGGAAAACTAGTTTAGCCTAAATTCTTCCAAATGTAAAGTTATGTCATTTGGTCGCGCACGTCAGCCTCTGCTGATGAAATACGACATAGATGGCAATAAGGTTATGAGGGTCTTTGAGGTGCTGGATTTGGGGGAAATATTTGATAAAGAATTTATTTTTCGTAAGCATTAGGACTACATAGCTGCTAAAGCCAGTGGAAAACTTGGATTTCTACGTCGTAACTCTCAGGACTTTACAGACCCGTTCACCTTTAAATATTTGTACATTGCCTTGGTGCGTTCTGTGTTAGAATATGCATCCCCATTCTGGAATTCCAATATGCAATCTTATGACTCCAGGTTGGAGTCTATTAAAAGTAGGTAGTTAAGCGGAAAAAAAGAAAAGGGCAAAAGTATGAAGAATTGTGAGATGAGAATATTGTAAATAATTGTGGGAAAGTCAGGAAAAGAGTTATTCTTCTTTTCCTGACTTTCCCACAATAGTCTGTGAAATCGAAGGGGAATTAGTGTGGAGGCAAGAAAACTCACAAGAAAATTATTTCGGCGTCCCATGGAAGAAAAGTTAGACGGAAATTCGAGCGTGGCAGAGAGATTGAAAAGGAGAAAAGCGAAAACCCTCGAGTCGCAGATAAGAAATTCGATGCTATAAATTAAAAGAAACTTTTTTCACATCATAGAATCACGGGTGCAATACATAAAAAAAACCTGTGCATGCTCTAGCATGTCCCAGCAGGAGCTTGTTATGGTCGTAGCGTACTGCATGCAGCAGCATGCTACATGTACGATGCCGACAGATATAGCAGTGTTTACATTAGTTCACACGGCCAAGGTGCTGCCATGTTTGGTACGACTGGACGACTTAGCCCTGGCGGGACGGACTACAGCCATCTATTCTGAAAAAGAAGAAGGAGATTGTCAATTGTCGAAAAAGAGAGGCATGGGAAAGAACAAATGTGAAAATCGATATAGTAAAAAGTGAATAGAAAAAATTCAGGGAGAATACGAATGATCCAGTACAATTAACGTGCAAGGAAAACAGATAACAAGCAGAAAAAAAAATATTAAAAAAAAAGGAGTGATCCAAGAAAATTACATCGAGGGAAATTATTGATAAAAATTAGTGGCTGTAAGAACACCATCGGGAAACCTATTAATATTCAAGAAGGAAAAAAGGGGAGGAAGGGAAATATACCCACGAAAGTACATGTGCTTTTAACTAGTTCTTTAATTACATCCTCAACTGCGGACAAATTAACATCCGTATTGGAAAATTTTTACGAAGTAAATTACCATACATACATACCTGTCGCATCAAAGTGATTCTGCGAGTTTTGGTATTAGCAACCACCATCGGCTCTGAAGTGTATATATACCAGCATATGGATGTAACATTTTAATCCACTGGACATATACTCGACCGTTCCAGGTCTTAATAATGGTTTATGAATGTATTTTTATGGTTAAGGATAGGATGTGCAATGTGCATAGGTACTTTTGATTAAATTACCTTTTTATAGTTAAGGGTATTACCTTGGATTAATTACTTCTTATGGCTGAGGACAGCATGTGCATAGGCACCTCTTGATTTAGATGAGTTCTGATAGCTAAGAACAACAAGTGCACTTAAGCACATTTTGATAAATGAACATTTTTGCACGATGATTTGTATATATATACAGGTCGGTCCGCTTGCGTGCAACCCCAAGGGATCGTGGGTGTCAGGCCTTAGTTTTTCTTTTCATTTCAGGGATAATATGCTGACGACACTTCAGAAGGCCTTCTGGAGACCTCGGCTATTGAAATTGTGAGTAATTTTTTTTTAGATGTGGATGTAATAAGCATTCCTTCGGGTTTCCCCTGCGGATCGTAGTTTTAAGAATTGATTTAATATTGTAGTATGGTTGTGCTAAGAGCAGGTCGAGCTCCAGTTTGATTAGATATTTATTGAAATCATATCGATCGGACTTATCTGCAAATCGCTTTTTCTCAGGGCTTGCATAAATTGTATTCATATTAGCAATATCTCACCATACGTAAAATAAGAGTAACATGAAAAAGGAAGATGTTCACCAGTCCAGTTAACTACGGGGGTGATTATAAGAAAAAAAAATGTTAAGTAAATATTATTGTCGAAGCTCCCTTATAATAAAATACACATGATTTGATCAATGTCGCCGAGCCAAACTTTTTTCCCTCTCACTCTCCTGGAGAAGGTTGACTAGGTCCGCTACTCCGCTCATTTCAGGTCATCTTAGCAACATTGTAACACCATGCCCACAATGTCAGAGGGTGGATGGGGCAATGGCACGAAGGCGTGTCATCGACGCATTCACTAAGGTAAAGGTCAGGTGTAATGGCCCCTTCAAGGCTGGATGTTGCTTTGGTCGTTTGTGCAGGCACGATTTTTTTTTTTTGTATTACGGTTCGTGACCGGCGGCAGGTTTTGGTTAACCCCCCCTATAGCTCTCCCGCACTAATCGAGGTGCTAGCGTGCCGCCCTGTGATATCGCTGATCACGGGAGTGAACTGTCAGGTCATGCTGACAGGATAGACTTTACGTCCAAAAGGTACTCACTCGAAAGTAGTACCCTAACAAACCTTGCTCGCACGTGCTAAAGGGGACATTTATTTTTACGGGACGTTTGAAACTGTAAATTGAAATGAACTGCCTCCCTATCGTAGAATGGCAGAGGCAAGATAACAGAATAACTGTGTACATTCCAGTGAGCTCCCACAGGAACTTTATTTACACCCGGTAAATTAAATGTCATTATTATCACTATATAAATTATAATAATTTTTTTTCCGTTTTGTGAGTTATATTTGCAAAACTAACGAGATCCTGTGCTTATTATCGTCATAAAGAACTTTAACCATATCGATGAATTACTTTAGCAAGAAAGCTAACAAGAAACGGTGCACATTCAAGTTAAAAATCTACTTTTCATATCGCCGAACTATAGATACAATAAATCAAGGAAACTTGTGCACCTTATAGAGAGTCCGAAATGAACGCTATTCGCACGCGCTACATTAAACAGTAGTCATTACTACTATATCTCAGACCGAATTAAACTGAACTTTTAACATACATATAGTTGAGTTATCCTTGCAAAGCGTAAAAGGGACCTGGGTTCATTGCAGCGAGGTCCAGCAGAATCTGTGTTCACAAGATAAACCGAGCTGTCAGGACCGCTAGTAAATTTGATGTCGTACATCAAAAGAAACTTGTATCATAGTCTCCAGTATAGTCAGTATAGTCGTAAGATTAAACGTTGAAGCGCGCCTGTGTTTACATGAAAATTTTAAATCATTTTGTAATAACTTCCTTTTACCTATAGTAGATATATGTGCCCTATGTTATCAAAACTGAGCGTATGATAGTCATGTGTTATATTTGTTACTCCTTTTCAGGGTAATGGAATACATATACAAAATAAAAAGACGTGGAATAACTTTCAAGGATTAGCTTTATTTAATTTAATTTTCCTGGTTCCTCAGTCTGGGCTGGATTCTTCGCAGATCACAATTTTAACTTGAGACTTTAACTAATTCACTTGCAGCTAGCTTCTTTATTTAGGATGTAACTTAGGAGGCCTTACCACTAGTTGGCTCAAGAATACTCTCTGAATTCCTAGTCCAATCATTACCAAATTTATACAAAAGGTTTACATGGGGATGATACTCCCACAAATTATCTAACATTCAGAAATTTTCTGAAGGAATCGCTCAATTTTCTGTTTTGAATAATAAAATCAGGAGATTTGAGCGGAAATAATAAAATTCCAAAAGAATCGAACGGAAAAAACAATTGTCTGAAAAATTCGGCGATCGATTCCATGTATAACAAATTTCAGGGTCATCATAATTCATGAAATTTCACGTCACTTTACCAATGCAATGAAGTGCAGCCATTCGAGGGAACACCTGTTGAGTAATTTTGCCGGTCTTGGGTCGGTCGGTGACGTAGTCACGTATTGCTTAATAGCTTGGTGACGATTTTCTTCATTTACTTTCATGAATGAATCATTAATGCTATTCTGGATAGCGAATACTAGTGCCGGATCATATTACATTTTATTGAGTTTCTTTCGTGTAGAAAGAATTATGAGTATTTTAGGCCAAATGGGATAGGATTTCTGACACCTGATGGTTGTTGTTTATTGTTTGGGAAGTGCATTCACGTTAAGAATTCGTAATTTTAGGATTATGCTATAAGATTATTGAATTATTAAAGATGTGAAATGCGTTTTGGAATAAAATGAAGATAATTGATTTGGTAGATATTTTATTAGATGCATGATGTGCATTTGAGATTTGGGGATGGCGTTCTGGTTAAGGTTATAAATCCGAGATTAGGTAGTGGATTTAGTGGATTCATATCAATGAATCCGAGATTAGGTAGTTATGTGTTTAGTGGATTCATAACACATGTTTACTAGTATGTTATTATCCAGCCTGTAGAACTCAAAGGGAACAGCGCGACTTGGTCAAGGCTTTAATTAACCATGTGGTGGATGGGGCAGGACATCTAATCCTCGACAGCAACGCCACAGGCAAGACAAGCAATGTCCCTACATCACATGATGATTTGTGTGATGATTGCTTCAGTATTTTCTTAGGCACCATTTCTTTTTTTGATGAATGGTAGGTAACAGCGCAGAGTTTTTCTGGTGAACACACCCCACACTCACCGCCAAATAGTGCTAGCGTGCCGACTTGTTATCAGCTGTTACGGAGTGAGCTGTTAGCTCCTGCGGACAGATAGGACTTTACGTCCACTGTCCCTCACTCAAACTCAAATAACATAACATTTTCGAGAAGTGCTAGAAAAAGAATCTTTTGTGAAAAGTAATAGAAGAAGTAAAAGCTCGATTTCCGTGAGCTGACAGTGCAAAACGAAGTTGTTTAACAGAACAAAAAAGGAAATTTTCACACGAGGAAAAATCCAACGGATCTTAAATAATAGTTTGGATAAATCAAGTATTTATTAGAGCAAATACTCATAATTCATCGGTAAACCCTATTCTTGATCAGATTTTTACAGAAAGCGGAATTCGCGGAATTGAAAATAGGAAAATTAAAATTTTTTTACTCGTCTGATTTCCTAGAAGAATTGCTTCGACAAAATACGCAACTCAGATTTTCTTCAGTTATATGGTTTAGCATTTCCAACTCCCGTAGCGGACATTATTGAGAGTTAGCTTGAATACCCAGTAACCATATTACTAGCAGCTCTGAAATCCCACCAGACGGTTTCTCTCTACGAGAATTTAAAAATCATAGGATACGAAAGAAAGTTTTAAGTGCTTAACTAGAACAAAAAAACAAAAGCGTCACCAGCAGCATAGTACAATAGAAATATTCGCTGCAACCACTGAGTATCGTATCCCAGGATCACAAGTATCCCGAGAGCGCCCCAGGGCCGCCATATGTCAAATAGATGACAAGCCAAAACTCTTAAAGGCAGGCTGGATCGCACCAAATATACACGCCTACAGCACGAAGTGGAAGCTAGCTTAAGAATACTCATTAGTCCAAATAATCATAAGAGCTAGGTGTAATGTATTATAATTATATATATTCGTGCAATAAAGCACAAATTATTGATCAGGCATTGCGAAATTCCCGACCTGGATTAACATGCATTTTGCCATTAATCCAGTGTCTTCGCAAAAAGCATTGACCTCTTGCAAACATAAATAACAAACGAAAGTATGCGCAATTCTGCTGATTCGTTCTGATCGCAAAATTGGGTCACGAAAGTGACGAAAGGTAAGTGCGCTCGAGAACCAAGAAGCGACGACGAGTTTGATTTTGGAGTTTGAACAGTGAGCGGTTTTCGGTTTTCAAAATAATAAATTGAATTAGATAAAAAAAAAGAGAAATTAACCCAACAAAAATAGGAAAAGCGTAGTTTAATGATAGTAAATCGAACTTTGATATAAGGAAAATTTGTGAATTAAAAAGGTATTAATAATGAAGATTTGTTTCAATTATAATTCCTGACTCGTGAAAAAAAGATACCCTACATAGGCAAAAGAGATAACAGATAAGCAGTTAACGGAACCGCAAGCAGAGAGGCTCAAAATTGATTTAAATAAATAGAACAAAAAAGGGAAAAACACAAAAAAAAACGAAACATAATTACTCTTCCGTAGCAAAGTGGCAGTGATATGCAGAACATCACACAGGTGTCTCTGCGTTGGATCAGCCACACCAGAGCATGTAAGTTATCGTGTTTTTTCCTCTTGTATTACTTATTATATTGCATATAGAAATTGTGTGCCATTCAGTGTTTTTTATTCCTTGCTAAATAATAATAATCAATGCAGAACCTCACACCAGTATTTTGAGGTTCGCGAGTAATGAAATTGATTGTATTGTATATATACACAATTGATGTTTTTTTTCGGAGAATTATGAACAGGGATACAACATCTAATTTTGATCAGACTACTTTATATAAAGATTTTTAGTTATGTCGTACTTATCGCCCATATATGGGTAAGGCTCCAGTGCGGCTCTTACCTAATATTTTTGAGACATGAGACTAGGTGTAAATAAAGTAATGCCAGACAGTACAGCATTTTTGAATAAAGTAAAATCATTAATTCTTGAAGTCAAGTCTGGAAAGAAAATGAAAAATAAATGAGAACGGGACTAAATACTTATCCCAAGGGTGGTTACCCAAAAAAGGAAGATTAAATTAAGGGAAACTATAGAATAAGTAAAAACGTAAACGTGAACTTTTAACTTTATTTATATTTGTTTATTACTTTAGCAATATCACAACATAGCATTTAGGATTGGACGTACACCTGCTGAATCCTTCAGTCGTTGTCGTTATTCCTCTCAAAATTTTTAGTTCTTACTTACGTAATTTTTAAAAATTGAAGTTGTTTTGAAAATTAGACATATACATGGGTATATACATACTGTAATATATATATATACAGCATAGCATTAAGCAATCAATGAAAAAACAAACTTAACAAAAAACACAGTTCATCGAACAACAATTGACACACATTTATGCGTCAACAATAAACCCAGCGCTATCCCGCATCATATGCAATATGCATGCTTGGTCGAGACGCCTCACGCATAGATGTGTGCCATCAGCAATTCTTTGTATTACACCTCTCGCTTATGACGCAAACTTAATTATCAATATATAGTGTCAAACTAGATAAAGAAAAACATTGACTGAAAACAGCCCCTGAACTAATATTGTGGTCTTATTGAACAGACGAGCACCAGTAGAGAGTGTAGAGAGTAATGAGCTTTTCTCAATTAATTGTTAGATCTCCTGTGAGAGCCCTGGACATATTACTACAGGTACTTTCATAACGTAGTCATGACGCTGTAAAGGCTTTTTATTTCTCCTCTCACTCTCCTGGAGCCCTCCTCGACATAATGGCATATGGCAATATGCACCAAAAAGCAAGACGATGGCTCAATATTTATAGAAGTGCCAAATTACCAGTTCAAGCCATCGTCCGTTGCGATAATTCTGGACATGTCCAAAAAGGTCCAGCGAGAACAATTTTCACAGGGTGGATATGCTAATTAAGCATTTTGCTACCCTGAACTAAGAGACTTGACGATCAGCAAAGTCAAGTCTGGCAGAGTTAATTTTTGAACTTTCTAGCGGCGCGGTCTTGATCATTGGTTTTTTTTTGTTTTTTTAATTTTGAAATGGTTAGTAGTGATTTACAAAACTGAAAGAGAAAAGAAATGTCGGGCCGAGTTGGTGTAAACGGTATTAAAACCAATATCAGAAAAACAAGTTTGTGTAAACGGTATTAAAAAAAAAAATATCAGAAAAATAAATTTGTATAAACGGTATTAAAGCCAAGATCAGAAATACAAGTAGTGTAAAGGTCTTGTGTAGCATTTGTAATTAAAAATAAACATATGTAAACAAAAATTGGATAAGTGTTTCAATACAAAAAAGTAAAATCTCTAAAGATGGGGTTTGAATTTAATCAGGAGCATATTTTTTTATACGTCGTCTGCTCTTCGTCCCATAAACCAAGCCGGTACGTAACAACATACTGTATAGATATCTCTACTTTCCGGTGTACAAGTTTTCAGTTAATTTGTAGTTGTCTTAATAGATTTTTTTTTAAGAAGAGAAATGGTGGTAAAAACTTAATGTTAAAACTACCACTACAAATATCTACAGCGAGCCTTAAACACTTATGATGGGGGTTCTGCTCTGATCACTTTTAACTGTTTGAACTGGAAATGGATTGTATTGGTTATTTTTTTTCAGGATTTTTGTACTCTAGATGAAGTTGTTATGGCCCAATATACGGAAGATTCTTCCAACAACCAAAGACACATCTGGTAAAATCATCAGCGATTGCTAAACAATTACCTCAAATGGAATTGTTCTGCAACCGTAGAATGTTTTGCTGATTAGCCCAACAACTGGTGGAGATGAGCACTTAGTGGAGCAATCGACGATTACAATAATAATTAACCTCGCATGGTAATTATTATGTAAGGCGATTATTTACCACTAAGCAACTCAGGTAGAGCAAACGACAAAGTTGTGTCGTTTGTTTACATCCGCGTTGTGAGCCAAGGCTTACTTCCGAATATTAGGGCATAAAAGACCAATGACTGGTCTGGCGAGTGCCGTTAAGTTATCAGCCAGAGTAAGTCAAGCTAGTCTCAAGTTTCGGTTCGGGTTAGATTTTTTGTATTGTTAAGTTAGGTCAGTGCATTTGATAAATAAAAATTTATTCTGTGTTACAGGAAATCCGAGTGTTGTTTCTAAGACGTTTATGGTAATTAATTGGTTTATTTATTCGATTGGTTTTTTGCGACATGGCACTTCTTAAGTAGATTTTATTAATTTTTAACTTTGAAAAGCTTCTTTCATCTCTGCTTAGATGTCAAAACGACAAACGTTCCTAAAAATCCCCTTTGCGTATCAGCTCATTTGCCTACAGTCGAGATGCTTCACATATGTATACGAACAAATCAGTTGCATATTTATACATTTTAACTGACTTAATAAAGTACCATTTTCCATTTATTAAATTCTTACGTTATTTTGGTATATATCTATGTAAAATTTTGTCGGAAGATTATTTAATGGTCCTGCCAATACATCCAATCACAGAAACTGCAAAACAATGCATCCAGATTCTATAAATCAGGATACCAAGCGTAGCATGACAGTAGTGCGTGTTATTTCTAATTTTTCCATTTGTACCAAAATGAACCTTCTATGTTGGCTTGTATTGTATCCCGGGGGTATTTTGAAAGCAATGGAAAAGTATTATGGTCATTCTACAATTTAAAATCATACTATACTTACATATATGAATACGTGTATGTATGCTTAGCTTTAATTGTATACATAAGGGGATTGAATATGAATGTCGAAATGATGAAAATAAAAGCTTTTTCTTTTTGTCTCTCAATAAAAAATTTTTATTAAAAGTCTTTCGTTAACTGGCAAACGCACCCTTATTATTTTTTTATCTGATTAACTAAATATGCAGACAAAAATATTTTATACTACGTCAAAGCAAGCAAATTAAATTTATGTTGAATTCGCTGTAAGTAGAGACATCTTTTATTAACACAGAAAAGATTCGAGAGATATCTGTTGGTCTATAATCTATGGGTTTTTTACATATTTTTCCTCGCATGTTGTGCGAAGTAAAAATAATAATGTCAATTTCAATAGGCAAGTAGTCAAAATTTCATTTATCTTCTATTTTTTTTATATAATTACTGACACCAATTTTGTTAGTTCATTCATTGGGCATGTACTCTTTTTGAAAAAAAAAAATTATATTACGATTTTCTAAAATCAACAAACACTTTAAGCCTTGTCCACACCAAAGATACATCTATGAAGCACAAAAAATTTACGCCACAATGAAATGGAAAACAATTTCGCTTTTAAATATTTTGCTTCATATGTTTCTTTTGTGTGAAAAAGACTTTATGGCGATATTTTAGATGTTTTTAGTATGTTGCATAAACGTAACATTCAAATGTCTCATGATCTTTATAAGTACATATTTAATTCTGTATAGAATTAAAAAAAACTCCAGCATCCAGCTATAATTTAAGAAAGAGCATCTAGATGGTCGTAACGAACTCTTCTACGTATACTTGAAGAATTTATTGATTCTCTCACATCATTTTTTCTGATGATGAAAATGAAGACTTTGACTTCAACATAAGGGATATATTCGATCGTATTGACGCAAGTCCAGTTGACAGGATCATCAATTGATATCCTGCCACTAAAGGTGGAGACTAAAATTCCAGAATACCAGCAGCAGGAAAAACAATTTTTGTTGGAAGCATTTTACTCCACCATGAACAGAATTTCTTTTTTAATCTGTGTGTAAACAAACATAACGGAGAGAAAACTACCATGTAACTTTGTAACGGCTATAATATTTTAAACTCAGTTGCAAAATTCTAATTTCGTGTATCTTGGGCAACAGGGTATATGTAATCATAATTAGTCAGATGCATCCCAAACCCAGTCTCTGGTAAAATAATTTAATTAAAGTAAATGAACTTCTTATCGAAATACACAGAGAAAAAAAAAACAATTTTTAATATAATAAATTGTTGCAAAGTAAAGTCAGTAAATTGAGTCCAAGCGGAAATCTATTGCGAAAAATTCAATAAAATAAATCGCCCACTAAACGTTTCCTTTTGGTAAAGAAAGAAGGTAAAAAAAAAAAAAAAAAAAAAAAAAAAAAAAAAAAAAAAAAAATGCAATTTGAGCATTCCCGATCACCCAACAAAAATGCTGATCAATCAAGGGTAATGCACTTGGGTAATTTTCCCTGTATCGCCCCTTGGGTGTCATCAAGAAAGGTGAAGATCGAGACCCTCACAGTCTTCAGTTATAGTGAATGGTATACACCACAAATTTCAATTACTTTGTTTTGCTCTATGAGTGGACCCAAGCGCCACTAAGAGTTTGTTTAAGTTTTTTTTTTGTTTCAAGTTGCGATCGAGATTTACCAATCTCCCAATTATAGTGAATTATTTCGTTTTATTTTGCAAGTGAATCTAAACGACACAAAGTGTTCGTTCAAGTTTTTATTTTACTTACAAGGTGAGGTGGAATTACCTTCTCGTGGTAGGGGTGATTTATTTAGCAAATTTTACATATCAGGTGACAGAGATTCGGGTAGTGCTTGAATTGTGTGATTACACTGGTACATGAATCAACAATAACGATAAAAGCGGCTAGGAAGCGAGCCCCATCTTTTCATAAACGAGGCCTTGCTTTGCTTGGGCACCCAAAGTTCGTTTGCAGGAGACTTTCGGCATACTTATTGAGGAGACGAGAGTCGCCTAACTCCATCCGGAATTAGAGGAAAAAAATCGTATAACCTAATTGTCAACGGGACGAGATTGGGGGAAGGCGGAGAAACAAAAACACAACATACAAGAAAACAAAAAAAAAAAAAAAAAAAACACAAGAAAATTTCCTTTTTTCACAGCATTAATCACCAGGTTGCTGAAGCGCTTCATCGCCGGGGAGATTAATATGTAAGTACCAACACAGGTTCCCACCAATTTATATTTTGTCGTGATAGTGTAGTGTTGCAAAAAGAGAAGAAAAAAAAATAAATACAAAACGCTCTGTTTCTCTTGTCTTCTCATATTTCGCGTGGAACCCACATGGTTTATGATAGTCAATTAGATTTGAGTATATTCATAAAAATAATACAAAAACATTTTTTTTTCTTGTAATACTGTAAAACTTTTTTTTTTGTTTTCTTGATTTTATTCATGCTTATGTTTATAATAGAGTATAATCTCCTCCCTATGGAGTTATCAATTATCGGGTTACTAGTGTAAGAACTTCGTCTTTAGGGTATAAAACTTAAATTTGTTTTTTTTTGTCTTTTTGTTTATATGTTTGCACATCATATATAGAACAGATAGTAGCGTAACGTCCTTAGTTATACGAATTGTTTTTCTTAGTTCCTTTTAAGATATACAAATATTAGTATACTAACGAAATGGTTTTAACTATAAACTTTTTTTTTTTCTCCTATTGATACATAGAGTAGTTTAATGACGCAGTGAATTTTGTTTCCCTAGATCAAAAATTTTTTTTTCTTTCTTTCCTTCTTTGTTTTGTTCTCGTCTTTTGTGTTCTCGTAGATATACATACATATAGGTACATATATATATTACATATAAATATATTACCACCATGGGGATGCTTAGATGATAACTATCCACACATGTTCTTGTAGTAGTGTAGACCCTTATATTAATGTTTTTTTTTGTGTTTTGTGTGTGTTTTGAAAAATAAATAAAATAACATGGTAATAGGATAAATATCTGTTTCGTTTGGTGCTGGGTTCAGTTGGGGTTTTGGGAAGATCAAGATGCCAGGAGGCGGATGCAGTTGCAATCTCTCCTATGAGTTTGGTGAGTAGGGCAGTGGGATGGGGTTTCAAGTAATCCAGAGGGGCCTATCATTCAGAGTGGGGTCCGTATTCCCATCTTTCAGTTTCTCTATTTTTTTTGTTTGTACTTTGTTTTCTTTCTATCTTAATTATTCCTCTAGAGCGGTACAGTAATAGGTGGTTGAACAGCGAGCAAGAACCTAACCCAGCCCTGAGCTTGAGCCGGCAAAAAGCCTGTACCGTGCTCGCCTAAAGATCAACCTCCATTGTCCCTCAACAACCTTAAAAGGGACATAAAGTAGCCATGACCAGTCATCTGCCTCGCTGAGTTGAGTGGTCGAGAAGCGGCCACGCTGAGAGGTATATATGACTGGCCGGAAGGTTACAAATATGGCGCCCAAATAAGCATAATATTCTACAGCTTACAAACGAATGTTTTTTTTTGTTTTGTTGCTGTTTACTTTTACGAGTTAAGATATCAACTAAATATAGTTACGCTATAATCACAGCGTCAATTTATTAGGTTTGTTCGTTTATAGATTAACTCTGGCTTCTTTAACACTTTTGCATTCCTAAGTGCTCGTGTCAATGCTTTCGCTAAGTGGTTAGGATATTCCGCACTGCAGGTTTCGCCCTTAGGTTCGATTGGTATTAGCGACTCTTAGTGATTTTGTAAAAACCTTGTTAGAGAAGGCTATTCTTATTTTTCATGTATTACACCCTTTTCTAATTTGATTGTCGACAACATTTCCGTCAAGTAGTTGATATGTGGCCTTTGAAGGGTTCCCTGCTTGATGTTTGATATGTGTTGTCATTTGTTAAATAATTATCTCTGTAAAAATTATCCAATCGCTTACTCCGCATGGCGGGCTGTTAGATTGAGCAGATTAGTATTCTCTATTAGCCCCGCTGGTGGAGATGATAGCGAGTATAGAATCCTTTTAATTACACAGGAGAAACCTAGGACCACTCGCCACTGACTCATCAAACCTGAACTAAATGAACCGTAGCACCAAACGAAGAAATATTAAGCACTATTCAATTCAGGAAATCTATTTTTTTTTATCGAACTTTACTTTATATATATATATAAATATACAAGTATAGTCATAGTACTGTTATCTTAATATAAACTGGTTCGCCTTTATCTCTGATTAATTATACTTAGGTTTTCGATTCTATTAAGTTCTAAGTATACCCCCTAGTTAATTGATTGTTTTGATTTGTTCATTATTACTAACTTGTTCTTTGCCTTTCTTTCATAGTTAAGCCAGAGATTACTCTGCTGGCGATATAAGCATTATATTCCCCTTTTGGTTTTTTTTTTTTTTTTTTTTTTATTTATCTTTAGACTTCATTGGTTATTCGATATAGTTATAGTCTCCTCGTATCTGTATGTTAACAAGATTAGACAATCTTAATACAGTTGTCAACAACGAATACCTTATTGTATTTTATTCTACTTCTATTGTTTTTTTTTGTATATATATATATATATTTTTTTTATTATTATCGCCAATTGCATTCCTGGATAACCAAAATATCTGTACGCACCTTATATTTTAATACATACTTATATCCGTAACTCGGTTGTCTTTCACATTTACCATCATAATAATGGATCCCAAATTCCTATTAGAGGACGAACGCAATGTTGAGTATAAGGTCAGGGGCCTAGATATAGCTGATCCCGATGCCTCTACCAAACTTAGAGAATTATTAGATTTAGAGGCATCGTTTCCTGGTCGAGCACCAACGGTTATGCACGATCCTTCCGAAGCGAGAAGTGAGCTTGAGATTTGTAAAGAAAAGCTCGACTTGCTAACTCGTCTAATTAAAGAGAATAAAGTCCAAACTTATGACGACTATCAACGCGTGAGATGTCGATTGAGTCATCTAAGTGGGCGTGCTCATCGACAGATCATTCAGAAGAGGCCACTGAACAAGTATCGGCAATGTCCGAGCTTATTAAGGAATTCATGAAAATTAAGATTCCTCCTCGTAGGGATGCCTCTGAGAACCAAAAGCCCCAAGCCCTTGCAGGAGCAACTAGTACTCCAGCACTACCTAGCTTTGAGACAAATGTTGAAGGAGATGAGGCCGCGAATGTTGGAACAGGTGCAGTCCGTCGACGAATTCAGTTCCCAAGAAGTGTGACACTTCCATCTTTGTCGATAATCGGAAATACAGCTGGGGATCTAGGAAGGTCTCCTAATCAGTTTTTGAGCACAACCACGAATCCATTAAATTATACAACCCTGACGCCGCGCATGGGCAATCAGAGTGATCCCTTGTCAACAACTCTTTTCCCTACTGAACAAAATCGCGGAACACACCCTAGCGGGAATCAACCCAATGCCCACTTTCAGTATAGTGGCCGCCCAGAATCTTCAAGTTCTCCTAATTGGCAGCCAAGGCTACCAAAATGGAAATTATCTTTTAACGGGTCCCCAGAGGGACTTGACGTCACCGAATTTGTCTTCCGAATAGAAATGCTTTCCAAGGACGATAACTATCCGCTGGATCGTTTAATTGGCATTTTGCCTAACTTCCTCTCAGGTACGGCTGAAAGCTGGTTCTGGGTTTACAAGCGGAAGTATCCCGATACGAGTTGGCAGGGTATGAAGACAGCTCTACTCGAGCGATTCGGGAGCTATGTCTCAGAAAGAGAAACGCGAAGGGCCATTGAAACAAGAAGACAAGGCCCGAAAGAAACGTTCAATAACTTCCTGCTGGACGTAGAACGACTTAACGGTCGGCTTCGAAGACCATTCCCTGACAGAGAGCTACTCGAAATTGTCCGAGAAAACATGGACCCAGCTCTGCAGAGTGCCACTACCACGACAATATTCAGATCAACGGAAGAGGTGAGAATTATCTGCCAGAGGCTAGAGAAATTGTGGGCTAGATCTGGGCACGATCCTCGACAGCTGACTATGGCTCGTACTTTCCGAAACAGAGCGCAGGTCGAAGAACTAGAAGAGGTAATACCCTTGTCAGAATACGTTGATATTGACATTGACCCACAAGTAGCAGCGCTTACGCCAGTGCTAAGGAGAAATACTGCTAACCGCGCTTCGTTTGATATATGTTGGAACTGCCGAGACTTAGGCCACAGATATCAAGACTGTTCAAAGGGTCATCTTGGGATATTCTGTTACGGTTGCGGACGTCCTGGCGTACTGAAGCCAAACTGTGGGACCTGTTTAGGCCGCGCGGTAAACAAGACCCCGAACGCAGAACGAGCTGGGGTCATGCGTTCGGGCCATACGACCAGTTACCCCAGTGCCAGGAGAGTGGAAGCAGCTACCAATACCGAGCCTGCAGCTCATCGCTAGAGAATGTGCACACTTTACCAACATTGCTACCCACTTCATCCCTTTCCCACTTAACATCAACCCAATCAACACTAACTCCCCAATCTTACATAGACACATCCAAAACAACTTCGGAGGAATCCATTCGCTCTCGATATATCGCCTCAAGTCGAGGTCGGCGGCGTCAGCTTAGATCTCGGAAGTACTTTACATCCAAAAAGCTGCTTCGTAAAGCAGTATCCGCCGCTATTCAGCGTGATGGAGAAGACCATCGCCCATACGTCACAGTAAAAATAGCCGAAGAAAATATAGTTGGTTTGCTCGACAGTGGAGCTTCTGTAAGCATATTGGGAAAACACTCTCTGGAATTTCTGCGTAAGAATAATCTTAGTTACAACCAGAGTCATTCTTATGTTCGTACAGCGGATGGCTCACGGAATTCTATCATTGGTCACGTAAAGTTGCCCGTCCGTTATGCTGAGAAAACAGAAACCATCCATTTTCACTTAGTGCCCAGCTTACAACAGGAACTTTACTTAGGAATTGATTTTTGGGATGCTTTTGGCACCCCCTGCTGTAATAGACTCCCTGGATATTGATAAGACCACAAAGATCCATCCTCCGCAACACACCCTCACACCAGAGCAAAATGCCCAACTGGAAGATCTCAAACATCAATTTCCTTCCTTTTCGAAGCATGGCCTCGGCCGTACAAAACTGTTGGAACACAGCATCGACGTAGGAGATACTCCACCAATAAAGCAACGTCACTACCCGGTATCCCCAGCGGTTCAAAAGTTGTTATATGAAGAACTGGACCGAATGTTAGCCATGGACGTTATCGAAGAGAGTCAGAGCTCCTGGAGCTCTCCAGTGGTTCTCGTGAAAAAATCTAATGGGAAGGTGCGACTATGTTTAGATTCTCGCAAGGTCAATTCTGTTACCAAGAAAGATGCTTATCCACTACCATTGATAGATGGACTCTTAGGTCGCCTCCGAGAAACCAGATATATCTCAAGCTTAGATCTGAAAGACGCATTCTGGCAGATACCACTCGCAGAGTCCGCTCGTGATAAGACTGCATTCACAGTTCCTGGAAGGCCTTTATATCAATTTAAAGTCATGCCGTTTGGTCTATGCAATGCTCCACAAACTATGTGTCGCCTTATGGACCGGGTCGTGCCTCATCAATTCCACGATCGAGTATTTGTCTACTTAGATGACTTACTCATTACTTCCACTACGTTCGAGGAACATTTGGACTTACTGAGGGAAGTCGCTTCCCTGCTTCGTCAGGCAGGACTGACCATAAACGTTGAGAAGAGTAAGTTCGTTCTTCGAGAAATTAAATACCTTGGCTATGTGGTTGGTGAAGGAGGTCTGAGGGTCGATCCTGAAAAGGTGTCTGCAATTGTAAATTTTCCTAGCCCATCAACAGTTCGGCAAACACGCAGACTACTGGGCATGGCTGGATGGTACAGGAGATTTATCCCAAACTTTTCGAGCATCGCTGCTCCGATCACAGAGCTTCTGAAGAAGGGTGCGAAGTTTCAGTGGACTTCGGAGGCTCAAGAAGCCTTTAAACAACTAAAAGAACACTTATGTTCGGCCCCACTGCTAGCTAATCCAGATTATACGAAGCCCTTCTATATAAGATGTGATGCCAGCACTATGGGAGTAGGCAGTGTCTTATTTCAAAAGTCGGAGGATGATTCCGAAAGGCCAATTGCATTTATGTCCCAAAAGTTGAATTCTGCCCAGAGAAATTATAGTATCACTGAACTAGAATGCTTCGCTGCGGTACTGAGCGTAAAGAAGTTTAGAGCGTACATCGAAGGTTTCCACTTCACAGTCATCACCGACCACCAGAGTTTGAAATGGCTAATGACTCAAAAGGAACTTACGGGGCGACTTGCGCGATGGAGCTTAAAACTACAGTCATTCGACTTTGAAATCGAGCACGTAAAAGGAAGCCAAAATGTAGTGCCGGATGCGTTATCTCGAATGTATCTTGATTCGGCAGAGGCGACTATCTCTGACCTTAGCAAGCTAGATTACCTGGTAGACCTGAAATCAGCACACTTCTCTGACCCTGCTTACGTAGGTTGGAAAGACAAAATCTCTGCTACACCAGCTCAGTATCCTAATCTGCAAGTCACTGAACTGCACATTTTCATTCGTATTGAGGGCGGTGGTGATAACGATCTATCCGATATCCCCAGTTGGAAACTCTGGATTCCTCAAGGGCTCACCAAAGATTTAATTAGAAGGGAACACGAGAGCTCCACTGCAGCCCATGGCGGAATTCATAAAACCCTTGATAGATTGCGAAGATATTATTTTTGGCCAGGCATGCGCCAACAAGTCCGCGCATATATCTTACAATGCGATGTCTGCAAACAAACCAAAGCTCCAAACTGCAGGCTAAGGCCCAAAATGGGAAACCAGATTGAGGTAAAAAGGCCTTGGCAGAGATTGCATATTGACTATATTGGACCCCTCCCAAGAAGTAAACGCGGGAATACCACCATCCTAGTCATTGTGGACCAGTTTACCAAATTTGTCCTACTAAAGGCTTTTCCCCAAGCTAAAACTAAGCAACTCATAGAATATCTAGAGGAAAATATATTCCACTGTTACGGGGTACCTGAGATTATACATACTGATAATGGGCCACAATTTATCTCAACAGAGTTTGCTCGCATGATAGAACGCTTCGGTATTCGCCACACAAAGACTGCAGGATATTCGCCACAGTCCAATGCTGCAGAGAGAGTTAATCGCTCCATCGTGGCAGCAATTAGGTCGTATGTGCAAGAGGAACATACCAACTGGGATTCCCAGCTAAGTGATGTGGCTTGCGCTTTGCGAAACGCAACACACCAGTCGACCAAATTTTCCCCTTATTTCTTACTTTACGGATACCACATGATCTTACATGGAGGTACATACAATCTTCTCCGCCAGATTGATGGCTTGGCAGAAGGTAACTTCGAAGTATTACCAAGTAACTACAGAATTCCACTAGTACATGAGCGAGTGAAAGACCATCTCCGGGAAGCTTACGAGAGAAACGCTCACACCTATAACCTTCGCGCGAGTTACGCATGCTACACACCCACCATTACATTTCTTCATATATACATTTCCTTACTCATCTTTACATTTCTTCATATATACATTTCTTTGTTCATTAAAAATTGATAATTATAAAATTCTAAATTGCATTCTCATCATTTTTTTTGTAAAAATTGTCACTTTAGTTCAGTAGAAATAAGTCACATTTTCACAAACAAGTGAAAACGTGCCGACTTAAATATAAAGACAAACTGTAAATGCCTCGTCAGCACACGAGGCATAAGGAAAGGTAAAATGAACTCAGGTAAGAGTTCAGTTGTAATCGGTATATGAAACAAGTTGCTTCTTTTCCAATAAATTGTTCTGAAAGGTTAAATCGAGTTTTTATTTATTTTATTTTTTTTTTATAAAGTAATTTCCGAGAGTACTTAAGTGGCGCAGTCGGTAGGATCCAGATAACGATCCTAGTTTAACACGATAAAAAAAAAAAAAAAAAAAAAAAAAAAAAAAAAAAAAAAAAAAAAAAGTTTCGCGAGATAAAAAACGACGGTTCATCGCAATAAATCCCGCGGAAAATATCAAAGGATTATTGATATTTACATTAGCGAGAATTTCGACGGAATATCGAGAAAAATCTCTCTAATAGTGATAGTGGAAATTTTTTCCTTCGAAGGTTTATCGAAAAAAAAATATCCAAAACAAATCGTGTAAAGAGTGAAACCCAAATCACTCTGAAGTAACACCAAACTTGTGGATCGGCGAGTTTTAACTCTTAATATCTGGATACCAACAAAAAAGGAGTTCCAACCTCCCATACCAAGGAAATTATTGAAGGATGATAGTGAAATTACTTCTAATTTTGTTCATGTAAGTCAAATATTGATACTTTTCATACCTTTTCATTTTTCCCAAATCCCTATGTTTAAATATACTAAAGAAAAAAAATCAAAACCTAGAACATTTCCATACCTAAAAGGAAGTTTATCAAATCTGTTTGGTCGTGCAAGTACTGAGGATCTCTCTAGTAGTTCAGAAGATCTCAACAATACAGGAAAATTATATGGTAGTTTAGAAAATATTAATAGTGATACAAGAGAAATAGAATTTAACGCGGAAAATATTTATAGTGCCGAGAAAGAATCAAATAGTGTTCCAAATATAAGTGCAAACTGTGAAAACGCGAACATAATTAACATAAATAATACGAATAATATTAATTCCATAGCACAAGAAAATTTAAACATGTCAACAGATCAAAATATAAATGCACAAGTTTTCAATTCCCTTCAACTACCCGTATTAGGAAATATAAGTAATGCAACAATAGACCCAAATTTAAGAACAAATGCTCAAGGTGCTAATGCTTTCCAAACTTCTACAGCAACAAACGCTAATGCAGCGATACAAGTTTTCAATTCCCTCCGAATTCCTGATGCTGTAAAAGATTTGCCAAAATTTAATGGAAACCCTAGACTGTTGCACGAGTTCATTAATAACGTCGAAGAGATCTTATCCTTAGTGGCTACAGTTGATGGCTCTCTCTACGGAAAAATTCTTCTTCGTGCCATTAGGAATAAGATAGAAGATGAAGCTAATGAAGTCTTGAATATGTATGGGACTCCATTAGAATGGGAACAAATAAAATCCAATCTTATTCTTCATTACTCGGATAAGAGGAATGAAACTTCTCTTATCAGAGATTTGCATAATCTCAAACAAGCCAATAAATCTGTGGAAAAGTTTTACAGTGAAATTATTGAAATCCAAGCGGCTATGTACAACCATATGCAGATACATGAAAAAGACTCAAACGTAATACGAGCAAAAAAGGATTTGTTTTCGGGAATGTGTTTAAATATATTTTTATCTGGATTAAGAGAACCCTTAGGTTCCACTGTTCGTGCGATGCAACCCGAATCCCTACCAAGTGCATTCGCCTACTGTATTAAGGAACAAAATATTTCTTATTCCAAATTAGACCAATCAAATTACAACCACAGACAAAGAATCTCCAAATTTCCCCAAGCACCTGTAAGGCAACAAGTTAATTTTCCTCCTCTACAACAACGGCCATCCCAAGTACCGCAATATTTTAACCAACCTCATCAAACATTCAGACAGCCATTTGTGCATAATAACCATCAGCATAGGCAACCATTCAATTTCCAGCAACGACAACCTATGCAAACTAATCAACAACCCAGACCCTTGATATCAAATGCATTTAACCGTCCAAATCTCCCCAAACCAGAGCCGATGGATACCAGTTCCGGGAATACTCATCTAAGACAACAAACTCGTTACCAGACTTCCAAACCTAACACAAATAACTTTGCAAATTTCAATAGACAACCAAATTTTACCAGTAAAGAACTTTTTAATTTTTGTGAATTAGACCCCCAAACCAGTTCCGACAACAATCAGGTTTACACAAACGATTTTTACCAAACAAATTTAGACAGATATTACAATAATAATAGCAACAATGATCCAATACAAAAAGTGAACCATATAAATGAAAGTAATCACCAAAGCTTCGAATTAGACGATTCAAATTTTTATATACCTGCCTCAACGAACCCATTGGATACTTAGATATAAATACCCATGGCTACACACTCCCTTACATTCACATTTCATCTCCCTTCGGTCGACCTCTAAAATTTCTAATCGACACTGGAGCTTCGTCATCATTTATAAATCCCGAATACATAGAACCGCAAGACCTGTTAGAAACCAAACCCACTATTATCAGTACTATTCTTAACAAACATATATTAAATAAAAAAACAATTCTTCCAACATTTATAGAATTCAAACAATTAGGTAAAATGAAATTCTTAGTTTTCAAGTTTCATGGATATTTCGACGGACTACTAGGATTAGATATTCTTACCGCACTTGGAGCCAAAGTCGATTTAGCAAATCAAGTACTAATCACAAAAAATTCCACCATTCCCCTATACTTTAAACCAAACTTCATGTCTGAAAAATATTCAATTCCGGCAAAATCTAAATTTATTGTTAAACTCCCAGTAGACGTACAGAATGGCGATATATATATTAAAGCTCTTGAGATCGCCCCTCAACTTCATATCTCTGAAGGTTTATACCACTCCAAAGATTGGTACAGTGTCGTAGAAGTTACAAACCAATCCAGTCAAGATCAAATCCTCCTTATAGAACAACCACTAAAGGTTAAGACCTTTCTGCCAAACGATTACGCAGAAGTTAATACATTCAATATCGAATATGAAACAAATGCAAATACTTCCCTTAAGGAAATCACAAACTCGATCCGTATGTCACATCTGAACAACGAAGAGAAAAAAGCAATCCTTAAAATATGTCGCGATTATGAGGACATTTTCTTCAATGAGGGTCAAGATCTCACTTTCACGAATCAAATAAAACATAACATTCCAACCCTTGATGATAACCCGATCTACGTGAAATCATATAGATATCCTCATATACACAAAGAAGAAGTCCAACGACAAATAAGTGATATGCTGAGACAGGGTATCATTCAACCCAGCTATTCTCCCTGGAGTTCTCCAGTCTGGATCGTCCCTAAGAAAAAGGATGCCAGCGGAAAACAAAAATGGCGACTAGTCATAGACTACCGCAAGTTAAACGAGAAGACGATAAGCGATAAATATCCATTGCCTAATATAGATGAAATATTAGACAAATTGGGAAAATGCATGTACTTCTCCACGATAGACCTCGCGAGTGGGTTCCATCAAATTGAGATGAACTCTGAGGATGTCAAAAAGACCGCATTTACTGTCGAAGGAGGACATTATGAATACATCAGAATGCCCTTCGGTCTCAAAAATGCACCCGCGACTTTCCAGCGAGTAATGGATAACGTCTTGAAAGATCTTGTAGGGAAAATATGCCTAGTTTATCTCGATGATATTATTATCTTCTCCACTTCACTACAGGAACACTGTGAGAGTCTAAGGAAAGTGTTTCATAGGCTACAAAAAGCCAACTTAAAAGTCCAATTAGACAAATCGGAATTTCTGCGTAAAGAAATAGCTTTTTTGGGACACATTGTGACCACCGATGGGGTAAAGCCAAACCCAGATAAAATAAAAGCTATCAAGGAATTCCCAATTCCCCGAACATCTAAGGAAATAAAATCCTTCCTAGGCCTTCTAGGGTACTATCGGAAGTTTATCAAAGACTTCGCGAAATTAACAAAGCCCCTGACGGCATGCCTCAAGAAAGGAACGAAAATTGAGCTGAACGAACGTTACGTTAAAACTTTTGAAGATTGCAAAGACCTTCTTATCAATGACCCAATACTTCAGTACCCAGATTTTTCCAAACCATTTGTACTCACAACAGACGCTAGTAATTTCGCAATAGGCGCTGTTTTATCTCAAGGAAGCATTGGTAATGATAAACCTATCTGCTACGCGAGTAGAACACTGACCACTTCAGAAACAAACTATTCCACCATCGAAAAGGAATTGTTGGCCATAGTTTGGGCCACCAAATATTTCCGCCCCTACCTCTTTGGATACAGATTCACAATCGTTACCGATCACAAGCCATTGTTATGGCTAATGAACCTTAAAGAGCCCAATTCCAGACTTGTACGTTGGCGTTTGAAATTAGAAGAATTTGATTACCAAATTGTATACAAGAAAGGCACTCAAAATTCAAATGCTGATGCACTAAGTCGCATTAAAATTGGGACAAACGACAAAAATGAAGAAATCCATGTTAATGAAGCAGGACCCAGTACCTCCATGCAAAATACCAGTGGTTCTACCATACATTCAGCAGAAGAAGACCAAAGTGATGGGTTACCTATATCAGAAAGACCGCTGAACGAGTTCAATATTCAATTAATATTTGAAAAATCAAATAAAAGACCTCCCATTTCACTTCAAGTCCCATTTAAAAATAAACAACGGCGAATAGTTAGACTACCCGAATTTACAGAAGAGAATATGACAAGCATTTTCAAAAAATATTTACCCCCAAATAAACTAATTGCCGTATATACTGACGACGATATATTCAAAGTAATCCAAAGCGTCTACTCCAAACATTTTTCTATGTGTCGGACCTTCAAATTAATTCGCTGTACAGAGTTATTAAGGGATATAATTGACGATGACGACCAAGACAAACTTATAACTGACTATCATACCAAGAGTAATCATAGAGGAATAAATGAGACACTCCTACACCTAAAACGAGAAAATTACTTTCCACTCATGAAGGAGAAAATAACTAAAATCATTAATAATTGCGAAACATGTCATCAGATGAAATACGATCGAAAACCACCAAAATTAAAGTTCGAGATTCCTGAAACTCCGGAAAAACCTCTAGATGTTTTGCACATAGATATCTATAGCATCAATCACAACCAGATTCTAACGATTATAGACAAATTTTCAAAATTTGCAGCGGCCTACACGGTCTTAGCCAGGAATAGTTTAACAATGATTAAATCGCTCAAACATTTTATTAGCCTTCACGGCATCCCAAAGAAACTTATTTCCGATCAAGGCTCAGAGTTTACTTCTAGTATATTCCAAGACTTTTGTAAACAATATAACATTGTTCACCACATTACATGTTTTCAACAAACTAGTAGTAATGCCCCCATTGAAAGAATGCATTCCACTCTAACGGAAATCTATAGAATTATTTATGATAAGCAAAGACAAAAGAATCACGAAGAAATCCTAAACGAAACAATTATAACGTATAATAATGCCATACATTCTACAACAAAACACACACCATACGAACTATTCTATGGTAGGACTTATAAATTTAATAAAACTTTAAACTATAATAGTACACATGAATATTTACGTAAGTTAAACGAGTTTCAAGATAAAATATATCCAGAGCTGAAGGCCCAAGTTGAAGAAAAAGTAGGAAAATATATTGATAAATTAAATAAAGGGCGAAATGAACCCCAAAATCTAAAAATAGGCGATGTAGTACATAGAAAAGAATGTAGACGTAATAAGTTGACTCGTAGGTTTACTAAGCATAGAATAAAGAAGAACAATAAAAATTCTATTATCACTGAAGGTAATAAAAAACTACATAAAGGTAAATTAAAAATTAAACGTAAGTTCCAGATTGACGAACGTGACAGGGCAGAAACTGGAAATACAGGACCTGACGGGACATAAAATACTAGCAATGAGACTGGGGACAGCAAGAACGATACAAAAACATAACAACCTACTACACATAGTCAGACTGGATAACTATGAACAGACGATCAACAAAATAACCGAATCATTGAAGACTTTTAACGACTTTGACGAGCTTACGGACTCTTTCAAAATAACTAATTTAAAACTATTAGACTTACAACATAAATTAGATACACTAAAACCCAATATTAGGAAAAGAAGAGGCTTAATCAACGGTCTAGGTACCGTAATCAAAAGTATAACGGGAAATATGGACCATAGAGATGCGGAACGCTTAAACAAGGAAATTGAAAACTTAACTTCAAACCAATCCGAAATGAAGAATCAGGTAAACAGACAAACAGTAATAAATAATCAAATGATAGAACGTTTTGAGAATGTAACAACCCATATTAATACACAGCAAGCTTCTATAGAGAAATATTTGAACCACTATCAAAAAATAGTTGATAATAAAATCACTACCGGTAGAGATATAATAAAGCACAGCCAGTACCTTAACCAAATTAACTATAACATCGATTTATTAAACAATCATTTAACAAATTTAGCAGAAGCTATAGTACTTGCCCGATTAAACATAATTTCTAAACAAATTTTGAGTCCAAGCGAAATTACAGAAATTTATCAAAATCTTAAAAATCAATCAATTGAAATTAAATCCAATGAACATGTTTACGAACTCTTAGGCTTGCAAGCTTACTATTCGGATTCTAATTTAATTTTCAATGTGCAAATACCAATATTATCCCAAGAAACATATTCCATGCTCCACATTATCCCTTTGCCAATAAATGATACAAAAATTATATCCACAAAACCCTATTTAATCCAAAACCTAAGAAGTATTCAATATTTTGACGAAGCATGCAATAGAATAGAAGGCGTTTATTACTGCAAGGAATCAGTCTACCAAGAGACGACAAACACCTCCACCTGTATTGGCCGGCTCATACAAAACAAACCAGCAGAGTGCAAACGCACCGAACAGATACAAACGTCAGAGATATCTCAACCTGAACCAAATTACATCCTCCTAACAAACATTCCGGAAACTCCTATAAAATCTTCATGCGAATTCAGTCACCCACAAATCGAGGGAACACAGCTGATTCATTTCGAAAACTGCTCAGTAGAAATTAACAACATCATCTACCAAGACAGCATCAACACTTACTGGGATGACATTCACATCTACCCAATCGTATTTAATCAAATCAACTTTTCATCAACCATAGAAGACCTTAAACTACAGAAGCTCAAATCCTTCCACGTCGAAAATAAAAAGGCAATCGAACTTCTCGAAATAAGGACAGTTCAAAGAGACTACTATACGCTGGGAACAACCTCAATCCTAGGTTCCATCATCCTGATAATGACAACTTACCTCATATACAACCGAGTTTCTACACGCATAATTAGCCCACCAACTTTGCACAATAGCACTATATGCAATAATCCTCCAAAATCTCTCGAAGAAGGACATCAAAACATAAGGTATCTATGGCCGACGCTTCACACCTAGGGGGGAGGAGTTACGCATGCTACACACCCACCATTACATTTCTTCATATATACATTTCCTTACTCATCTTTACATTTCTTTGTTCATTAAAAATTGATAATTATAAAATTCTAAATTGCATTCTCATCATTTTTTTTGTAAAAATTGTCACTTTAGTTCAGTAGAAATAAGTCACATTTTCACAAACAAGTGAAAACGTGCCGACTTAAATATAAAGACAAACTGTAAATGCCTCGTCAGCACACGAGGCATAAGGAAAGGTAAAATGAACTCAGGTAAGAGTTCAGTTGTAATCGGTATATGAAACAAGTTGCTTCTTTTCCAATAAATTGTTCTGAAAGGTTAAATCGAGTTTTTATTTATTTTATTTTTTTTTTATAAAGTAATTTCCGAGAGTACTTAAGTCGCGCGGCAGATAATTTATAAACCAGGGCAAATTGTCTATGTCCGGAATTTCGTACAGAGCAAGGCCGCAGACAAGTTCGCGGCCAAACTGGCCAACAAGTTCATCAAGGCTCGCATACGAAAGAAGAATGGTAATGTGAACTACGAAGTAGAAAGTATGGATGGTAAGTTTATTGGCGTCTATCACGCAAGCAACATTCGCCAGTAACATCCTAAATCGTAATCAAATATTCTAAATCATTTTATAAAATAAATATCGGTATTCAACTCGCAAAAGAAAGGAGTAATATATATAGAGTAGTTAGACAATAATCTCGCCCTTAAAGTAATAGCTTACTACGATTGTCTAGCCCATTTTCTTATTCCTCCTTTTTTTATATATAATCGCTGCCTATTGATCATACAGGGTAACCATATCATCCTTTCGTAAGACTTATGCCCGGCTAGCTCAGTCGGTAGAGCATGAGACTCTCTGATCTCAGGGTGTGGGGCGTCCCCGCGTTGGGCCTTATATTGTTAGGATTGGACCACAGCCGTAGTGTTCTCTCAGCTTCGGAGAATTCCGCTCTGGAATGGGAACTTCCGAACCTGACCTGTAACGGCTATAATATTTTAAACTCAGTTGCAAAATTCTAATTTCGTGTATCTTGGGCAACAGGGTATATGTAATCATAATTAGTCAGATGCATCCCAAACCCAGTCTCTGGTAAAATAATTTAATTAAAGTAAATGAACTTCTTATCGAAATACACAGAGAAAAAAAAAACAATTTTTAATATAATAAATTGTTGCAAAGTAAAGTCAGTAAATTGAGTCCAAGCGGAAATCTATTGCGAAAAACTCAATAAAATAAATCGCCCACTAAACGTTTCCTTTTGGTAAAAAAAAAAAAAAAAAAAAAAAAAAAAAAAAAAAAAAAAAATGCAATTTGAGCATTCCCGATCACCCAACAAAAATGCTGATCAATCAAGGGTAATGCACTTGGGTAATTTTCCCTGTATCGCCCCTTGGGTGTCATCAAGAAAGGTGAAGATCGAGACCCTCACAGTCTTCAGTTATAGTGAATGGCATACACCACAAATTTCAATTACTTTGTTTTGCTCTATGAGTGGACCCAAGCGCCACTAAGAGTTTGTTTAAGTTTTTTTTTTGTTGCAAGTTGCGATCGAGATTTACCAATCTCCCAATTATAGTGAATTATTTCGTTTTATTTTGCAAGTGAATCTAAACGACACAAAGTGTTCGTTCAAGTTTTTATTTTACTTACAAGGTGAGGTGGAATTACCTTCTCGTGGTAGGGGTGATTTATTTAGCAAATTTTACATATCAGGTGACAGAGATTCGGGTAGTGCTTGAATTGTGTGCTTACACTGGTACATGAATCAACAATAACGATAAAAGCGGCTAGGAAGCGAGCCCCATCTTTTCATAAACGAGGCCTTGCTTTGCTTGGGCACCCAAAGTTCGTTTGCAGGAGACTTTCGGCATACTTATTGAGGAGACGAGAGTCGCCTAACTCCATCCGGAATTAGAGGAAAAAAATCGTATAACCTAATTGTCAACGGGACGAGATTGGGGGAAGGCGGAGAAACAAAAACACAACATACAAGAAAACAAAAAAAAAAAAAAAAAAAAAAAAACACAAGAAAATTTCCTTTTTTCACAGCATTAATCACCAGGTTGCTGAAGCGCTTCATCGCCGGGGAGATTAATATGTAAGTACCAACACAGGTTCCCACCAATTTATATTTTGTCGTGATAGTGTAGTGTTGCAAAAAGAGAAGAAAAAAAAATAAATACAAAACGCTCTGTTTCTCTTGTCTTCTCATATTTCGCTTGGAACCCACATGGTTTATGATAGTCAATTAGATTTGAGTATATTCATAAAAATAATAAAAAAACATTTTTTTTTCTTGTAATACTGTAAAACTTTTTTTTTGTTTTCTTGATTTTATTCATGCTTATGTTTATAATAGAGTATAATCTCCTCCCTATGAGTTATCAATTATCGGGTTACTAGTGTAAGAACTTCGTCTTTAGGGTATAAAACTTAAATTTGTTTTTTTTTGTCTTTTTGTTTATATGTTTGCACATCATATATAGAACAGATAGTAGCGTAACGTCCTTAGTTATACGAATTGTTTTTCTTAGTTCCTTTTAAGATATACAAATATTAGTATACTAACGAAATGGTTTTAGCTATAAACTTTTTTTTTTTTTCTCCTATTGATACATAGAGTAGTTTAATGACGCAGTGAATTTTGTTTCCCTAGATCAAAAATTTTTTTTTCTTTCTTTCCTTCTTTGTTTTGTTCTCGTCTTTTGTGTTCTCGTAGATATACATACATATAGGTACATATATATATTACATATAAATATATTACCACCATGGGGATGCTTAGATGATAACTATCCACACATGTTCTTGTAGTAGTGTAGACCCTTATATTAATGTTTTTTTTTGTGTTTTGTGTGTGTTTTGAAAAATAAATAAAATAACATGGTAATAGGATAAATATCTGTTTCGTTTGGTGCTGGGTTCAGTTGGGGTTTTGGGAAGATCAAGATGCCAGGAGGCGGATGCAGTTGCAATCTCTCCTATGAGTTTGGTGAGTAGGGCAGTGGGATGGGGTTTCAAGTAATCCAGAGGGGCCTATCATTCAGAGTGGGGTCCGTATTCCCATCTTTCAGTTTCTCTATTTTTTTTTGTTTGTACTTTGTTTTCTTTCTATCTTAATTATTCCTCTAGAGCGGTACAGTAATAGGTGGTTGAACAGCGAGCAAGAACCTAACCCAGCCCTGAGCTTGAGCCGGCAAAAAGCCTGTACCGTGCTCGCCTAAAGATCAACCTCCATTGTCCCTCAACAACCTTAAAAGGGACATAAAGTAGCCATGACCAGTCATCTGCCTCGCTGAGTTGAGTGGTCGAGAAGCGGCCACGCTGAGAGGTATATATGACTGGCCGGAAGGTTACACTTTGGAAATGGATGAGATGGATACCAGTTATCAGTATTTTGATGAAGATGTGTTGCCAATTTAGATAGATAAACTTATTTGTGTTAATATATACAGAATATGTTTTGTTATTGTTGAACCGAATTATTGTTTCTTTGTTCTTTAGAATGAATCTATAAGTACGAAATAAATTTATGTAACCAAGTTCTTTTCTTTCATAAACCAACTCCATTCAATAAAAAATCAATAATTCCCATTTTGAAAATTTTAGTAACAAAAAATAATGATAATTATATGAAATTACTTTTTGATATCGGATACAAATTCAAATGAATTTGTCTTTACAAAGTTCAAAGAAATTACTTTTCACTACTTTTCGGAATAACAGTTTTCCTTATTCTACCCACAGCAATTGCTTAGAATGAAGTTATGATAAGGACGGTGCTCATGTGAATTGACATATTCCAAAGAATCAGCACCGCAGCAAACTATTAGAAACGAAAAAGTAGAAGAAGCTACACAGTGTACACAGAGTCGGTTTTAAAAAGCTTAGTATTCTAGAATTTGTATATTGTTTTTACTGAAATTTTTTTTAAGCTAATAAATTGGTTTATTTAAAAGCTTAAAGCTGTAAACTGTATGCAAATTTGTAGTTCTTACCTGCTACATTAATTTTTTACCTGCATTATCCAAAAAGTCAAATGATCAAATCATTTTGAACTAAACTTAAAAATACGATTTGTCGAACTGCAAAAATATTTATCTAAATTCGTAAACCTCAATGCAACTTTCGGGTACGTGATTTAGCTCGATTGATTGAAATAGCTCAGAAGATCTGTGATAATAGTAGCCCTCCATTTTTCCTTTTGATTTTGTAAAGCATATGTAATAAAAACCTGCAAACGATGCTCCGTTAATGTCCTTAATTGTGTGGTCAGGTACCTGAAATAGAATATTTTAGTTAAAAAGCTATTAACAAATTATAAATCAATAAGTTTTTTTTTAATATTTAGACTTGATTATATTTTACATTCATTTAATTTTTCTATTTATAAGTTTTGATATCCAATGGAGAATTTCAACGTTCATTATTATCCTACATACTATGCCTTTGCACAATGTTCACTCTAATGAGTATGCCGCTTAATCTGCATAACTGTGTGCGGTATCTATTACACAATACACAAGCATTATCTAATTATTTCAATGACTGGGGTCTATTACAAAGATAATATATGTATTTTTCTGGATTTTATCCATAATTAAAAAATCTTATGATCTCTTTAGCCTTTATTACTTTATGGTATTAGGTATGTTTTTTACCTAATGTAAATAATGCAAAGTCTAAGAAAGAGTTTCATGATCGAAATAATTCTAGGGTTAGGCTATAATATGTCATCAATTATACAATTGGCTCTTATTTGTTAAACTTGCCACACAAGATTATCGCTAAACAATAAGATAAACATTAATTTTTGTCTTTATGATTTCTAAAAGAGGAACTGCAGCTGAAGCCGCAAAATTTAGTGGAGAAGATACTGCATACAAATGACGTGGAACAAACCGTTGAATATACAGACTGCATGCAATTGAATTCATCATTCAGTTCGACAATTTTTTTTACCACATAACCTATCCGAAAAAATTCGCTTGAATTTAATCACCAAGTTCGTCAATTGGATACTACATTAATGATTCTTTGCTTGCGAGTCATAGAAATAGACCGATTATATACTTTAAGCTCTACTGAAGTATTTTTAATTTTATTCTAAAATATATTATTTTACTAAAATGCAGAAAAATAATAAATAAATAAAATAATGCTCTTATAATGCTGCGTGTCTGCAGGCAACGATGGAATGTTTCTTAAGATGGAGGAAGATCACCAGCCGCCATGGTCGGTTAGTATTTATAGAAACAAAGTACATATATAGTATATACATATATATCTCACGTATATTTTGCTTTCAATAACTCTTTAATTATTTTGACTATGCTTTTACTGTTTAAGGGATAAAACATTCTAACTTCCACAATTCTTTAATTATAAGTAATTTTTATCTTTATTAATAATTTCCACAACTCTTTGCTTATACTTTTTTTTTTCTTTATTATATACCTTACCGTTGGAAGGGGGAATCTTTGAAGTTGTTCTATCTTTAGTTATTTTAAGAATACTATCCCGATTGTACTATCGATCGGAAATTTATAGTGAACGCCATCTTCTCTTGATCAATAGCAAGAATATTTCTGTGTGCTAGAGAGCAGACCACGCCCCTTTTACGTTAAAGCTCTAGCAAATGGAAGATGCAGTAAGACTTTTTGTGTTTTCCCTCCAGGCAATTCTTATACGAATTAGCGAGTATCTCTTCGATACCGTGGGCTGGCTGAACAAATGATGCGATTTTTAACTGAGAAAGTGAAATTGTTTACTGCACTCGTGCGGGAATGCTTTGCTTGCAATTTGATACACTCGATTGTTTGCAATTGAGCGTTGATACTTCCTCATGTTTGAATAATTAGAACAATTGGATGTTTCATGGTACACAATTGGGTTTTATTTTTGCTTCATTGCAACAATTCTTAGATATTTTGACGGCCGCCTTTTGGATTATCTTTTGTAATTTGTATTACTGGCTTGGTTCGTGGCTTATGATAGGACTTGCATGCTATCTTTTTATGTTTAGGGAAAGTATGTTTTTATGGCATCCTTTCTAGGGAAAGTAATGAGTGGCCTTGTAATACTATTAGTATGAGAATAATGGTGTTTTAGAGCCGCCACACATTACAATAAAGGATTTTACTTCAAACTTAAATCATGTCATTTTATAAACGCATTTGTCAAGTATTTTAAAAGATTTCTTTGAAATATGATTTACTATGTACAAGATTTTAAAGAATCTTCATTTTCATGATGGTGTCAATAAATGAAAGCATTTGCTCCGAACCACACCGAGTAAAATTTCAATCGCATATTACAGCAGTCCAATTGCTTTTAAACTAGTATTCAGCAGAATGCGGTAATGTACTTAAATCCAGACACATAAAACGTGAGCCTGAATTATTTGTTATATCACCGAAACCATTTTTCACACATTTGAATTTCTAAAAGTAAAATACATATTATAAATATAACTCACCAGAAAATGTTCTTTCCACCGCATAAAAACGTAATCACTTTTTGCTAAACTATCATAATCAAAATTATCTGAATTAAATGTGTTGGTATAATCAGCAAAAGCTTCGAATTTCCCCTGAAAGAATCAAGTTTAAATACAGAAGTCAATTTTAAAATAAAATAAATATACCCAATGTCCTCTATCTACGTCTTCATCCGCATCCCATTTCCGTGTTAAAAAAGGGTATTTTTTTGAAATTATCTCACCATCGAAAAATGTTGTTAGTGTGGGAAACTCGAACGTGAGACCATTTATTTTTAAGTAACCACAGAGAAATGAATTTTCCTCATCTACATGCTGGAAACAACATAAAAAAAATAAAAAAATAATAATATGTAAACAAAGTGAAGTGAGTTGATTTAACTACCTGCAGAACGACTTCTACATCATATGAGTTGCCTTTGGATTTTTGAAATCCCTGAAACTTAGACCCATTATAGAGTAGGGTTTTGGCAACGCCAATCTGTTTCGAATTTGCTGGCGGCGGGGGAATTATTTCATCTTTTACTGGCATTTGTTTCTGATTGGCTTTCTTCGGGGTATATATTAGAAAATATTATGATCTTTAAAAATTTCGATAGTAGAAATCTGTAAGTTTATAAAAAAAAGTATTTATTACTTTTATTGAAATAAAGAGATTTAGATTGTATATACGTTATGTAGAGAAATGAAAAAAATACAAATTACAAAATGCAAGGTAATCTCACGCAATTCGTTATATCACTTTGCTTCCTGAACCATGCAAGAAATCTATGAATAAATAAAACTAAAAACCCAACAAGATGCGAAGAACTTAGCCAATTAATATGGTATCGACACAGCCATGAAATTTTTTTTTAAGAAGATGGTCCAACATCAATTGGGCGGTTTCCTGGTTAATCACAACCACACGTATTCACCATGTCCAAAACAAAATACATGTCAGTGTTGAGCGTAGTCACTACTTTTGTAATCAGATTAATAATAATGATTATATTAATCATTATTACCCATCAATCATTAATACCGATTACTTGGAGTAATCTTGAGTAAAATGTAATCATCAGAATCATCAGGTAATTAATGATTAATCAAATGTAATTGTCATATGATTACATGATTAAATATTTAAATTACAAATAAGTTTTCATTTGTAATCTAAAAATTTAATCATGTAATCATGAAGAAGAAATTTTAAAATTGTAGTTCTAAGGTAACTGATATGGAAAGACAGTAAGATAATAAAAATTCATCATAAAAATGTGTTTTTTTTTTGATCATGAAAGCATCTGACTTTTGTAGATATCGGATACCTCAATAGTACTCCAGAAATATTTTCGTAACGGCCATCCAAGTTTCCTTGGTTTGATAGGTGTAATGCCGCGGACTGGTGATACGGGCAATCGGGCGGTTTCCTGATTAATCACAACCACACGTATTCACCACCGAAACCTAAATATAAACAGTAACTTTGACAGGGCGAGGAGTCAAGGTAGCTACAACGACACCTACAGGCAAACAAGAGGCTACGCGAATTAAAACTTGGTACTGAAAGCCTGTATAACAAATGTTTGCGTATGTCAGCTGCAAATTTCCGTAATTTTTTTTTTTTTAGTTGCGCCTGCTATGAGGGAGATACAGTGATGAAAAATAGGAGCAGGATGAGAGAAAGATTGGCAATAACACTCCGAACTCTGACTACAGATAAGATTCCTAAAAAAGATTTCCTGCGCCATTATCTCATACTTATGCCGATTTAATTTTTTTTTTATGGTGACTCCTATCGTTCTCTTATATATTTGTTTATAATTCCAGTACAAACCACAATATTTTAAAAAATGTCGCAGAACGTTGTTTGGTTGTATTTAAGATTTTGAAAAATGAACATGTAAGTTCTTATATCTGAATAGCAGATAACAGTAAATTTTGGGAAGGCTGAAAGAATGTAGGGCTTCAAATACTCCAATTTGCTCATATACACATCAGCAGATCCCAGTCCACTTTTCCTTGTTTTTCTTAACTCATTATTAAGTTGGGTGCAATCGACTGATTTCTTCTCCATCTGTGTTAATTGTTGAGCTATTTATTTAATCGGAGAACGTTTCGTATAATTTTTGAACTCCTCTTGCAGACATTAATTGTCAAACTCTTTTCTTTGTCAACTCAAACTATGAGCTCTAGCTACACTAGTCTAGGACGCTGTACTCACGCTCACATTTAGTGTAAACACTTAATCTAAACTCATATGTCTCTTATATTAGCAAACATTTTCATTTGTTTTGCTCATTCCCGTGGGAAAGGTTCCATTTCCTAGTCATGTAAATACTTAAGGTGTAAGAAAAATAATAAATTATGTTAAGTTTGATAAGGCAACGTTTACGGATGAATTAATTACAGGTAATTTTAGTAATATTGGAATGTCTAACGTAGACCTTGATGCTGAGGAATTTGAACGAAAACTAAAAGCTATTTTATTCAAGATGACAAGAACAGATGGGCAAAATGGTTCAATAGTGAATTAAGGATCTTAAAACGAGACACAATGCAGTTTTATAACAGGTACAGAAGCTGAATGGAAAAATTATAAAATTGCTTGAAATTTTATAAAAATAAGTATATAGAGGCGAAAAACAGATATATAGAAAGGAAAATAAATGAAAAAGTAGGAGATCAGAAGGGCTTGTAGAGAACTTTGAAGAAACATGTCCTGATTGAAGCTGAAAATGTAATTCGCGAAATATAAGTGAGTAATCTTGTAATAAATACTGAAGATGAAATTGCAAACACTCTTAATAATTTCTTTGTAAAAATAAAGCCGATATAAACAGCAGCATTCTAAACGATGCTTGTTCTGATAGTATACTCCTGCGTAATATACAGTTTAGAGTTTTGGGAGCTAGATCTCATCACATGCGAGGAAATTGTAAGATCTGAATATAAAAAATGATTTCAATCGCTTAAAATGTAAAATAATATTAGAATGTATGGATTAGGTTTTGCCATCATTGCTTAGAATAATAAATAATTCACTTTCTACTGGTGTTTTTCCCGAAAGTTGGAAGCAATCAATAATAAGACCTGTACCGAAAATTAAAAATGCCCGGGCACCGGAAGGTTATAAACCCATTAATATGTTGCCCGTATATAAAAAAGTATTGGAAGAAACTGTTAATATTCAATTAATGACATATATAGATAAAAATGAATTGATGAGTTCGGAACAATCTGCTTTTCGTCGTAATAATACTTGTGAATCAGCTATAATCTGGATTCTAAATAAGTGGAAAGAAGAGGTTGAAAACGGAAAGGTAATACTGACAGTTTTTCTTAATTTGAAGTGTGATTTCGAAACTTTGGACAGACATTCTATTAGGAACGATGATTAAATATGGAATACATGGAAAGAAACGAAATTGGTTTAAAATCTATTTAACAAACAGAACGCAGAGGGTTAAAATAAACAATACCTTATCATTACATGAAATTATAGAGCACGGAGTTCCACAAGGATCGATATTGAGTGTAGCACTCTTCTTATTATACATAAATGATATTAAAAGTGCATTATTAAATTCACAGGTGTCATTGGTTGCAGATGATACGCTGCTATATGTAGCAGATGATGATGTCTCCAGGTGTGAATTGCAAAAGAGCTGTTTAATTGGCTATCAATGAATAAATTAAAGGTAAGTATTAGTAAGACAAAGTGTATTTGTATAAATGAAAGGGGCTAAAGAGTAAACGTTGTAAAGGCTATTCGGGATATAAATAATCTCGGTGTTACCATTGATGATGAGAAAGTGTGCAATAAAATAGTAAAAAAAGTAGGCTTTCTGAAAAGGATCCGTAGAAAAATATCGAAAAAGTGCTCAATAACTATTTATAATACGGTAATTATCCACATATTCACTATTATTCTTCAATTCTATGTTTGTGTAAGATGGATTATCAAAACAGACTACAAATTTTGCAAAACAAGGCGATGCGGGCAATATCAAAGTCCAATTTAAAGAACTCATATATATGATATGCTTGAGTCACTTAAATGGTTCAATGTAATCCAAAGACTTAAATTTAATGCATTGATTTTAATAATCAAAATAATATTGGTTTGTATCCAGAATATTTGCAGAGTAATTTGAATTACGTATCAGGAGAGAACTACAGTTTGAGAAACGTTGAAAACTTCCGCTTACCGCTGTATAGGAGAGCTAATGCACAATAGTTTGCTTTATAAGGGACTGCGATTATATAATTCCCCCCACCAAGAACTTAAACAAGAAATTAATTTAAATATTTATAGAAGAAAACTAAATTTTTTACTTAAGAATACTTCATTGTAGTTATGTAGTAAATGAAATGTATTTAAATTAATAGTGTAAGTGAATTTAAAAAATTAATTGTACTAAATTTTAAATTTCTTAGGAAGCTTGCGTACAACAAAAATTTTTTTTCCTTTAAAATATTGTTATGAATGTCTGTAGAGTTTATAAACTAATAAATAAATAATAATAATAATTTGAGCCACACATATAATGCGTAACAACGACTTGTGAATAGAAAACTTTGTTTTGCTCTATTTGTGCTCGCTTCAGTAGACAATCAGCCTAATAATTCAAGTTGCTTGAGTTCGAAAAAAGAATCTTTTTCAAGGCCCAAATGAGATCATATGGCCGGTCCGGTTCGAATACCCGATAGCACTACACCTACACAACACGATAAACTAAAGGTCAACTGGATGAATGATAGCATTAAGAATAGACTAAATAGAGAAATAATTGAGAAGAGAAATTTGTCGGTGATTTTCTCTTCCAGACTCCAAAAGTAGTACTGGTTAGTTTGCCAATCGATCTTCTATTAATTGAGCATCTATTGATTGACGGGGAATTGGCCAGGGTCTACTAGTTAGTTTTTTTTATTGCTTTGTATGAAAACGACGCTTTACACCGTATACAAAATACATGAATTGAACGATTTTCATACTAGCTCACTTCAAGAAATCATATGGTATACGGGAATGCACTATGATTTGAAAAGTATATATTTATGCATACTAGTGATAGTGGCAGTCAACTATGTTAGCAAACATAGCTCACCCTCTCTAGGCAAGGTGCTGTGACAATTGTGAGTGGCCTCGGTCCTTGGTCGTGTGCTTCCTCAACTAATTTTTCCTACAACTTTAATAATAAAAAATGCTATAATAACATTTCTATTTACTTTCGTAGTGTGCTCAACATATGTACGTACCTTAAACATAAAGCTTTATTAAGTTGAGTACCCGTGACAGAGGCACGCATTGCGTTCATAGAAAGTTACATAGTAGATTTATATTATAGCAAAACAAATAATAAAAGATTACTATTATTTATTACATTTACTCAACTAGCCTTAAGTTTGTTACCCACTGAGTTGAAGGATTTGTATTGTCTTATTTTATATTTTATATTCAAACTTAACTAATCTTAAGCTTCTATTGTATTTAACCAACTACGTAGCTATCTAAGATGTTCTCGATGCACGAGCTATTGGGATCATTATTATGATTACAGTCATAATTATGGTTTGTAATAGTTTCCCACTTACACTTTGATATTGCTATATTCACTCATCAAACCCCAAACCCAATTTGGGTATCTACTTATCTGTAAGAACTGTCTGCGGTCCATATATTTTGTTATTTTTTGCTTTGTCCAACCATTTTTATGCTTGTTCTAACCAGATATTATTATTATTATTGTTTATTCTGTTGTTATTGTAATCTATTTCTAAGATCGCTAGAATAATTTGAATAGTTGTAGTGTAGTGTAGAATAGTTGAAATGCGCTGTTTTACGTTGCTTTATGCAGGCATTTATAACTAAATGCTTTTTGAATTCCATTTAAGAGTAATGAGAGCTTAATGATTCACATTGTAGCAAAATAACAGACAAATGAGAGTAGTAATAACTTAATAACTACATAGTATAGTATAGCAAAGTATGATAAACATTATAGTAAAAAGCCGGAGTTACCAAAATTATTTCTAGTTTTAGTTTTTTAGTGAATTCAGAATAAACTACTTAAGTTACAAAACAATACAATACAAAAATGCTTTATCGAAAGACTCTGGCCCAGGGCAACCTGTCCAATGTCCACCATCGAAGATTGTTACATTTAAGAGAAGATTAGTGTGATATAATAAATTATTCGCCAAAAATGTCTCAACATTTGTGTTAGTTCTTTTAAACAATTACTTACGTTACTGCGTACCAGACATTTTTATTTTATTTAGATATATATATTATTAGTCTTCTAATTGAACTAACCTGACCAGGTATTAAAGAATAAATTCTGTTTATACTATGAAAATTAAATAATAAACTTTTGCTAAATGTACAATAAATTAAATATTTTCTAAATAGAAAGTCCTTCACTTGCACCCATAACCTAAATTAACGCGTCTTTTTACAGATCCATAGTACATAAATAAATGCTACAATGACCAGCTGATCGCAGGGCGAATTTGTTTTTGTTGCGTAAATTCTATATTGGTGCACATTTATCATGCATGAAAATTTATTTTAATTGTGAAAATGACACAATTTCAATATGCGCATTTTAATCGCTTTATTTTCTTTTGACTAGGAAATAAAACACAAAGCAACTGGTTTGAAAATTTGCCCAAAACAGAATAATTATTTTTCGTACGACCACAATACGAGTAAGAATTACGACAAAGTACACAAACCAAAATATTGTGAAATTCACGTACAATTAAACTGTATTCAAATTAAATGATATCAAGATAACTACTGATTTAAATCACAATTTTAAGAATTACTCCACCTTCACTCTATTCACCTTTCATTTGACAAAACTTCAAAACTTTGACACAATGGTCAGAATCGAAGATTAATACGCTTTTCCACAGTTGCGAAAAAGAGAGATCAACACACTGCACAGGGCGTACACTCCGCATCAGAAAACTCTGTGCTACCAACCTACTAAGCCATAGCCCACACAGGGGAGGATATTGGCACTTTTTATGGTGAGAAGTATTCGGGGGTAGCAAAAGTCCGTGCTACCAAGTTTCGATCGAGAGTACGGGCTATACCAAGGCCCAACCCAGACGAGAACATTTTAGGGGAGGACGGAATTTGGCTTAAACGTGCCAAGCAATAATGTTCCTTCGCGTAGTTCCTTATAAGATTACCGAAATTAATTGTGTGCGTGTTCAATTAAGTCGCAGTTTTTGATATAAACAATAACTGTATCACAAATGGGCGGTTTGCTGTAGTATTGGTATGCTGCCCGTACTACCGATCGAAACTTGGCATTTCGGCATTTTTCCTCCCCCGAATACTTCTCACCCGTAAAAAGTGCCAATATCCACCCGTGTGAGCCATGGCTTAGAAACAAAACATTAGGCTGCAATTTGTTTTAACTTAATTTTGCTGTGTGAACGACAGTTTTGGGCTTTAAGACCTGTTTAAGATGAAATTTTAGTTTTTCCTCCCTGACGAGTATACAAAAAGCAGTGAGAGTGAGCTCTTACTGCATGCTGTACCCGGCACGCTAGGCCTTTTAATGTGTCGGTGCCTTCGACGACTTCATAGCTTGATTATATTCCGGGGGTTACAGATAAGCCCAAAACCAAGAGATTTCATGTACCCCCGGGGATTTAATATATGGGGCTCTAGTAGCCAGTATACATAAGTTTCGATAATGATACAAAGACTAAAAAGGTATGGCCGGAAAATCTGTCAATTGGCAAGCCCTTTGGCGAGCATTGTCAGAAATTTGTTCGTCTCAATTTCAATCGTCGTTATCATAGTGGAAAACAATTTCTTTGCTTTCCCACTAGCACATAATACTTTTCTCGAAATGATTTAAACGAAGATACTAATGTTTTGGTAAATATTTTAATATATTCAAAACGTATAATAAATAAATAAATAAAATACGAAAAACTCAAAACAAATTCGCTGGAAATGACTTTAGTCACCTCATGACGTACAACAAAAACTTCCACTCGAATCGGCTATACTTAAATCCTTCGGAAATGTCACAAAGGGCCGACAATTCTCATTCTCATAAATCAGCTGTAGAGGAGCCGGAAATTATCCGGACCTTTTCGGAATCTTCCACAGACTTCTGTCAGTTGGTTGGGTTGTGACTTTGACAATACAATGTTATTTGGCAAACAACAATGATAATTGCGATGCGATCGGTTGCGATCTTTTAATTAGTGGCTTTGAGCTTTTTATGTGTTTCCAACTGCCGGCTCCATCGATTCGTATCGTACGTAGGTGGATATATAATCGAGAGAGGAATATTTTATCAGATCAGTTGGTTTCATTCAGTAATCAGTTCCAGTTTAACGTGGTATAAATTTGCGTTCACGTCGGTTTATTGTTTTTTGTTTCAACTTTTGTATTATAAATGGGTGACTCTTTTAAATTACAACCAAAAGGTTTTGCCACGAAAGCTATTCATGTTGGGCAGGATCCTGAGCAATGGACGAGCATGTGTGTCGTCCCTCCAATTGTGATGAGTACAACTTTTAAACAGGATGGACCTAGCGAGCATAGGGTATTCAATTTTATAATTGGTGCGCTTGTTACATTTTTTGTTCATTTAGCGTAAATTCTCGCAGATAGCTAATTATTATCATGTTACTAGGCAATAGAGCTTGTAACCGTGGTGGTTATAGCAATTTATTTTAATTAGATAATCGCACTACTTAGAAGCAAAATCATGTTCGTGGTTTATTAGTAGGTACTATATGTAAAATGTTGTCACTACGGCTGATAGTGCTATCATGCCATTCCATTAATTAGCTCCAAGTTTTCTAGTATGCTATAGATAAAGAAGTTGATTGTTTTTCCAAAATTAGATTATTCTATGATGTGGCTGCTTTTGAATAATAAATTGACTTAAAATTTGAAATAATTTACCAAGCATACTACGTATTCCTTGAAGAAATTTTACTTTCCAACTAGGAAATTTTTACTCTTTTAAATGATCTGAATGTGGAAAAGTTAGAATCCCTTAATTTAATTTGACTTAAAATCGAGGAAAATAGTTGCCTGAAGTAAGTACCAACATACGATAATAAAACTAACTGAAGGAAGCCCTATAACCGCGGTATTTAGAAGACAAATTATGTTACATATAGGTTGTGATGTGAAGATGGAAATATACTGAAAGTTGTTACCGTAACAATTCATTTAACAAATATTCACTTATTCTCTTGCTTAAGGCCATATACAACGCTGGGCATATCGAAAGTAAGGATTGGATTACAGCGTGGCATTTTATCATAACACACAGTAAATACCTGCCACAGCCCCACAATGCACTTGCTGGCTCGATTCCCAATATGACTGAGTGTTGGCGATTTTCATCAGTCTGTCTGTGCCACAGTTGCCACTCGAAATTTTTCTAATGTACTTTTTTGGTGTAGTAATTATAATAATAGACCGAAGTAGGCAACACCACTTGAAAAAAATATACAAAACTAATTCTCACATAAACATAATCCTGTAGAGTAATTAAGAGTATTTAACTGAAACTTGCTTTAAAAAAACTTTATAATGTTTATGTAGTATATACAAAATTAGATTATAAATATTTCAGTGGAGTCGAAATTTGTGCAGCTTAAGTTTTTTTTTATGATATATAGTAAGTAGAATAGGATTATTAACCACATCAAATTTAATCTGTTCTTTTTTAATTTTATTTATACAAAACCATTACAATTTTTTTTTAAAATATTGACTTGTTTTCAATTGCAATTACATTACTATGTATTTTTTCATCCCCCTTCCAGGCAGCTAGTGCTGATATAAGAAAGAGGCTGAAAATTTGTTTGCCTGAATGCAGAATTATTGTTTATTATGAAAATACCGCATTATGATTCTTCTTATCATGATCAGCCATTTCTACTGCATAGCTAATGGGTGTTTTTACTAGGACATTTAGGATATAACACCTACAATTTAATCTTAAGATCACTAATAAGCCTAATATCATTCTATGTTTTATGTTATTATATTGTTGCGAGCGTGGCCTTTGGTTCGTTATTTAAAACACAATATTAAATAATTAATATATAAGTTCTTTATTTCACTTAAATCATATAAAGTTCACAAACCTTCAATTAATCAACTCAACTCTAATTATCGCTAACACTGTACTTTCAATTATCGCAATCTAATTACATACAACACTTCCGCCTGTTTATTACTTTCGCTTGTTAACACTGCAACGTCTAAGACAAGACTCTTTTCTTGGCGGTGACAACTGTTAGTTTTATACCCTAGAAACTCTCCGGATTATTCTGGAGTGTTCTATTCCAAAAGCTTCTTGACTGTTCTATTCATTCTTATTCCCGAACCTTCCTGTCGATTCTATAAACGACTCACCGAACCTGAAGTCGTTTACTCTCCATTGCCAGTAGATGTCACCAGTTATCTCTTTCTATTGCACGTAACAATATGTTATTGTAATGTAATGTTTCAAGGCTTACAGAGTTGCTACATGCTGAGGTCTACTGATATACAAACTACTCAGTATTTACTAGGTTATAAGCTTACAATTTTCGTTCACTGTACCATCACTACTGCTGCGACTATTATTCACAAATAAAACGAGTCAAATTCAAACAATTTATGGGAAGAAAAAAAGAAATAGGCTTTACATGTTATTGTTGCTTATAAAAGAGAAAAATCTTTCAGCACATGAGCTGCTTTGGACTAGTGCTAATAAATTCAAAGCTAAAGTCAACATTGTCCTAAGCATATAATCCCCCATCCCATTACATTTGTTGATTATATGAATAAATGAGCACAGACATGTAGAATTTTTAAATTGTTAAGGGATTTGCAAAAAAAAAAAAAACCGAAAAGCTCAATTTATTCCCCTTTAAAGCAAAACTTTTGTTCCAATGATTAATAAAATCAGGAGAAATAGGATAAACTAAGAAAATAGTGTTTATTTCAGATTTTTAAGCAAAACACAATTTTAATGTTTTATCCGCTGATGAATTTCTTTCCACACTGTGGAACGTTTCCAAGTCAAAATTTTTCCGATCTTGAGAGAATCACCAAAGTTTGACCCATCATTTTTTAACGTGTTTCTGTTTAAATTCGCTATGCTCTAAAGAGATTTAGTGGGTGTAACTTATGCTGGATTCTCTGATGGTTTTGGGAAAAACGAGAATTTTATTTTACAGATATATTGCATCCCCTTTCGAAGAGATGTATTTTGTTTTTTAAATTATAAAACATCTGCTGCTGACAATTACACGGTTGCTTAAGGGCTTAAGTGGGGCAGGGGTGGTAACCACAGAAAAAAGCTCCCGATTTCTGTTTTCAAAAGCTTAGTGGAACATAAAACGCACAAAAATATTCAACTCCAAAACGTGCAAAGCCATGCTGTGTATGCATTATACGCGCCTTTTATCATATAAAACTATGTAATCACTTTCAAACGACAAAACACTTTTTGAGCATGCAAGCTGCGGCCTACAAGTAAATCAAAAAGGACATCATTCCATCTTACGGTGATGAAATGAATTAAAAACGCCAAACTGTACGCAAAATACAAAAACAAAATTTTTTTGCAGCTATTATTGGCTTTATTTCCTTTATCATTATTCAAAATAACCAGAAAAGGGTTTGATGCTCAGAAAATCTTTGAGAGTATACCGGCCTACGTGAACACCACTGGTCGATTCCAAACCATTCTGGGAATTCATATCATATATTACTGTATGTTTCTTTAATTGACGATAAAATTCTGAAGTTCATTTCTAATCTTATTACGTGAGCTGACTACTGTTTACATTTTCAAGATTTCATTCAATAACTACCTCACAGTAAAAAATGTTGACTAAATCTTTATAATGTGTTCACCAAGTATGCAAACGAAACTGATGCTGATGATGTTTTCTCTTTCGCTCCACTTATAAACACTTGTTTTACGTAACGGTTTGGTTTTTGCTTTATACATCGCATATATTGCTTCATAGCGAACTTCTAATTCTAATTGTTACAGATAAGTAAAAAAAACAGTGAATAAATCCTTCAGATTTGCCTACATTAAAATATTATTATTTTTGTAATTAAAAAAATTGTATTTTTATTAAACAGGGATTTGAATATGGCCGAAGCGGAAATCCCACTAGAAATGTTTTAGAGAAATGTTTAGCATCACTTGATAATGGCAAATTTGGGATAACCTTTTCTTCGGGTTTGGGCGCAACAACAGCAATACTCTCTATGCTTAATGCCGGGGATCATGTAATTGTGAGTGATGATGTATACGGCGGGACTAATAGGCTTTTCAGGTAAGCAAGCAAAATAACTTCTTTTTTTCTACTCATATATGCATGCATGTATGTATATTTATTTAACCTATAAAGAGTGAAAGTAGAGTTAATTAATAATAGAAAATGTAATATGTTTTTTTTCTATTCGCGCTCATTGGCTTATCTAACGATTTTTATGAAATTTGGTACCGTTTGTCCACTTCTAGAGGAGTTCTAAGAAGTTCATCCTTGCATAGAGTGACTTTTTTTTTTTTATAGATAGTGTAATTACTAAAAACTAAGGTTAATTACAGAGATTCTAACTAGACAGTTCAAACTATATAAACACATACATCGTATTTGCATGGCAAAAACCGATGTAATTACACCCTTGGGATTCAGAGCATGTCTTCTGCGAATTGATTTCTTTCATTTGGCTCAAATTTTTAAGGCCTGGCAAACAACCAAAATGTGTATGCAAAAAAAAAATAATAAACCGACCATCCATTGAAACAACTGACTCCGTCTGTTTGTGAATCCTCTTAAAAACCTTGTATAGGTTTTTGTTTCAGGTAGTGTTTGATAATTGAGGAGTTCCGCAGATGTTTTGTGTATGTCTTGTTTCTTTAGTGGCAACTTTATACTTCTCCACACTAGAAGAACTTGTGGCATATAGTCAGTGTAGTATTTTTATGTTGACCTTCATCATGTAAGGTTGACAACTTACAACTTGTGTGTACGTTATTCTTTTCTATCTGAATTCGGTGTTCTTGGGATTTGTAGAATGAATGGCTCCAATAATTACACGTATTACATTTGTTATTCGCATTCACTCTTTCAATCTCCGATATCTCCATGTAAGTAGTATACCTTAAAGTCAGATTTTATCGTTGTGATGACATAACAGACATTTCCCGATAACGATTCTTTGTTTTTATTATACCCTGAATGATGCAATCATGGGGTATATTAAAAGTGTGTTCAACTTTTGGCTATAGCCAAATTGGTTTGTACTCTGGAGGTGAAAGTAGCTTGACACGTTTGTTTGTTTAATTCTTGCCGTCAGACTAGTTGAACAAGTTGAACACACTAAGTTTGTCATTCCGTGCGTAATGCATAGAAATACTGTTGTTAGAACAAAATGCATTGAAACCCAATACATAATATTAAAAGCTATTTTAATTTTTGCATGTCTGTCTGTCACGATAACTCGCGAACGCGTTCACTTAGTGTGCTGGACAATTTTCCACACGTTCTTTTAAAAAAAAAAGTTGATTGAAGTTTGAAAATGGGACAAATCGGGCAACTTTATAGGATTGCCATACAAAACTGGGTTTTCACTATTTATTTGGACACTGCCAGAGAACGACGTGGAGAGCTCAAATTTTATACACGGCGTTGCCATAAAAATTGCAAATACAAGTTCAAAATGAACTAAATTGGGCAATCCTGTCTTGGTGTTGCCATACAAAAATTTAAGTTTTTTATGTATGCTGTGAAAACGATCAGTCCTAGACGTCTTTATTGTACTGAAAACTTCTTCAGAATGTGAAATCCTATGAAATTGGTTATAAAAGAGGCAAAGTTTAACATTCAGGCACCGTGTCAGCCGTTAATATATTAATTAAACTACTATATCTCCTGATCCTAATATTATAAATTAAATTTTGGTCATTTCAATCACTTAAATTCTACAAATAGAATATATCTTAACTTATATACAGTTAAGCGATATTGCTAATCAACTCAGTCACTGTTAAAATTCTGAAATTATTGGGTTTAATCAAAGCATTTCTCGCATTTTCACTATGAGCTTCAAAGCTTTTTAGTTCATTAATAGCTCATTCTACCATAAGAAAAGCTCCAATACTTTTATCACTATTGGATCGACCGATTTTTACCAAATTTACTTAACCGTGAAATATACAATATTCACTTCGTTTTTTACGGGCACGGTGCTCCGTTTTCTCAAATATGATAAATATGATTTTGGCTTTTCTCAAACATGTTTACATGCAGAGTGAAAATATTGAGTTGAGATTTCGACTAATGTTTTTGAGTACGCAGCTTTGAAAAATTGAGTTGAGAACGGATCCAATTATAGTTGAAGTGAGAGTTAAACATAACATCTTATTTATGTCGGCAAAGTTAACTTAACAATAAGTTAGGAAGCAGGAGAGATTTCTGACTGTTTTCCATTTAAATGTACCCAGTTAGAACAGGAAAAATAGAAGAAAAAAAATTAAACTATCTTTAAAAATTTTACGAACAACGACAAAAATGTGAAAGCGCAGAACGAAACAAAATGGCAAATGATTCATTTTCGTAAATAAATGAGAAGGGGCGGTGTTTTCAAATTTTAGTCTCATAAAATGTTCTCGCGCTTTTATGAAAACAGGTTTTTCTGAAATATTGAGAGAGTTTGTTCCAATTTTGTTGCTGTAGTGTAATCCCAAAGTATATAGAAGACAAGGTATTCCCATAAAAGTTTTGATAGTCTGTGACGTGTTTGTAAAGACAGGGCGATGAAAGAGAATATTGTGTCTGTACTGTACTTTCCTATACATTCGGACACAAATGGCGGAACGTTGTTTGTAATGAGAATACCTTGTATTTCTGTACAGTGGTGTAATCCTATGATATTTGAACAGCACGTGCTTCTGTTTACATTCGTTTTGCTCTGAAGAGATTAAGTGGAGGGCTGCAACTTGAATATAATTGAAATGTCTTCATTCTATGTACCAAAAATGTACCAGGATATTTCATAACGTACCAAAGTTATATGTCAAATATACTCTTCAATTGACAAATTTAAATGTTAAATTAGTACTTGCTTTGCAAAATATTAAGAAATTATTTTCAACTAAAATATATGTACTATATTAACAAAAACAAAACCTTATTATTTCCCAAAATCAACAAATATTCATAAGAAAATTAAATCAGAAGAAAAAATACCTACCTTAATTCAAACAGTCTTACAAATTCATTAAAAGGTTAATTAAAGAATTGTCGTATTTATAGAACTTAAAACATATGAAACGGAAATTATAAAGCTTTTGTCGACTACAAAAGAAAATTTTTCTTCGTGGAATTTTTTTGAATAAGAGAAAAGCAAATATTGCAATTCTTCTTCTTTAATTTAAAAGTTGCTTAACTAAGTTTTCTGAAGAAATGTAATGGTCAATTCAAAATCTTACATTTATATATAATTTATAAAAGAAGATTGTGGAAAGAAGAGGGTCCTGCGGAAAATGTACCATTTTTGATTAAATTGTACCTTTGTACAAAAAATGAATAAAGTAAGAATTTTATTTGACAGAAATATTACATCTTCTTTCAGCACCTTGGCCAAAGCCAAATTTATCTTTTTCTTAAAAAATTGAAGTAGTGTGACCCGATGTACGAAAATGTCGTTTTTATGAGAATAGTTTGAAAAGATTTTAGAGATATTCAACAAGATTTTATCAATCGGGTAATCCTACGTTCTCTCAATTTTTGTTTTTAACTCATTCAGCCTGTTTAGACCGTGCCATTTAGGACTAGTTTTACGTAAGTCGACTTATGTATCTAATATACAGTGGTCTAAGCATTCCGACTAGTCTTACTTTAATCCGGTATTGACCTAGAAAACTAGTATTAAAGGTAGACATAAACCTCACCCAAGGAAGTGTTTTCAAACTTGTTCATTAATAAGCAGAATTTTTATTTAGTTTTAATGAAAATGAGTGGAATTAAGAAGGAACAAAATGCGAACTGGTCAGAAGAAAGTATTCCAGACGATAAAAAATTTAAAAATTTTTCTTTTATGCTCCATTCTCTTCTTTTGTGCATTAGATGTACAAACAAACTCAAAATATTATTTTTCAATTTCCTCGTGAAATAGTAAGTAGATCTGACAAATTTGACAACTGTCAAAGCTTTAATATGAGCGGACTAAACGGCAGCCGGTACTACGTAAAACTAGTCCTAAATAGCTGAGGTCTAAACGTACTCATTGAGCCCGTTTAGACCATGCCATTTAGAACTAATATGAAGTGGTGTAAACATGCCGCACTACGAAAAACTAGTCCTACTTTAATCCGGTATTTGATGCGGTATTGACCTACAAAATTAGTATTAAACGTAGACATAAACCTCAGATAAGGAACTGTTTACAAACTTGAATGCGTTACATTAATTCATAGAGAGAATTGTTATTTTGTTTTAATGAAAATGAGTGGAATTAAGAAGGAACAAAATGCGAACTGGTCAGAGCGAGGGACAAGTTCTTTTATAGACTTTTGACTTATTGGATGGTAAAAAAATTAGAAATTTTGAAAATTTCATTTTTTTCATATGCTCTATTCTCTGTTGTGCAAAATTAAATTATTAGTTCTTTTTTCTCGTGAAGAAGTAGGCAGATCTGACAAATTTGACAACTGTCAAGCTTTAATACGAGTGGACTAAACGACAGCCGGATTAGTCCTACGTAAGTCGACTTACGTAAAACTAGTTCTAAATAGCTGCGGTCTAAACATATTGATTGTCTCAGTCGCACTACAATAATGCATAGCCAAGCTCCTTTCCCCATTCGTGCAAAATGCGAAAGTATATAACATAAATTTATTTATTTATTGAAAACAGAAAAATTTCCAATTTTGTTCGGTTGATTCTTAGCTTTTTGTTAAATTACTTTGTCCTGCACATGACGCGCGAATTTGAGGTTTATTTCACAATTTTCCTTTCACTCTTTCTCTGTGAATTCGGGGACATGGCGATTAAGAGACTGGTTTTGCTTTCGTGTTAGTTGTGCAGAAACTATACTTTGTTAACGCACTGCAAGTTTTACTTTTATTGCACAAAAAATAATGAACGATCACGTATTGCAGAAACTACATCGTCAAACCAGCTCCACGCAGACCCTCATCACCTCTTTACATACCTTGGAGTATATTTGGGTCAGTATAGAAAACAAGCTCCACACTGTTTTTCTTTTTGGTAAAATGGTATACATGTGAAATAGCCAAGTTGAAGTATATTTTATGAAATTAACACCGTTTTTGATCTGATTGATGTGGAACTTGTGAAACATATTTAAAAAAAAAAACAAAGTTGTGGCATTAAGGCAAGCACACACCGACGCGGTAGGGGTAGAGATGGTGGTGGCGATGGGATGCACAATATTGAAATGATTGCGGCGTTCACACCAAACGCTGTGGCGGTAAGTTGCTGCATGTTGCATTCTCACCGCCATCGCAATAAGTGAAGCACTGATTTCAGTAGTAAAATTAAGCACGTCTAGAATACCGGGATATTCGATTTTTTTTTTCTTTCAAAACTGACTTCATTTTGTGCATGTTTGGTCAACCGTGCCACCGCGTCGGTGTGTGCTTACATTCACCGTACCGCCAACGCGTCGGTGTGTGCTTGCCTTTATGCTCTGTAAATCATCGTTTTCACAAGCGCTCCTACTAACCCAAGTAAACTTGTTTTCAGCCCATCATCTCCTCTTGACATACCCTGCAGTCTACTTGTGCCAGTGAGACGAGTTCCATCCACTTCAACTTTTCAGCGCAGTGGAACCTGAAAACTAGTCTAGTTGATTATATTTTCTGCAATTAGTACACTTTTTTATAGTCATTTAATATTAGCTGGTGTGGAATATCAAAATCGAAGTATGAATAATATATATAGCTCAAAAAGTGTACACATTTCTCAGGCTCCACTTCACTAAAAAGTTGAGGTGTGTGGAACTCGTCTCCGGACTAGCGGAAGTAGACTACATGATATGTGAAGAGGAGTTGCGAGGCTGAAAACTAGGGTACTTGGAGCAGTAACTTCGTTTGTCGTTTGTGAAAACCACGCTTAACTTGACTATTCCACAAATATCACATTCTTAAAAAGTTGTATGTATTCAAGATATGTAAAGAAGAGATGTCGGGCTGACTGAGCATGATGTTACTTGAGACAGTAACTTCGCTTGTGAAAACTATGCTTTATGTACCTCTATTTTTTTATTTCTTTTTCTTTATCTATACTTTATTTCCATAGTTATCGTGTGTAGTAATCGTTTTTGTTAATATTGTCGTGTTGTTTATAGTCACGCTCTTTCGTAGGTACGAATTATGTTTTGATCTTTCAATACTTCTTTTACCTTCATGATAGCTTGATGCAATACACAACTTTGACTAGAAAGGAAGCTATCAGTAGGTATTAGGAGATAACGGGTACGTAAAGGAGGCACCGTTGTACATATCTTCCATTTAAAAATTCTCAGATTGTATGCAAACTGTTCCACATTTACAAAAAAAAAAAAAAAAACAATCACCAAATTTCATGGTATGGTAAAATTTACGATAAAAATAGTAACTAAAATCTGATAATTAAGTAAAACAAACTTAGATGATCATATTACTCTTTCACAGACAAGTCGCATCTCGTTTGGGAATCGAACCGGAATTCATAAATCCAATAAATTTAGAAGGAATTAAGAAAGCTATCCGGAAAAACACTAAGGTAACTAAATATTAATACATGTTAGCCCTTTAGGTACAAGTATTTTTTTGCAGATGATTTGGATTGAAAGTCCTACTAATCCAATTATGAAAGTGGTCGATATTCAAGCTGTAGCCAAGATTGCTCACGCTCAAGATGATATAATCGTTGCGGTCGACAACACATTCTTGTCATCATATTTGCAACGACCGTTAGAACTCGGTGCTGATTTAGTTATATACTCTTTAACTAAATATATGAACGGTCACTCTGATGTTATAATGGGGGCTGCAGTAACAAACTCTGAAGATATTCATAAGCGCCTTAGATTCTTACAAAATGGTGAAAATTTTTTACTAACATTTTTTGTGTGAAACATAATCACTTTTGTATATACAGCGACTGGAATAGTACCATCACCATTTGATTGTTACCAGGTAAATAGAAGCCTGAAAACATTAGCACTACGAATGGAGCAACATAGGAAAAGTTCTTTAGTAATTGCAATTAAACTAGAACAACATCCTTTCGTTGAAAAAGTTCTACATCCAGGTCTTCCATCTCATCCTCAACATCAAATTGCTCTTCGTCAGTCCTATGGACACAGTGGAATTTTTTCATTCTATCTAAAAGGAGGATTAGAACAGTCGAAGAAATTTTTGAAAGCTTTAAAAATTTTCACATTGGCAGAAAGTCTTGGGGGATATGAGAGTTTAGCTGAATTACCGTAAGGCTACGAAAAAATTTTTGAAAAAAAAATAAAATAAAATAACAAAATTTTATTTTTCTTAGATCTATAATGACTCACGCTTCTGTACCTGAGCCAGATAGAGTGAAACTCGGTATTTCAGATAATTTAATTCGTTTATCCGTCGGATTAGAAGATGCTGATGATCTACTAGAAGATATTGAAAATGCATTGAAAGCATCTCAATTGTAACTGCTTATTACAGGAAATTATTATAAAAAATAATAAAAATTGTTTTAAACTTAACTGCAATTGTTTTTAATTTACTTACTAGTAGGACCATAATAGCCTAGTGTTATTATTGCATTATATATTATTATATTGCATATAGCAATATGCTACACAAAGTACTGAAGCAAGTGTGTAAGCGGCCGCGTGGAGCAAGCTCGATATGACATGCTGGTGATGACAAGGAAGAAGAAGTTTTTGGACAAGGTTGTCACTTTTTCTGTAAGTGTGATTTTGAGGAGGAAGAAAATTTATTTTGCTGTGGTCCCAAGAAGTAACGTGGTGGATAGAAATTATATCAGGAAGTAATCGTGTAATCAGTAGTTATTGGGGACACAAGAGTTCAAATTATTAGGTAATTTAAACCCCCGAATAAGGAGATAAGAATATTAAAAAGCCCGGCGCTGGAAATCAAGGTTCTGACGAGCTGAAAATAAGGCGAGCATCCGAGCACTTGGAGATGTAAGGATATCGACCAGTCTTATATAATAGCAAGTTGTCAGGACGTTTTCAAGAAAGATACTAAGATCTTGTATTGGAATGACTACCGCTGAGCATATGGAGTAAACTTCCCAAGACGGTTTGACACGACAACAATGTAGCACTAGAGCAAATGGTTTGAAAATTTTTAATCAAGAACAATCTGCCGGACTAAAATTGCGAATAGGTTTAAATTAATGTTGAATTAATATCTAGTATAGATTTTCTGTAGAATCAATAGTAACAGGGGAATATTTTTGTGTTATTTTGCTCCCCGTCGTTCAGAATATTTAAAAATATTTGTTTAGGTGCTTCCGAGCACGTCATGTGCTTAGAAACAAGAGGAGCATAAAAGACTAGCTCAACGTAAACGATCGAAGAAAGTGAGTGCTTCGACTAACTAGATTTATTAGAATAAGTATCCACTCATAATTTAAAGTAGCTTTGTTAAGGAAAAGTGAATGCTTTAGAGTTGTCATGCTGCTCTTCAATGTTCAAAACATTAGTTTATGTCTCCGGACACATCACTTGAGTCAGATAGTAGCTTACCTGTATATATAATATGCCTATTGGAAAAGGCTTAAATAGTTCAACGGATTAATGAAAATAACCGCATCGTTAGATTAGATTCATTAGGTTAGACTTGAATTAAGATGTACAGTAAGTTCAATCTGATTGTGTACAACCTTGTAAATGCTCATTTTTTTCACATTACTAGCAATATAGTTCTCACCAGAAAGTTACATAGATAGATCCGCGGTTAGTAATGTTTCACATACGGAAACTTTCTCGAGTCCACTGACTCAACGTATATAAGATTGCTGACCCAAGCAGCCCAGTATCTAAATTTTGCTTATCACTAGTTGGACAGCGGGTTATCTTGTTAATTCTTGCATAACAATTGGCATTTCTAAACACAGATACAATGGAACATTCAAGGAGGCGCCTCTACGATGGACCATATACCAAATGTAAGTGATTTTATCTATCTATCTATCTGTTTTACATATTGCATCTTTATTAGTAGTACATACATAGTAAATCCTGCAGAGTGTTGCAGAAATTTTTCTCACATATTATATATATTCGCAAAAAAAAAAAAAAAAAAAACGCAAACAAGGTGAATTCTTTTGACTTAGTCCAAAGAAAGAAAGTTTATTAAGAGCGTTAGCTGGTTCTTCATCCGGTGACGCAAAAGTAGACCCAATAGTTAGAATAGTACCCTGTGATATAAAATAAAAGCAAAAATATATATATAAAGAAACAAAAAGAAAAATTAATAATGAATATCCGAATATGAAATTCTAAAAAGGGAAACGGCTTGGCGTCATTGATTGTTTGGCAGCGAGCATTGGGGCAGAGTTATCTCGCGACGGTTTTTGTGTTGTGACATGTAGTAGAGACTTACCTTGTAGTTAACCTCATAAAACTTTAGTTCAGTAGTTCCAGCTATACAGCTATACGATGCGCAATGTATAACGAATTTGTAAAGAAGTTTTTTGTAAATGAATTTTATAGTAATGGAGATGTATTGAGCTTTTTAATTCTTCCCTTACTATCCTGGAACCCTCTCACATAGGATGAAGGTCGTCTAGGCTCGCCTAGTCTCCCTCTCTTTTACAGGTCAATTAGGGACTTTGGAAAATTGTGCCACCCAATGTCAATTGGGAGGATGGGGCTGGCAAAGGAAGGTATAACACCTACGCCTTCCACCAAAATACAGGTAAGTGACGTAAGGGTCCCTTCAGGACCGAATGTGTGCCGGCTTTTGTTCGTTGTAGACACGAAGAATTTTTTTGTATTATGGCAGACGGCAGCGGCAGGTCTTTTTGTGGAACCCCCCACACTCTCCGCCAATAGTTGAGGCGAACTAGCGTGCCGCCCTGCAGTCAACGCTGTCCGTCGGGTGATCTGTCAGCTCATGCTGGCAGTCTGGACTTCACGTCCTAGCCAATCACTCATCTAATTCCATAACACTAGCATGTAGGTGAGTGGAGTTGGACAGGTTTAAGGAGGATTTACATTATTATGTCATGCGTTTTTTTTTCAGAAATTGTAGTTTTGTATAGTTTTTATGGTAGTCAAGTTATAAGTCGGTCAAAAGCAAGTCGGACTCAAGCAATGAGGATTCCGTATCAGAAATTTATCAACGAGCACTCGATCGACCGATCTGAAACATGCAGGGGTGTGACAATTAACTTAATTTCAAGTTTCAGTAGTCTCCTTTCCAGATCCACATATTCGCTGCAGTGGTCTTTTTCGGAACTCATTGGAGATGATTTGGAAGTCAAAGTAGTTATTGGGGCTTACAAAATTCACATCGAGTAGAACAGGAAGTTTTAACTTTTTAGTATTGCGGTAGCAGCTTTTTCTGTAGATATTTTCTGGCCCTTGTACCATACTCCATCAAATGCCTTCTCAAGTTTATTGCGAAAATTTTGAGTAATTCTATTCGTAAGATGGAGAATCGCTTGATCCGTAGATTCTTCTAGGAAGACAATTCTCTCAAATAGCTTTCCAAGTGTGAGGAGGAGTGATAATGGTTTGAAATCTTTAATTTGTTTAGAGTTTTTACCTTAGATATAAATATGAATTTGGCTATTTTCCATTTGCTAGGGAATAGACATTTGCGGAAAATGTAATTAGATATATTGCCTGGGCCAGTAGATTTTTTGTTGTTTAACTGCAGTCTTACATCTGCAAATTTTTGCACTTGCGGAGATTCCCTCCATTGTTGGTGTCGAGTGAGTGTTAGTATGAGAAAATTGTGTCAAGTTCTAACAAGGTAAAGGGATTCATTTTGAAAGTCCCGGTATCTGGTTATGACTTGCGCAAGAAGATTTCTGTTGTAAGTCGGCTTTCGTTCAGAGAATGTCCTTGTGTAAAAATTGTGAAATGCCTAAATCTTCTCCGCGATTTAGATATATTATATATATTTCTTACATAAATGTGTAATACAATTTAGTATAATGGCGAGAATTAATATGTGGAAGCAGAACATCGGATAGGGTAAATTTATATTGGTCCTACGCATTGTTCCTTCAACAAAATATTTGGGACCAGGACCATCTCCGCTAATGCAGCTCAAAATCATTATCGCCTGTGGATGTTTGCAGTATGCGGTCGTCTTTGTATAATTCTTCTGATCTTCTCACAAATTGGACAAATTTCGTACCTGCCTCCATGCGGCATTCATCATTGAATATCACATATGGGTTTGAAAAATGTTTGCTTATTTCTATAAGTTTTAAGAAAACTAAGGGGAGATAAAGTGTAATAAAAAAATCTTAGCCATTTTCCAGTCATCAACTGTAAGATGCAGGTGAAGTTGAGCCCATAACACCAACAGAATATTTTTTCGCACCTTTTGTTGTGATTGCTTCAGCAGCTTTTAAATCTCAATAAGATATCTCCCGCACAATTTCTGGAAAAAATGCATGCATCGTAGTGTAAATCCTCTAAGACCAATAATATTATACCACAGATGAACATGTAACAGTTATTTTTGGTCCCTGCCTACTTCAACGCCCATAATGAATGAAACAGGCTCCTTTTCTGTTTTCCAATCGTTTTACAGACGATGTTGTTTTTGTATTCTAATTTGTTTTTCAATTACAACGAAAACACGATGAACTGGTAAAAACTTTGGTTGCTCACAGGAAATATTGTACATAAATATATCAAAAAAATTGTAAGCTTAATTTATTAATTTCAACAACACCACTTGTAACTTCGGTAAATCCATACCTACCTACAAATCCAAAACATTTCGTCGGTACTCTTTACTCAGTTGCTAATATTGCTCAATATTTTCACCAGAGGATGTTGAGAACAGAAAAGTGACTACACGGCATTCACTGTGTGCAAATTTAGTAATTTTAACACTAGATGTAAGAAATGAACCAATTTGCTAAATGCAATAAAAATTTCTTCGAAAAATGTATTTCAGAATTAAAAACGTAATGTTTTTCGCAATAAATGATTCATTTATATAAAATTCAATTTTTTTTTAAACATTCCAGTAAAAGGTAACTATTGGAATCAATGCAGAGAAAAGTCGCTACAAATATTGCACCTTGGAATCAATCATTGTAGGAAATTCAAACAAGAAAAATTGTATACACAATCCAAGATAAATAATAATATAAATTTTTTTCAAGTCTTTATTTAAAAAGGATTTTAAGCTTTAACAGCATATTTTCTTGCAGGATAAATGGATCGCCTCCGGATTTCCTTCAGTGTTTTTCTGTTTGCATCTCTAGGTGACAGAGCTTTGCGCATGGCCCTAGTCTTCTTTCTCCTCAAGTCAAGTGGCTTGAATTTCTTATTTTTGTAGAGTTTGCGAACATTCTCCTTTTGCTTTTGATGCATAACAATGTACACACGAGCAATAGCTTTACGGACAACCCGGCTGTAAAACAAAAAATATATATTACAAGAAATATGAATAATAATAACAAATTGATATTGTGTGAAATTTTTTTTATGGAAACTTTGTACAGGGTAAGTCCAGAAGTTGAGCCACTGAGGCTCTGATGCTCATAGGGACTTTTTTTTTTATTAACAATTTGGCAACGCTGTATTCAACGGCAAGTTCTTGGGAGTAGAATGCGCAATTGTCTGTCTGTTGAAAACTGTTGTTGTGATGCCGTATTGAAATGAGCATCTCATTCTGCTGGATGCGAGGTGAAAAGCGTAATTAATCCGGTTCCTTCCCAGGAAGGGCCATTCCATCCCTTCCCCCTCGCTATATCACTACAATCATCCCCAACATTTACGACAAAATTCTAAACCGTTAATTCCGCTTAAAAGGTCATGGTCTTCCCTTTGGGACCGTAAGTTGATTCTCGATAAGGAAACAATTAATGCTGGAGCGTACTTTGAAACCCTTCAAAACAACAAACGGAGTGGGCTTGTTGCATGATGATGCACGTCCCCACAACTCCAACGTCAAAAAGCAACTTAACTTAAACCCACTCCGTTCACAGCTCTGATCGAGCACCTTCCGATATTCAGCTTTTCACATCTTTGAAGTAACTTAGGAGTGGAAAAGGGTTTTCGACTGACGATGAGATCAAAGTACCGTCAAACAATAGGCCGAAGAGGTGACATGAGGCTTTTTTGACGAAGGTATAAGAAAGTTCAAGGTATATAGAAGAAAAGTATTCCCATTAAAATGTTGACACATTGGCAGCTGATAGGCTGTGACGTAATTCTGTATATATTTTGTATGGGAAGAGAGAGGCGAGAGAGTATTGTGATCTCTGTGCCGTACTTTCCTATACTTTTCACAATATTACGTCACCTAATAGGGAAACATGGTTCGTAATGGGAATACCTTGAAGAAAGCCCATCCCTTGGCTCACAAAAGGGCATTGAAAAGGAAGAAAACTACGTCATAAAATAGTGTTTGATATATGTATATGAGTTTTAAAATTTTTCAAAAATTGTGTACTTTCGGGGTGTGCCCCGTAATTTTTGTTGATCTACAATTTTTATAAAAGGGTTGTGATTAAAATGTCAGCATATTAAACCACAACGGTCTCAATTAATCGTTTCAATCGACAGACACGCAGAGAAAGCTAGTAACGCTTTTGAATCTATACACCAGTTTGAAGTATAATTAATTGGGTATCACAAAGCTTAGCCGCCTAGTTTTAAAGTCTTATTTCGACCTGATTATTAAGTGTTTCATTTTGTTGGGTATAATACGAATTATTTTCTCTTTAACTCCAACTCGAGTAATTTTTTACAAGAGTAGTTTTAGTAAACGTCTTCCTTGGAAAATGTCCTGCCTTGATTTTTCTCATTAAGCTTTCACTTTAATTACTAACAGAATGCAAAGGGTTAAAAAACAAAAATTAAGTGGGATAATTTTTTACCTTTAATCATTCGCAACTTCAAATTTTAAGAAAACATTATTTTTGAAAAAATGATAAATTTAACTATAGAAAGGCAGACTTTGAAAACTGCAAGGTATAACATGTAAACAATAGCACTGTGAAAAATTGTGTGCAAAATTTCTAGAATTATAGCAGGAATGCTGAAACCATTAAGCGTCGGCAACAAAGCATTCTAAAATACAAATTTCATTAGCACGTAGAATGGTCGCTACATTAATATTACAGCGTTGAAACGGTGCAACGGGGTTTTAAGATATATGAACCGTTTATTTTGACTTCTTAAAAAAACATAATTGAACGTTTTACATTATCCTTAATTACAAGACAGAAAATTTGCTGGTTAGATCTTATAAATATTTTTAAATTTAATTCAATTCAGACATTGCCGCCATGTAAATAAACGTTGGGTAGAGCCATGAATGAAGATATTAGCTGTGTTCTTTTGTGTCCGCAGAACAGAGCAGAACAAAAGATACACAATAGAATGCCTCATACATTTTCATAGAATATTTATAAATGAAGCGCACAGCACAAATAGTTCGCTTAAATCGGGAGAACAGTTTGTTCTCTCCAGTATATGGGAGTTCTAGAGCAAGGTATACAAAAGAACACAGCTATTAAATAATAATAGTTCTGTTTAATGATCTGCTCCAGGTTACTCTAGAGGAGAAATCGTGTTTTATGAACCTAGAGTACTGCTCTAAAGTACTCTATTGTGAAATGGAACTGTATTTCACAAGTATTCTCTAAAGTGAACTGGAGTGAAGAATTTATTCGATAACTTTTTTCAAGGAGTAACATAGAGCAGGTAGTGGAGACGAGTGACATCTGCCAAAAATTAATAGCGATTTTGATGTAACTACTTTTTTACAAGAGCAACCCTGAAAATTTCCGATGGAACCACTTTTATAGTAGAAGTGCAACACTTGTTTTGCACTCAACTTCCCCTACCTTGCCCTGGACTTCTTTCTCGATGTTACAAATAGATATTGAAGTTCAATTGTCACCCTCTATATCAAAATAGGCTGTTATAATGATTATTTTTGAAAGTTTTTAGTTAAATGAATTAAAAGATTATATTTTTTCTATAAAGCAATTTGTGTAGATTTCATCTTAAACCGGTCGTTGCCACTAAGTTTTCTTTGTATGGTGTTATATTCCGAGGGCTACTGCTTCAGTGCTTCACTGCTAGAAGAAGTGGCAACACTGACTTGGTCTCATCGAAATCGAAATAAATTAAAGCACTCATGTTACACAGTTCAGTTCACAGTAGAGCAAAGCTCTGAGAGCATGTCCGAATCCAAGTCTTCGTCTTGTTATTACAGTTTACAGCAAGTGACGTAACACAACAAGATATAATTGTAAAGCCGGTCCCACACAATGTGTGCATTTGTCAATGCGTCTCATTTGAAGAGGTGCGTGTAAACGAGACGCATTGCCAAATATTCGACAAATGCACACATTATGTGGGACCGGCTTAAGACGAAGCTAACCTGTTCAAATTCGTGTGCTTAGTTTGATCTCGGCAGCCCGCGAATAAACATCCTCAAATTACGTTGTCTATTTATATAAGTCAACTCGACTCTTGACTCGATGATCAAGCTAACAAAATGTCTAAACTGTTATACAAAGTACCAAGCTCGGTGACAGATAGACATGGATTCGGATAGAGCTTGACTCGGAGTTACGTCACTAGCTGTAATAACAACAAGCCGGAGACATTCGGACAAGTCCTGAATGCATGAAACACAATCTTCTGCTCTAGAGTAACCTAGAGCAGCTTATTACTTCGGGTTATACTGCAGTCCTAAAAGTATTCGCCAACTGTAATGTTTCGTATAGTCGACAAATAGTTGCCAACCAAAGTAGGCAAATAAAGGAACTATAGTCCAAAAATTGTAGTTTTACTAGAAAATGTCCCGTGGAACTGATAGAATAGTACAAAAACTAATCGACATAATATAACAAAATGCAATTATCGCTATTCGTTATCCTATAAATTTATTAAACAGATGCACCCAGCCGTGGGAAAAAATACTGATTTGAGAAACTGGCAAAATCTTATCACCTACTAGCTAATCTGAATTAATTCAATATTGTTTATTTTGCTATTGATTGATTCATTCATTTATTTATGTAAACTCATTACTAAACTATGTATCATCGTGGAGCCCAGCGTTATACGATGCTTTAAGCAGGGGCTTTGAAATAAATATACCTTGATTTGATTTACTAGTGGTGCCTGCTGGATAACCAACCAACAACGGACAAATATAATTATTTTCATTAAAGTTTCGAAAATTGATATTCTATTGACATCTATCGTTATAATCTATGTGTATTGTACATAGCTTTAAGCTGTTACTTACATTAATTACCTTGAATATAAATTTAAATGAAACATTCGATATACCTAAATTAGGGAGTTTTTCACGTGAATTCATTTAACCATTATACTCGACTAATCGTTTCAAATATAATTACAAAGTTCAAAAAATAAATGTTAAATGAAGCTACTTCTTTAACTTTAATAAGAGATGCATTTTAACTATGACAAAATCCTGGTTTACTTACATTTTGGATAATTTTGATGGTTGTCCACCGGTGACCTTAGCTACCCGAAGATTAAGGAGCTCAGTTTTAAGGTCCTCCAGCTGCTTCGTCAGCTCCTTTTTATCCTTATTCCTTAATTCTGAGCACTTGACTTTTACCTAAAATAATGTTTACCTTTTATTTATACAAAAATATACACCGAAAACACATTTTAACTTTTCAATTCATAAAAACAACCACATATTTTCGATTTTTAAGTTACGATGCATTAGAAAATTGAAAATTTAAATGATATATAAAATCAACACCTACCATCTTTGCTTGATTCAATCAAAAAAGAACAAAAATGTCAACTCTTCTTCTTAATGTGTCATAATGACATTTTAAGGCAAAAGGTACTCTGAAATAAAACAAAAGGAACGTTTCACTGCCACTATAATAAGGCCTAACCCAGACGAGAACTTTTTAGGTAAGGAAATTCACAGCACGTAATGAGAATTAAATTATTATATTATCACCTCAAATTGCAGGTAAATAACTGCACAGCCGTCCGATCAGAAATTTCATAATTTCCAAATCGCTGGGACGAATTTCTTGCAGTATTATTGGTATGGTTCCGTTTGAAACTTTGTGGTGCTTAATTTTTCCTCCCCCCAATTGCCTATCATCGGTAAAAAGTGCACAATACACTTTTCGTAGATGACACATTCGGGGGGTGAAAAAGTTCCGTTCTGCTATTTTCTAAGCTGCATCACGGGCACCATACCAATACTACTGCAAGTAAATAATTTCGGCAATTTTGAAATTTAGAAAATTCTGATCGAATGGCTGTGCAGTTATTTACCTGCGATTTAGGTGATAATAGCTGTGTCTTTTTATCGCTCTGATTTGATCCGGTTCAATTTTATGTACGTTAAACAACAGCAATGCGTGATCCATTGTTGTTGTTTTACGTACATAAAATTGAACCAGATCAGATCAGAGAAATAAAAAAAAACGCAGCTAATATAATAGCTAAAATCTCATTATGGATCACGCATTGCTGTTGTTTTACGTACATAAAATTGAACCAGATCAGATCAGAGAAATAAAAAAACGCAGCTAATATAATAGCTAAAATTTCATTACGTGATGTAAATTTGTGACACAGTTAATATTTATATCAATAACTGTAACTTATTTGAACAAGCACGCAATTAATCTCGGTAATCATATAAGAAACTACAACGTAGCTAAATTGTTGTGAAGAAACGTCTGGGCACAAGTGTAGCAAAATGCGCGTGCTTCATGCTGCTTCGTATGGATTAATGCGTCAGCAGCGTATGCATTGGCCCATTGTTCTGAAGTCTAATCTGTTTCCAGCTGAAGGAATGAAATGGATGGAAAATGGAAATAGAACAGAGAACAGATGACATTTCTGTTGTGCCCCAGTATCCCATCCCATTCCATGACGTTTGCAACCGCATGCAAGAAAAAACGGTTTTGGTTAACAGATTTGCATTCATCAACAATTAATTAATTTGGGAAAATAAGAGTGAATCGTGAATTGTATCATTGTATTGTATTTATTATTAAGTGTAGAATTTAAGCAAATATGTTGTGTCCAGATGTTTGGAATTACCGCGTGCCTGAAAATATAATTACCTATAAAAATGGATCTCTTGATAATAAATCTACCAATTATATTACAAAGCTTATTACTGCACATCCATTTAATGAAATTGTAAGTTTATAAATGAAAAGAATAATTATCTATACATAAATATTATATGTCATTAAGTTTTTGCTCCCAGAAATATTTCCGTTTTTATTTTAGGCGCATATTTTTGTTTTTCGTAAAATATCAAATACATTTGTTATTGGGGAAATCTCTGTACCTTTTTCCAAGTCTTTTTATAAATTTAGGATATGTGTATTCTACACGTAAATTTACTTTGTTTTTCACAAGATCATCTGTGTTTGTTTACATACTCTTCAAAAATTTTAAATCATTAATTTCTCTTCGGTGCACGATCGTGTGTTCTATAAATAAAATTTGAGCACGGAATCACATTTCTAAATCATTTTATACTTTCTCGAGACGAGAATGACAGTAAAAGGTTACAAATAATTTGAATTTTTCAAGATTTCCATTGTTCTGCCGGGTGAATATCAGACTCCACAATCAATATTTGACCTAATCAAGGATACTGATCACTACAAAGTGAAAAACTTCAGATTATCAGATATACTACAAAAGCCATTTTTAGAGGGCTTTATAAAGAGAGGTCAGTACCTACGCATTTAAAAATTTTGTGCGATCTTTTTCCGTATTAATTTAATTTGTTGTTACCGGTGCTTCGAAAAAAATCAAAACAAAAATATATTTACAAACAGGAAAATTCATCGCAATTTCCGAAAATGTTACCTGTGCTGAAAATGATGATCGTTGCGCTATTAGTCCAGATGGATTTTTAACACTTGCGGTCAGTAAGGATATTTATCAGTGCTTAGGAGTAGAAGGTCATCCAATATTAAATTCTAGAACTAAAAAGGATAAATTTAGTAAGTACATATATCATTTATTTATTAGTAAAAAGTTTATTTCTTATTGGAATATTCTTTAATTTAGAGTGAAATGCCAAAAATCAAGCAGCCAAAAAAACTGGAGGAATTAGCATTAAAAGCACTCGTTATCTGGCTTTGTAAAACAGGGAAACGACTTATTCCAGTAATTTCAAAAATTTCGAGAAATAAACCCCAGAGAGCTTCTGAAGTCCTCAAACTCAAAGTAAAATTAATTCATGATATTTTTGAATATAATGTGCCTTGTTACCTATTCGATCGATTAAGAAATGAAATTTTCTCGACTATACCTATTCTGGTTGATGATATCAAGAAATCAATGAGTTCAATGACTATGATGAGTGAATTTTTGTTACATGTTAATGTAATTGTGTCCCTGTCGGAAGTAATATTGTCACCATTTTTGAAACGCTTGAATTTTGAAGAGATGCCAAAAATGATGAGACAACTCTTTTATACAAAACTTAAATTACTAAGTGGTTTGCGTTATTTGAATTTAAGCTCATTGTCCGGTGGTTGGAAGACTTGTGATATGGAACCGATAGTTTTAAATGGAATTGTTGATATGCGTAATTTACAGACTTTCATCTTGAACTATGACTGCACGGATAACATTTTGCAGGCTCTTGAAAAAGCCTGCCCACGCTTGCATACTTTAGATATATCATCATCTAAAATGATTACAAATCAAAGTGTTAAATATTTGATCGAATTAAACTATCTCCGAAATTTGCAACTTCATCGCACATCGATCACCATTGAAGGTTACATTCGACTGCTCATAAAACTGCCACTTCTTGAAGATATTGGACGCTTCGATGAGATAGGAAGATGTCTCGAATACATTGACATGACATATGAAAATTTCGATGAACGACCTATCCTACAGCTAAAAATATTCGCAACTCGATATGTCGTCACTAAACACTTACAACTGTTGGCAGAGTGGTGTCCAGAGATACAGACGGTATCAATTTTTCATAATCCCCTCCTAAACGATTTAATGGCGTTAATTTCTATTAATAAACTCTCTGAATTAAAGTTGCTCTCATGTGATTTCTTTGGTGATCAGATACGAGATGTACTACAAGTTAAAGGCTGTAATATAACGTATTTACATTTGGAGCATGTAGATCAAATCGACATGAACGCCCTTATGTATATTAGTCAGTATTGTCCTGACTTAAAAACACTCACCATTTATAATTGTGAAATGATCGAAAGTACTTCTCTATACACTAAGAAATTAGACATACCACCTTTTATGAATTTGGAGCGACTTACCATTGCTGCACGCTGTAAAAATCAACACATGGAATTTATGCTTTCGAACTGTTTAAGAATACAATTTATTCACATTGGAACAATGGCACCAACCAGCGATGATCTTATTAATAAAATTCTTGCCAAAAATCCAATGCAGTATCTGAAAGAGCTTCGAATTATTTTTTCTGATGGTTTGACTATTGCATCAGCTTATAAATTGGCAGATGTTTGCCAAAATTTGTGTATTTTAAACGAGCTAGAAAGTTGGACGCCTATTAAAGAATTAGAATTAGAATGCTTTAAATTGTACTTGTCAGTCCGCAACTTTGCCTTAGATGTTAAGCCCCTTAGGAGATTTAAGACGGAAGAAGAATTTGTTTAAAGCGTGTTGGTGAAAATTTTATAAATTGTTTTCTCAAATTTTTAAATATGTGTGCAATTTTAATAAATGTTTTTTTTTTAAAGCTTGTTTTATATAACTAATATTAAAAAAATTTCCCGGATATTTTTATTCCGTAGTATCTTACCTATCTCTGCATTTCCACATCTCTATGCTCGGGACATTTCGCATCACACACACGTTTTAAATACAGTACTATTGTCACCGATCAGTTAGCAGTTTTCCCGAAAGTTTTGATAGGGCAATCAACCATCATCAGTAACCAATCGTAAGGTAGTAGAACTTGTTTGCTTGATATCTTGGTGATAAGTACAAAAAAAGGAGGTATTTCCCATTGGCCCAAAAATATTGCAAAGTTAAGAAACATCGGGCAACAGATTTTTGCAAGCTCTAATGAGGATATGTAGGAGTCACAATCAACTCTTCATTATTTAATGTTAATTTTTGGTAAACGGAGGCAGAAATTTCCTAGAGCTTCGAATATCATCGATTAACCTAACGGAAAAATATAGATACCAGCCTAATATAAATCGCTACGGATCATGACCAAATTGTTTTGCTAGTACACAGGAATATCGGATATGCATTTATTGTGTTTCAAACAGCATGTAACTATGAATGTTTCATTGTTTGTTGATAAAAATAGAAGTCGCTTAACCCCTTTTGGACCGATAATTTGTGAAGGATGCTTGCATCATATCGTGATATGGCGTTCCACTCGCCCGTTCTTCCATCAAGGATCGATGGTGTGGTATACAACGGTTCAAAAACGAACAGCGGAGTCGGATGAAGGTATACGGTCCTAGATGGCATATATCAAAGACTTACACTTCTATCGCTCTACCCCTACCGTATTTCAGGCCGAGTTATTAGCAATGGAAGAATGCGCAAATACCCGAATTATAAGAGCCATAAATGGCTCAACAACCATTAATATCGTAACATAATTTGTGGTTTTGGAAGAGATTTTGTGGTATGCTCTAATTTTTAAAACATTTAAGAATAAAATTTTAAACAAAAAACACGAGTTTTCCATCTCTTTTTTGTGAAGATGTTTACATAGGCCAAACAGGCCGTAAGTTTAAGGAAAGAATTAAGGAACATTTTAATATGAATAATCAGACATCTAATTTTACAATACATTTAAGAGAACACAAACATAGTTCAAAAGAAGAGGTCGAAATTTTACACATATAAAAGAAGGGGAAGTTGTTAGATTGCTTAGAAAACCTAGAGGTAAAGAGAGCTAAATTAAATTATACACATACACTTAATGAATGCATGTTATATAACTCTTCATTTCTGTTACCATTAATAGGTTAGTCTGTAAAAATTACATTAGTCTACTGAGCATGGCACAAACAGCCGAAACCGCGGTCTAGATATAAGTAAAGTATTTTTATTTGTGAAATACAATATCGAATAAAGATAACATTAATATCCTCTCGGACAGCTGACAGACAAGCCGCTCTCAAGGCCTTAAAATCCTACACTATCAAGTCAAGGATAGACTGGGAGTGTGCAAACCTTTTGTATGCACACTTTTGGCGGAAAAACAAAAGAACTCCTATTCCTCAGGAGAAGAGCTCAAGTTATTATAGAGATCTTCGCAGGCCAGTGCCCCTTGAGGTATCACCTAAACAAGATGGGCTTGCCTAAGACTTCATCCTTTCACTTCTGTCATGTTGCTCGTGAAATCTTCGAACATTTACTCTGCAACTGTGAAGCATTGGCCAGGCGGAGATAGCTCCATCTCGAACATGCTTTTCCTCCACCAAACTACGTGTGGAACTTCAATCCCAGAATGGTTCTAGACTTTAATCACAACAGATCTTTCAGGTCACTGTGAATGCGATCTTAACGCCTGCACACCCATCCGCAAATCTAATCTAATCTAAAATCGTGATGCCTGTCTCAACTACATAAAACATGTGGCTCACTTGAAAACTATATTTGGCTAAGACTTCGTTAAAAGCTTTATACAAAAGACCTATACTTTCTACATTGAAACATGAAATTCTTCCTAAACTTGTTGATACCAATGGTTTAAGTAGTATGGATATTTGTTGTTGAGTAAACTCGCAAACATTTCTCCGTAAATTTGTGACTTTAAGACGATAAAATATCTTGCCTAGTTAATGCACCGCTGGACCCAATTGCACTTCTTGCTCCGATGATAATGTAGAATGACTGCAAGTCGCATTGCGGAAGAATTTTGTTTTTAAGCGATTAACGAAGCAAGGAATTCCTGTGAGCCAAATAAAAATAAGGTTGCTTAATATCTACAAATTTTTAATATTCTCATACGAACTCACTAGCACTCTACCTTTTTACCTTTCCATTCCTGACAGTATTTATAACATTCTGAAGTTCTTCTCTGCGCCAGGTTGCTCTTTTACAAGGACTTCTGTTTGTTTTAGGCATTTCTGTATTTTACATTTATAATTTCAAAGTAAGCACTCCGAGTCTTATGTTGAGATTCAGCATATTTTTCACTATTTCAACTCAGAATATAGGCAGGTGAACACTTAATGTTATCCTTTGAGTCGTTTACGTTTTGATTTTGGCTGTTTTTATGTTACCACTGCAATCTGTTATGATGAATTTTTGGCATTTGTGGGTTTTAAGATATTTTATTATGATAATTCTTCTTTGATCTTAACCTACAATTTGAAGCTTAGAATATTACATAAAAATCAATTAATATTTCATGAAATTTATATTTCAGTTATTTCGATTGATCTTAAAAATTCTAACATGCAGAATGGAACTAATTACTTCGATCGAATAAAACGTGCTCTATCTCATGAGCTATTGCCTAAAATTTCGCTGAGATTCACATGGGATCCGCCTGAAAGTAGCGATATTTGTCCATCGTCCGTTGCTAAATATTTAAATGACAATGGATATAAAGTAGAACTATGTCAGACCAAAGTCAAAGCTCATCAGGAATATAGTTTAAAATTTCCTAAAATGAATCCGGTTCGAATTAAGGATGAAGATTTACCACATGAATTCGTTGAATATCTTGCAATGTGTATGCTCGGATGTGAAGGTGAATCAGATTTCAGTTCATACAAGTTTAAATCGAATGCCGAAGACATCGGTACTGTCAGGATTGTACACTGTAAAGGATTATTTTCTAGCAGTTTCATCATGAATTTAGTGGAAGAGCTCAGGTATGCTTAAGTGGAACAGTAATGTGTTATTTTAAAATGCTTTAATAATTCTATTACAGAAATTATCACGCAAGTGCAAAGAAGTTCCCATGGGTTGCTGTCTATGTTAATGGCTTTCCAAATATACCTGTCGCTTTTTGCAATCAGGACCATATATTCTCATGCAATGGTGATAATGGCTTTGTACTTTCTTTGTATGAAAACAATAATTATTTCTTATATAAAAATGTAAGTTCAAATAAATCGTATAAAAGATAACACATATGAGGCGCTCAGCTAATCTAAAAAAATTGTACTAAGCAAATTTGTGCTAATGCGCCCATTGCGCATTTGAGAAAAAGACAACCGAAATTATGGACTAAGTCACAATAATTGTCATTGCAGTAAAAATTATTATTATTATTATTATTTAGGCAAGCTCTGAGGAAATTTCCGTGTATTGCTTTATCAGTTGTTTTCATATCATGGAGATATGTTCTGATATAAAAATGGATTTTAAAGTTTGTTTTTCCATATTCTGCAAATTTTGTTAGTTCGGTGCGCTTTGAAAATGAAAAAAAAAAGGATCGATAATAGCTGGAGGGAATTATTGGAGCAAATGTAATAAAACTAATCTCCCTTTATTTTGTTGTCCTATTAAATAAAATGACGTTAAATGTTAACTGTTTTTCATAATATATGTATGTCTTTCGGGTCTCTGATAATTTAATAGAAGGTCACTAGTATAGTAATACCACAGACTATATACAGATGAAGAATTGGGCTTTATTTTCTACTCAGCTCACAACAGCCAGCCCGCGTCGATGTACGTTGCAGAATCAGAGCCAGCCACAGACATTAAGCAGGGCGAGGTCTGCTTAAGCGTCGTACTTGCGTATATCGTAGCAGCAGCAGAGTCAGCAGCAGTCATAAAGATTAAAGAACTGTGTGTGCGATGAGCTCTGTGTTAATATGGATGATATTTTGATATTTCTTATAATTTCGTGATTTTACGATGAACCGTCCTTTTTAAAAAATCATATCTTGACAGCGGAGCAACCGATTTCTCTGATTCAAATGCCAAATGAAGCTCAATGCTTTATATCTTCCATAAAAAAATATAGCTGCTCAGAACTAAGCAAATCAACTTTAGGACCAGGGAGGCTCAAAGCAACTTCTTGACGATTGGATAGTCCTTCAACTTCTTGAAGTGGCTGGCTGTATAGCACCATATATTGTTTTTTGAATATTTTAAGTTGAAAAATACAACACACTTTTTTACCTACAGCAACACTATATTCAGATTCGCGTGATTAACTAAATTGGCATTAAAAGTCCCAAATGTATCACTGGCTTTTTTGTATCGTTCGCAAGAACTACCTACACTTCCACTTCAATGTATGTACTTTTTTCAATACAACACTACTTTTATCACTGTGAAACATGTTGTTTAACCACACGAGGATCTTTAGTTTTTTCTTTTACAAAATGAGATATACGACAAACTTTATGATATTTTTAACGACAACTTGATTTTAAAAATAATTTCCTTTAATTTGTTATGAATAAGGTATTTTGATCACTTTACTTATTTGGTATGAAATACCGTCATTGGTCTTACTCGTTTGGGTGAAACATGTAAACTTCGAATTACTGAATTATTCAAATACTCAATATGAAAATGTGAACGCAAATCCAAAATCCCAGATATTGGACCTATAAAACTTGATCTGTCGCTTACATAACAAAGTTCCATTTATTGTTACATTAACCTTCTAGAGAGAAATTGGGGAATATATTCTATTCTTATCCTTAAATCGAAAAAGAATCCAAACCCAAAATGAAATGTGTTAGTTCAGTTCATGTTCGCGGTTTTTTGGTGCATTTATATTTATTATTAAAATGCCAAACAAAATTAGCAGAGAAGATCGACGACTCTGTGTAAGTATAAAAGAATTATCGAGTTTCATTTTGGATTTTTCAGTGTGCAAAACTTTAAAGCGTTTTTCTGAAACTTGTCATTTTTGAAGTCGGTGAACGCTGTACCTCAAAATCTATTGCACCGATTCTTTTGAAATTTTGTACACTATTTCTATACATAAATCACCAGGTAACAACGTTGAGTTTATTTTTTTTCATTATTTTTATTTTAAAACAATAAAATTGTCGATTTTTTTTTTTTAAAAAAAATCGCGTTTTTGATTTCCAAGTGCTACCAAAAATGGAAAAATTGAATATAAAAAAAAAGTTCGACGTTGTTACCTAGAGAAACATTTCACCTAATAAACGCATTTTAATTTTTTTTGTTCCAAATGATCCAGTGACGAGTTATAGTGTTTACCGCAAAACAACTTTTTTTCGAGGCGATGCCACCGGCTTATTTCTCAATATTTTGCAATAAAAATTAAGGAAAATATAGTTCAGATGTTGTACTATTTTATGCAAATTAATTAAAAAAAACTGGCATTACCTGTATCGTATAAAAAAAATTCTTGAATATATGATTTTATGTCACCGAATTAACCTCCCCCCTTAATGCCTGTGGTTGGCTCTGATTCTGCAAACTGAACTGAGCTTTTGGCCCAATTCTCCATCTGTATATAGTCTGTGGTAATACCTTAGACAAACTTAATATACTAGATGTCCAGTCACTGCGCCAAATGTTGTGCCACTTAAAATCAAAATCACGCGTTTAAAGAAAAGCTCTTCATGTAAGCGAAGAGAAAACGTGATCGGTTCTCTTTGAATCCCACTTTTCATAAGCAGATTAGATGTTCATGTTTGTACCAGTAGATCTGCCCCTGCTCCCTGTCGACTGCCGTTGCATACTTTTAGAACAGAGAATATTGTCGCGCTCTTGCAAACCGATTAAATGAGAGCATGCAAAACATGCTTAAAAGCTTTCTCTCTTAACAAAGGATCATTGTTTTTGTTTCATAGGCACACTTTTTGCTATTCGACTGGGCATCTAGTATATTAAGTTTGTCTAAGGTACTACCACAGACTCTTAAACTTACAGATTATTCATAAGAGAAGATTCAAATAAATTTTCTAACTCCAATTATGTAAATATCCATTGGAAGTAGAAGGCGTAAGTGTCGAATGCGTAAAACATATTCACGGTGTCCCTTATATAGATAATTATAAGAAATGAATGTCCACCTGATTTGCAATCACAAATTCTTTATAAACTTTTTAATAACTTTCTATCAACTTACAGACCCCTGACTCAGAAAGTTTGTGTCTGAGCGCCTGAGAGTGCCGTTCGTGACGAAATAGTTTTAGGGTAGTAAACGTGGATGGATTTACATGAGGATTTTTGATTTAGAATATGTGAATGGAGAGCTTTCCGATACGATAAAATAGTCTTACGTGCTGGGGGTTTTGGGGTGCGGGTGGTAACTACCACCCTTTGAGAGTGCCGATTTAGGGTAGTAAATGTGGATGGATTTACATGGGGTTTTTTGATTTAGAATGAGTGAATGGGGAGCTTTCCGATGGGGTAAAATGCTCTTACGTCTTGGGGATTTTGGGGTTGGGAGTGTCGTGACGAAAGAGTTTTAGGGTAGTAAACGTGGATGGATTTACATGGGGTTTTTTAATTAGAATGAGTGAATGGGGAGCTTTCCGATGAAGAAGGGTGTTCTTACGTGTTGGGGGGTTTGGGGTGCTGGTGGTAACTACCACACTTCGATCTTCGAGAATCGATCTTACGAGAGTATGACTAAAAAAGTAGAAAATAAAAGATATTAAAAAAACTTTTAAAATAAATTGTACTAAAAAGTAAAAACATTTTTTTCTTTCTCAGTTATATAAACAAAAAATTTTAATGCAAAATAAGAAATGCTACAACTCAGATTAAATCTTAAAGTTTGGGCATCCATAACTATAATCACAATTGTCTAACTGCAAATCATGCCCAAACTTTTAATATTTAATCTGAGTTGTAGCATTTCTTATTTTGCATTGAACTTTTCTTGTTTATATCACTGAGAAAGAAAAAAAATATTTTTACTTTTTAGTCCATTTTATTTACAAAAGTTATTTATTTTAAAAGTATTTTAATATATTTTATTCTATTTTTGGTTTTAGATATCCGTGATTTTGTGTTTTTTCAAGAATTCGGTTCTCCATTTTGCTTCTGAGATCACAATTTGTTATGCACATACTTCCTAAAGGGGAAGTTAGTTTAAGGCTTCCTATAAAGCTATTTCGATTAATGAAGATTTTGTAAATTTGTCGGGTTCATCCTTCTTCGAAATCTACTCAGGAAACCTAAATTTATTATTACAAAAAGTACACAAGTATGCCGAACCACCAGAGGTGCAGAAAACTTATTATTATTTCTGTGTAAAGTGCGCGGACGTGACTCAATTCAAAGTGCGAAAATAATAATAAAAAAAAATCTACAAAAACTATAAGTAAATTAGTGAAACACAAGTGTAAATAATTCCGGAGAGGGGTCAAAAAACAATGCACCGAAAAGGCTAAATTGGGCAAAAAGGAAAATGTCGTGAATTCTAAAATTCGATCACCGAAGGCAGGACATAAAGTTCTGCCAGTAAGGAGTATCGCAGGATGTAAGTTTCTACTAGTGGGATCAACAATGAGTACCGGAGAACGAGGTCGGTGAGGTTGACGTTAAACTGAAGTAGGTTTACTTTTTACTTTGAAAGCTGTTACAATTTTTTTCTGCTTGCATTCGGTATTTCAAATTTCAACGCAAGCATTTTTTACGGATGAGTGAAATTTAAATATAAATTAAAGTGCAGTTCGTGGATAATCGATGAATGTAGTGGATAAATAACTGTTAATTATGAGGTCTGGTTGTATGGTTTAATGCAAGATGATAGTTAATCGAAGTCTGAATATTGTTGCGGTGTTGAACTGGGGTAATCGGACTTTTTTTTTTATATAGAAGATTGTGACTTTAGTGGAAAGGAAGATATTCTCAATATATTTAATATAGTTAGCGATATAGGACTTTAAAGATATGACACAAAGCGAAGGTTATCTGTCGAGGAAACTATTGTGTTAGTAGCAACGAACAGAATATATCCTATGATGTCATTTAGCGTACAAAAAAAAATGGGTAAGTGAGTGGTAATTAACATCGCCGCTAATTTTCTTTTAAGTAGAAGTTTTAATTATTTAAAAAAAATATAATATTAAAAATATTAAAGAATAGAGCTTATACTTTATCCAAAGAGCAATATTGCTCCAGAGATTTTCCATCTGATTTCGTCAATAATATTTCATCATCACTGCTTTCTGATAAATCAATAATTGAAGCATTTTGAGAATTTGATTTCTTTTCATATGGCGGTAATTCAGTATGGTCTCCGATGTCTTCATCTTTGACTTTCAGAGATGTTTCAGTAAGAGGTAGATTATCATCGCTACTTTCTGATAATTGTTCGTCGTCGTCGTCATCTTCTTCCAACTCTTGAGTTCTTTCTGATTGTCGAGTCATATCTGTTTCATTGGTATTGGTATTCTCACGGGAGGACTCTTCATCTAAATGAATTCAAATAGGCTTGATAAAATAATTAGAATTAGAAAATAAAATATCTACAAACCTAAGACTTCTTCATTTTGAATCGACTTCTTTTGAAGCATAAAAAAACCTCCGTAAAACAAAATATGTAATAACGTAAAAGAAGAACTTAATGCCGCGAAAGCTGCAAGATTACTTTTACGTGGGATATTACCACATTTTTCCGACCATTGTATATTGGTACGATTCATCTGATAATATTATAAAAAAACAATAATTTGCTGTTACAATGCTTTATATTCTTTATCATCTTGCCTTATCTACAATATCAGCACAAATTTTTCCTTTGTGTACACTCGACTCATTCCTGTACATCGCATCAACTTTCGAAAAAATATCTGAACAATTTTGGCATGGTAGTTCAAGAATGCATTTATCAAGGTTATCTATTTCTTGCAATATTTCATTAGTTTCGGTTATGTTTGTATTGCATTCTGTAAAATGATACATAAATATATAGTTTGATTACTATTATATTACCGATTTATAAACGAATGATACCTGCACAAGATGCTTTTTCCCATAGTGCAGTTGTCTGTTGGTGTATAGTTTCGATAACATTTATTTGGTCGTGATTGAAGTAGATGTCTTTGCATTTTTTATTCGTCTTGCTTCCAGTAGAGTTCAGGACTACTTCATAAGCTTTTATTACCTCAACATATTTTGAGGAGCATGTGACACATAAAGTTACAGGAGTCCCAGAATTTATGACACATTGAGTAAAGTGTACTTGCTGATCACTATAAAATCTCAAATGACGTTCGCAAGACTGTTTAGGGTTGCCCTTGAAAATGCATAGAAATGAAAATATATTGTGATGAAAAAAAAGAACTTTAAACAGTATAGGTACCCTGATTTTGTTTTACTCTTTAATTTTAAATTGTTGGTTTTGAATATTATAATTATAACTTACGTTAAGGCCTAAGCACACATATAAGCTATCGTATGCCAGTTTAAATTAAATATAAAATATAAATAAATTTGTTAAATATGGTAAACTTGGAGACTTAATCCGAATGTGCAAGGGCACACCAAATTTTTCAAAATACATGCAATTTTATAAAAATAACACATGAAGTACAGTCGGTTTAGTCGGTATTTTTTTAATTGAAGCTTTATCTTAAATTGGTGAATTTATGTAGGTACATTATATAATTTTAATGATACTCGTTGATTCTGTATTAAATAGCCCTATAACAAATCGTATACAAAATTTAAGCTCTCTAGATCAAAGCGTTCTTAAGTTATAATAACTACAGATCTGTATGCAGCCTCAAGCCCAGAATGCCCCGAATACATGAGACGAGTAATAGAAAAGAAGCAGAAAATAGACTACACTGTCGAGACCATATAAAATGCCTGGTAGTAAAAAATTGAATATTTTATTCTTAAATATCCGTAGTTTGAGAAATAAACTGCATGAAGTGCAAGCTATGGCCAAGATATACACTGACATACATATAATAATTCTCAATGAAACATGGCTATATACAAATGGAACCAAGTATTATAGTATTCCTGGATATAAAGCTATTTTCAATTGTAGGAATAATAACAGTGGGGGTGGTTCAGTAGTGTTTTTCAGAAATGATGTAATATTCAGAAAACTCAAAAATGAAGCTGACTACAATACAATACTTGCTGAAATCTCATGGGAAAATAATAAAAAAATTAAAATATTAACAATGTATAGATCACCAAATGAAAATGCTGTGGACTTCATCGAGCGACTTGAAAGTATACTAAGTGTTATAAAAATCTTATATTTATGGGTGATACAAATATAGATCTTCTGGTATCCACTAATATCTGTAAACAGTATATGGACAGCTTGATATCGCTGGGATTCAATATTGTAAATAAGTTACTTCCAATGAACGCTACTAGAATTACGGATCAGAGCAGCACAATAATTGATCACGGAGCCACTGACCTACTATCAAACCATGAGGTATCCTTACACATGGACCATGCTCCTTCCACTGATCACGCACTGTTAATTATGACAGTGAATGGTATATCCGTTAAGAAGAAACGAATGAAAACGAAAGTAATGCAGAAAACAAATAACAGTGGCTTCAAATCTATGGTGCAGTGTAAGTTGAACATAGAACCGGAACTTAGTATAGAAAAAACTCATTAGAATTATAAATGAGTCAAAGGAAGCTAACACTAGATATAAAAACATTCGGACTAGAAGTAACGAATGGGTTACTGACAGTATACTCAGTGCAATGCAAGAAATACGAGATGCTTATAACAACATGCTGCATAATCCTGGTAACACAAGATTAAGGGACCACTACAAGAAAATTAAGAATGAGGTAACGAAACTAATAAGACAAACGAAAGAGGAATATATCAATAGAAAATTGAGAGAACCTGGAAGTAATCCGCGGAAGTTTTGGAAAGTGATAGGGAAACTTACATTCGAGAATTGAAGGACAATGGAGAAATATACAATAGTAATTTTGATATAACTGGTCATTTGAATAAACATTTCAATGAAATTAGATTTAATTTAAACAACAAAATCCCAAATAATCCATATGTGCGTAATTCATACAATGATAAAAGCATGTTCCTGCAACCCACAGACACAGCAGAAGTACAATACATAATTAAGAATTTAAAAAAGGATTCTGCACCTGGCATCCCATCGATGCCATCATCACGTTGAAAGATCTAAATATTCTTGTGGAAGTGGTAAGTGAGCCTTTGTCCTCCCTTATCAATGGAGCGTTCCTGAAAGGTGAATACCCGGATTGTTTAAAGGAGACTCTTGTTATCCCAATACACAAAGGAGGTGACACAACAAACCCAAGTAACTATCGTCCAATCTCACTCTTAAGTACAATAGGGAAAATCTACGAAAAACTATTAGATACAAGAATAAAAAAATTTATCTCTGCCAGTGGGGGATTTGATAAAAATCAATACGGATTTCAAGAGATGTGGTACGGATACGGCCAATACTGAAGCAATGCACATGATAAATGAATACTTAGACGTGGGTATGTACGTGGGTGTTATGTTTATCGATCTACGAAAAGCCTTCGATACAGTTGACCATAAGATATTGCTGGAGATCTTGGATGAACTAGGACTGCGAGGTAAAACTAATGATCTAATCAAAGATTATTTATCACGCAGAAAGGTTAGAACTAAGATAAATGGAACACTCAGCACTTCTTTACCATTTCGCACGGGTGTACCTCAAGGTTCTATAATAGGACCAACACTATACTTGTTGTATATAACAAACATTTCATCTGCCGGTCTAATGGGTAAGTACCATATATTTGCGGATGATACAAATTTGATTTATTATGCCGAAAATGAGCAAGAGTTGGAAAACAAACTACAAGATGATATGGTAAGATTAACAAATTGGACAAATGGTAACAAAATTTCTCTCAATGAGGATAAAACAAAATACATGATGCTTAAACAACGAAACAAGGCTGAGATTTATCCAATATTGAGTATTAACTCCAAGCAAATAGAAAGAGTAACTGAGGTGAAATATCTAGGTATGAATATTGATGAGAAACTAAACTGGAGCAGGCATGTCGACGAAATAGCTTCCAAATTCAACCCAATATTAGGGGTATTGCGAAGAGGCCCTAGGTTAAATAATGATAAAGCCCTTGCAATTTACAATGCACATATAACGTCGCATATTAGATATGGATTACTGGCGTGGAGTCAGTGCATTCAATCCGAAAAAATTAGGGTGAAGAGATTAATTAATAGAGCCCTAAAAATCCTGTTCAGTATGCCTTGGAGAACACCTTCGACGGAATTACACGCACATACGAAAACTCTAAGCATTAATCAAATGATTTACCTTGAAAAAGCTAAATTTATTCATAAAGTTGCACGTGGACTCATCAAAACAAATATACGAATAGACACACACATAAGTATACATAGCCATCGAACGAGGAATAGAAAAAAACTACGAGTACAGCAACCTAAAACAAACAAAATCAGAAAAGGACTTATATATACGGCGACCAAAATCTATAACGAGCTTCCTGAAGATATCAAGGCAAGCTCAAGCTTTACTACATATATTCAGTTCTAAGCCAAAAGGCCTAGTTAGGGATTTGCCCATTGACTGCGAGGTTGATTGAATGAACTTAACATACATCTGAAATCTGCTTTTGAATAATGAATGATATGAATAATCGGAAATTGAAAAACGCACATAAAAAACACAAAAAGAGGAACAAAAGACTTCTATAAAATAATAGAGCTCTAAAATAAAGTCATTATAATAATAATAAGTACCCTTCTCTAATACCAGCTAGATGCTGTCTGAGAAGAGGTTCAAACATAATAATAAGTATATTTGATGAATAATTGGAGAAAAAAAAATCAACATTTCCGAGATATTGACACGTTTCTATGGTGAAATGCATTAGTAGAATCATACAGTTTTATGAAAAGATATTGAAATAATTTCTTGATGAAAATGTGTCGACATCTGGGAAAATTTGAGGTTTTTAAAAAAGCATTTCGATATGAAAGTTGTTTGAATCGTCCAGCTCTATCGATATGGTGGGGAAGACAAAAGTTCCTTTACTCATTGGAAAAGAGAAAAAAATTATTTTGGTCATTATGAAAGCTAGTATCTTTAAAAGTTTTTCACGCTTACCTTCCTAAAAAGGGTGAACCTGACTGGATGTAACACGGTAAAGGGCATAATACAAAAAATCTTTTAGGTAGTAGTGCTTGAAAGTCGGATCTGTGGCCTCTACCTCGACAATGAAATTAATCATCCTCCTACCTGGCAAGTTTATAATAGCAAAACAACTGAACGTCTGCAGTGAATCATCCGGTATGTTCAAGTTGTAACGAAGTCACATGACCGTCCTAATCACACCCACTACCATGCAATATATTCACACAAATATATACCCTGATAAACGGTTCTCCACAGAGTACCAGCAGAGCGAACATACTTACGTCTCTTAGATGATTGCGTTTCTAGGTTGCACACGACACCACATTAAGCCGCACATATAAAAAGGGGGCCGTCATGGCAGTGAAATCAGTTGTCGATCTTGAGCCATCCAGCAAACATCAGCAGAGGCCAGTCAATCTACCACCACTGAACTTGACCCGCAGACCAGTCCAGCCGTAGCCCGATACCAGCTACCAATCAGAGACAACTTCAGCAGTCAGACAACCAGTCCTGCATGCTAGGAGGAAGACTTAAAGCACGCATCGCACTAGAGCAGCATTCAGTTGCCTCCCAGGATCTCGACTGATCACATCGTTCTCTCACTCCCAGTATTTACCTTTTTTCAGTTGGCTATATCTACGGCATCCATACGTTAGTCGCATTTGCCATTAATAGCATTCGCACGTATTTCGTGTCCTGCTTTTGTTCCATGTTGGCTATATCTACGGTATCCGTACGTTATTCGTATTGGCCCTAGTAATAGCATTCACACGTATGTCCTGTCTTGCTTCTTTTCCGTGTTGGCTAAATCTACGGCTCCGTACGTTATTCGTACTAATCTTAATAATAGCATTCGCACGTATTTCCTGCCCGCTTCTTTTCCGTGTTGGTTATATCTACGGCCTTTGTACGTTATTCATACTGACCCTAGTCATAGCGTTCGCACGCACTTGTTATCTCACTTCGTCTTTTGTGTTGACTACACCTACGGCATCCGTAGGCTACAAATATTCGCACGAATAACCCTCCAGATTTAAGTATAAGTATATTATTAATATTGTTAACGATGTATAGCAATAATATGATTCCGTGAAGTTAAAACTAGGATAGAGAAACATTATGTAGTACATGTAGAAACATATTGTGTACTGGATATATGCTATGAACAGAACAATTACTGAATTGAAACTACCAGCATTCTAAATATTCGTATAGCTTTGTGAGACTTTACCTTGAACTACCCTCCACATTCAAGCACCCGACGTTACAAAGTAACTTAAGAAACCAATTTACATAGAAAAAATCTACACACACATCACGGTAGTGCAGGCAAGTTCAAGTTCTCACTTTTTTGATTACCTCCTCCATTCAAGTACGTTATCACAAGTTAAAATTTGTTGTAGAGTTTTTGCCAATGTTGAACTGAGATTTAGTAGCACCTATTCAAAAAACGGATATGTTTTCATACATACATCACGTTAGCCGATAAATTTTACTAGATCTTTGGCATTATTTATATGCGGCCTAAGTTTTAACGGTATTTCCTCAAATTGTTAAAAAGTGTACTATACTGGTTTGGTTGTATTTTAATTCTTACTTATAATACAAATTTATGTGAAAATTAATACTAAGATTATAAAAATGTCTGGAAGTATCGATCAATTCAAATTTCCACAAACAAACAATTCAATCATTTTAGAAACATTAATTACACCCTATCTATTTTCGTTTCTGTATACTATTTTCTTTCAGTATTTCCTCGTCACTGCTTTCTGATAAATTCGATTGATTTTCTTCCTTTCGCGCAGATATTTTTGGTGAAGATCTATGAGCTGTGGAACTTGATGGGATATTAGTTGGTAAAATTGTACTATGTTCAGTCGTTGTATTATTTCTAGGATTTTGGTTACGAGCATTTCTTTCAATATTTGTTGTATTTTCATCACCGTTATTGTTGTCTACAAAATATTTAATATTTAATATCATTAAAGAAACATTGGAAGGAAAAAACCAGACCTAAAACGCCATGACTTCTCTCTGCCCGTCTCGTGATTATGGTTAGAGTTGCATAAAAGAAAATGGGCACAACCATTAATGAGCAACTGAAGGCAGTAAATGCAACTAAATTAGGCTCACGCTTACAGCACTTTAATTCATTTGACCAGGTAACACGGCTTCTATTTATCTAAAATTGTCGACAGTATATTTTATATATACTTCTAAGTAATTGATTCCATATACAACAAACACAAAATACTTGCCTTATCTTGTATATCAAAGCAAATTTTTCCATTAAAATGTTCAGCTAGATTGTTGTACATGCCATTCATATTCATATAACTACCGTTGCAATCAACGCAAGGACTTCCTGCTTTTTTAATACATCCTTCAAATTCAATTGCTGCATTCAAAATTGACACTGTTTCATTCCAGCTTGTAAAACATTCTGCAAAAGGAGTTAAGGTTTGTTCCTAATGCCAATGAACTATTAATTTTTACCTGAACAATACGCTTTTTCCCATAGCCCATTTAAATTTTCGTAAATTCTTTGGATGATATTAAGCCTATCTTTATCAAAGTAATAATCCTTACAGGAAACATTTTTGGGCGCCACTCCGTCTGTTAGGTTTCTATAAGCGCTTGCGAAGTTACTGTATTCGACATCGCATTTTATGCAGAAAGTTACCGGAACTGCATTATTTGATGCACATTGTGTGAAAAGTGATTCTCGTGAAGATAAATCTCTTATATACTTTTCACAGATTTTACCCTTTAGAAGAAAATTATGAAATTTATAACTTGCAATCGTAACTCAGTAGAAATTATTAATTATTTTAATCTTAAATTTTCTACAAAAAAAAAAAAAACATACAAATTTACATTCATTGGAAATGCAACAAATACTCATAAACAAGGCATTTAACCACTTCTAAAACTCACGTTACAGTTTAATAGCGTTTCATTGACATAAAATAATAGTGACAAGCCATAGTATTCAAGAAGAAGACATACAATTTTGTTCACCTTCTCTATATGCAATATTCTAAATGTGCCAGAAAGAGGGTGGTTTCATGTGGCGGACACTCAGTGAATTTGAAGCTTCACCCAAAAAGTTGCTGAAGAGGTCTCTGGCACTTACTTGGGCAGTAGTAATAAACATAAGAAATGACAACTATTTCATGATTGCATCGCCTCAATCTGTAGACTGTAATAATCAATCACTTTATAAATATGTAAATTTTGTGTTATGTATGATAATGAAATTTCTGTAAATCTAACATATGTTAAGGTTAAGGTAGGACCCTGCGGCGAGAGTTGATCTATTGTGTCCTTGAGTTCGATAATTGCCTTTGCAGTTGCAAACCTTATTTGAAGTGATAAATGGTCTCCAACCTTAAAGTTACAAATGCGTGACACTCGAATGATATGCTTGTCGACAAATTTGCCTTCTTAATTCTACCATATTGAAATCTTCGTGAAATCATTATGAAATTCAAAATGTGCACGTGTGCTTCCATTGTATGTTCAGACGATTATCGTGAGACAATTTTGAAATATTTAAGTGCACGTGTAAAGCACACTTTCAATTCGCCAGTCGCAGACGTCTACGGGTATATTTTCCACACTTCTTATACAGAGATTATGTAATTTTGTAATGTAATAGTAATAATGTCGTTTTCAGCAGAGTAAGATCACTGAAAGAGCTTCATATCAAAACGAAAGTGTACATAAAACAAGGTATATTACATAGTCTGGAATATTGACGCCGAAATATGTAGTGTTTTTTGTTATTTACGAAAACATTCCGTCAAATTGCGTGTAATTGGTTTTTGTATTTTTGTTATTGCTTGCCACATAAAATTTGACATCCAAACGTCGCGGACCATAATATGCAACATACCTTGTCTTCTAATATAGCGTGGCACGAAACTATGGATGCAGAAAAATGCATAATAAATAAATAAAAAACTTCTGTAAAATTATGATGTTTTTTTTTAAGTTAGAGCCATTCAAAGCAGACGAAACTTAGATTAACATATTTGTGTTATTTCTAATTGCAATTAATAAAGCCTGACCTGTGCATTTTTTGTGGCCATTCTCTTTAACTCGTACACGAATTTGTCTATATATTTCTTTTTTACTATTTTCGACACTCTCGTAGACCCACTTTTCGTCATCACAGCGAGCTGAAATTTGGCACACAGGTTCATGTCACGTGACAATTGAACAAAATTTGAACCGGAAATTTCCATGGAAAACCCGGAAAATCGGGTAAAATCATTTGAAAATTTGGTACAAATTTGATTAGTGATAAATCCGTTTCAGGAAAAATGCAGAGCTTTCCGATTTTTCCGAAAAATTTTCCGGTAAAAAAGTTTTCTAAATTATGCAGGATCAAGTTCCCTATCAACTGGCATCATTACTTTCTCTCCGACAATGGTGAAAACTTGCAGAAAAAATCGAGGAAAATTCATGTAAAACGCTATTCCGGAGTTTTTCAGACCAAGGGAGCGCTTGAGCGTTTTGCAACCTAAGACAAAGTTGTAGAACGAAATGAGTTGCATAAAGTTGCTTTTGTGGAAAACTCCGTGGAAAATCCGGAAAAGCGGGAAAATCATCGGAAAAATTTTCATCGATATGATTAGTAAATCTGTTTCAGGAAAAATGCAGAATTTCCAATTTTTCTGGAAAATTTTCTGACAAAAAAGTTTTATAAGCTATGTGGAATCATTTTTTTCCGTCCTACTGGCATCAATACTTTCTCAACAATCATGAAAACTTGCATGAAAAAACGAGGAAAATTCATGTAAATTTAAAAAAAAAATTCATAGTAATAGGAAAAGTCATGGAAAATCGGGAAAATTCATGTTATATGGGATCAAGTTGGAATACAGCTAATAAGCGCGGTGTAAAACATAATTTGAATTTCAGAAAACCGTTGCAGTACTTCAACGATTTAATACTCGAAAAAATTTTGTTGTCGGATCGGCACCAAAAATGAATTAGAAATTGTTTAAAAATATCTGCATGCAGTACGTAATAACAATTTAGTTAACGTGAAAAAGGCAGAAAATAAAATAAGTAAAAAACGAGTTTTCAAACTAAACTGAGGCCAAGCCACATGAAAAAGTAAAAAATAAACTTTTCTTCACACACAGAGGTGGACTCAGATTTTATTCGCTGACAATCACCGATATATTTCAGTATGATCAATCAGAGGTAATAAGTGATTTGATTCATGAAGAGAAAGAATATTCAAGAGAAATGTCGCATTCAAAAAATCTGAGTCCACCTCTGTGTGTGAAGAAAAGTTTATTTCTTACTGTTTCATGCGGCTTGGCCTCAGTTTTGTTTGAAAAGCCGTTTTTTTCTTATTTTATTCTTTATTTGTGCCAGGAATTAAGTCAGATCTCAATAGAGATTTTTGGAGCTGTCTATACCAATTCGGATACAACCAACCTTCGTACAAGCATGCATATAAAATTTTGCAATATTTTCTTCTCATAAAATAAACTATTTTTTCGGAGTGGGGTTAGTCTCATCGTGAATCTTACACATCTTACAACCTGATCTCTCAGGTAGTTTCTATACAGTACCATTGATATTCCATCCATAATGATTCACCTTACATGAGTTCATGCTCTTCTGTGAATTTTCAACCTCCCTTGCCTCTCAGAAGAATGCACGAACTGGATTCAACTTTTTCCGCAGGCAGAAAGAACACATTTTCTACAATCGCAGTCTAAAGAAAGATAAAAATTGTTTAGGGTCTACGTTATACAATTTGTTCTAGAAAGTGATAAAGGCATCTAAAATATTTTAGCTAGCTTCTAGGTATATAAATTTTGGTTAAGGTGCTCCGTCCTTTGAGGTAGATATCTTAAAGTTACAAGGGAATATAATATTATAGAAAAATTATAGAAATTTTTCTGCATTTCAATGTAATTTGCAAATTCACTGAAATTATATTCAGTGAATTTTAGTGTAATATAGACGAAAAATTTCTACCTTATTATAGAAACAGCACAGAAAGAATCTCTGATGGAGAGCTACTATTTGCCGCCCTATGTTCCCTGAAGGATTAAATGAGATTGATAAACTTTTAAATAAAAAAAAAAACTTTAGTAAAAGAAGGACTTAGTAAACTTTTTTTATCCCATTAGAACATACTAAAAAAAACAATATAACAAAACATATTCGTATATCAATAACGATCACTGTACCTTAGTGATGCGTTACTTTTATGACACCCGGCACGCACGAATTCTAAAAACCTTTAACTTTAAGATAGCACAATCGTGAAGTCATCAGACTCAGTAATTTTTTGTTTTACTTAATTAATGACTTATCAGCTACTATTGAATCATTCGCGTTCTAAACTTTTATAAAGTATGGTGAATCATCGGGGAAACATTTTTAAACATAATCAAATCCGTAGAATTACAGTAGCTTGGGACTGGGAATATTTAAAAAAATGTTTTTGTTCTTGTAAAATGTCATTTATAAACATTGACAATTACATAATCTTATACACTACGGCACGTATTCATAGTCAAAGTTAGACCCCATTTTTACTTAATCCAGAGTTTCATAAGGCTATTAACAAATTACTTTGCTTTAAGGGTCAGTTGATAGCTGTAACCTGTGTATATGATTACAGAGTATGAAATGAAAATTTCATGTAATTGCTTTTTGCTTGATTTACTTTCAATTACATACTTTGGGTCTGAGATATGCATAAATAATGGAGATTTGATAATGTACTAAGAACCATCACCATAAAATTAAAATTCTGTCCGTTGTATTAACAAAATTTGTAACATAATAATGAAATCTTAAGAAAATTAAGTTTGTGTTTACAATTTTAACGCATAAAACTCATAAAATTTACAATATACACATGATGTACAAATAAGATAGAGCATTCGAATTCTTGTGTGCCTGCATGTCTGCCCATTCATCAGCGTGTATATCTAGATTTACATATCTTAATTACGCACTAAATTAGCGAACTGGTTACAATAATTTTATAAGAATTGTAGGGTATATAGCAGTGTTGGGCAAAATGTAATCTGATTAATGATTAACAATTACAATTAACCATGTAATCTGTAATCAGATTACTTTGTAACAGATTACTAATGTAATCCATTTCCATAATTATATAATGTAAACGATTAACGTGTAATGTGATTACAAGTTAATCTGATTACACATTAATCGATTACAAGTTAATCCCACTACATGTTAATCTAATTAATGTGATTACATTTAAGACATTTAAGATATTTGTATTCTAATTCTTCATAAAACTCCCTAAAACTAATTTCGTACGAGAACAATACTATTTTCTTTTAATTCATTTCATTATATTATTAATAACTTTTAAGTAATCTACAAAGTAATCTGTTACAATGTAATTAGATTACAAAATAATCTAATTATATTGTAGCAGATTACACATATGATAGATTACATATTCTCTCATAAGTAATCTGATTGATATGTAATCGAATACAATTTAATTAGATTACTTTGTAATTTGACTAAACTGTAATGGAATTATTAATTAAATTACACTGCAATCAGATTACGCCCAACACTGGTATATAGGTATGTAGATTGATTATAAATAAATACGGAAATGAAAAATCGTTGTTATAAATGAGTCTTGATTTCTAACGTTTGTTAGATGCTCCTCAAAAACATATAAAAACTTAGACAGGCTTAAGAAGATGTTGAAATATGAATAAAATTTCACTTGTACGTTTGAAATTCACCTCAACTAAAGTTGTATGTTTATTAACAAAATTATAGCAATTATAAACCAATATCAGTTATGTTATGCCATATATATATTTTTTGAAAAATGTGAGAAGTGCATTCCATAAGAAGCTATTAGTTGCAATTAGTCAACAAATTGACTAACATAGAAAGCTTAGTGAGTAGGATCACTAAGTATTATTTATAAAGAGAAGTCAAAATCATCTCGAAGACAAATATGTCGACAAACTTATTGAATACTGTCTTCCACAGGGGATTTCCATTTGAATCTTACATTCTGCCTTCTATTTTATGCTAATAAAACTACTTAAAAGGGAATAAAAATAGAAAATGTTTATTCAAGAAGAATAATGACTAAATATAATAACTATCAGAACCAGCTTAACACAAGCTCGCTGCATGGACACGTTTAATAAATAAACGTCTCAACAATACAAAATGCTCAGCCTTAATATTAACAACAATGCACATGCGATTGATGGGTTCATACATACTAAAGTTGGATCTTGCGGAGTTAACATGCAACAGAGGTAACCTTCTCAAATTGTGCGCACTATCACGGAAAGAGATTTTGCTAAGTAGAAGGGGAGAATCAATATTCGCGTTTAAGAGTTGATGCACAAAAGTTACATCAGCGACCATGCGACGTTTTTCGAGGGAGTGCATAATATTCAAAAGCTTCAAGCGATCCTCATAAGGTGGAAGAATCAATGAATTGTTCCAGGGTAGGTGCCTGAGAGCGAAGCGCAGGAAGTTCCGCTGAACAGACTCGATGCGGTCGATGTGTGTAGCGTAAAATGGAGACCAGACCTGGCTAGCGTATTCAAGGAGAGGTCTCACAAAGCAAGTGTACAAACGCAGTGTTATGGTGGGATTCGAGAACTCTCGAGGCCAACGTTTAATAAAGCCCAGCATAGAACTACTCTTAGATACCATGTAGTTTATGTGGGAGATAAAATTCAATCTATGGTCACATTTGACACCCAAGTCACAAACAGCACCCTCGCGGCGGCCAATCGTGCAATCCGAGAACACATAATCAAAGGTGATTGGTTTCTGATTCCTGTGGAAAGTCATAACCTCACATTTGTCGATATTGAGAGCCAAATCATTGTTTTTGCACCAAACGGAAAATTTGTGAAGGTCACCTTGTACCCGTTCACAATCACTAAAAGATTTAATCTGAGCGAAAAGTTTAATGTCGTCAGCATAAATCAAGACTTTGCAGTGTCTCATAACAGATACAATGTCGTCAATAGATAGAATAAAAAACAGCGGCCCCAGGTGACTTCCTTGAGGTACGCCGGATGAAGCCTTCAAGACTCTAGAGATGGAATGTCGAAATAAGACTTGATAAGTTCTTTTATTTAAGTAAGACTTCGTCCATTTAAGAAAAGTTGGAGGAAACCCATACTTTTCCATTTTAAAGAGTATCACGGAGTGAGATAACTTGTCGAACGCTTTACTAAAGTCAGTATAAATACAATCTGTCTGATAACCTTTTGCAAACCCGCCAATGGTATCCGAGACAAATTCCAACAGGTTAGTGGTTGTAGACCTGCCCGAAATAAACCCATGCTGGTTTGAAGAAAGCAAATTCTTGCAGGAAATTGATAGCTGAGAGTAAATGATAGATTCGAATAATTTAGGCATACAAGACAATTTTGCGATAGGCCCATAGTTGGAAGATTGTCAATCTTTATATTTACCCTATGCTTTGTGCTTGGGACACGGACGTGATAAACATGTACTGAGGGTAGCGTTTAAATAATTTTCTATATCCGCGAAAAGTACACATTTAGCAGCGATCTCTTTTTTCTAGTGTCGGAGTGAAGCAGTTTACTGCTCCATCTGTGCAGTTAAGAAAAATTGCTCCAAAGCTGAACGACAATTTGATATACGCAGAGTGTGGCGGCTTATAATGTGACACGAGGCTCTTAAAATGCTCGAGAGCAAGAGCTGTGAGCTTCACTACCCATTTGCTCCATGTTCATGCATGCACAATTTTCGTGTTTTGTTTACACTGTCCCTTGCCCTTTTTCAAGCCACGTAGTGCATTGGATTGTTTTCAGTAAGCCCAGTAAAAAAAATTCAAAGCTTGTATATAATATTAGTTTAATTATTACTGCTCGCGAGCAAGGGTCTGTGTAAACAAAAAACAAAATTGATCATGCATGAACAAAGAGCAATTAGGTAGTGAAGCTCACATCACAGTTCCCGCTCGCGAGCGTTTAAATAAACATTTTTAGACTTTTCTAGAGCGGTCATCCAAGAGCCGCTCACAAGCGAGCATTTTCGGATAAACGTTTCTCGCCCCAGAGCGGAACAGTTAGGAAATTGTCCCAGCAAATTTCTCCGGAGATTAGCAGATTGGAGCGCTCCGGTGAATGAATAGATTGAAGCATTTAATAAAAGATAAAATTTCACCTAAGAAATATTAATAGTAAGGGAAAGTTGTTTTATAATAAAAGTTATACTCCTTTTTCTCCGAGCATTTCCGAACATTTCTGAACAATATTCTAGTTAGGGTATAGAAATGCACATTCATAAGCCTACAGGTGTAAGCATTTGCTCCGCTCCAGAGCGCAGCATTGGTAATTGCTCCGCTCCGACACCCTGACCTTTAGCGGTCTGGAACTAATATATCATGTCTGATCCGACTTATAGCTCCACTCACTGCTTTTTATACCCTAGATGAAATCATAGAGTATACTAAGCTTGTCATTCCGTTTGTAACGCACAGAAATAATGCTGGTAGAGCAAAATGTATTATACACCCAAGCATAATATTAAAAGTTTTTGCATGTACGTCTTTCCTCTGTACGTCCGTCCTCACGATAACACAAGAACGCGTTCACTGAAATTTTGGACATTTTTAAGAAAACAAATTTAAGTTCGAAAACGAAACCAATCGGGTAACTCCATCTTAGGGTTGTCATACAAAAATATCTTTGTTCACTATATATTTGGGCACTGCATGAGAGCGCGTTGACGTAGAGAACTGAAATTTGGTACATGGTGTTTTCATAGCAATAGGAAATAAAATTTCAAACTTGAACCAAATCGGGTAACCCCTTCTTAGTGTGTCTATACACAATTTTGGCTTTTCACTGTATATTTAGAAACTGCTTCAGAACGCGTCGACGTGGAAAGTTAAAAAGATGGACCAAATCGGGCAACCCATTTTTGATGTTGCCATACAAAACTTTGGGTTTCACTTAATTTAACTTTTATTTTCATCTAGGGCATAATATTATTGGTATCGACCAATTCTAACTTTTTCTCTTGTTGCTATCGTCAGATTGAGGAGTGTGAAACTGTTTGAGACTTGCTTCAAAGATTCTCCAAGAAAAAGAATAAAGTAGGGATAGTGTTTTATCTTTGATCTCTATTCAATTCTCTTTATCACGAAGAAAAATTAATTTAGCTTGGGATTTTTTTAAGTTATGTAAAAAAATAAGTTTTTCTGTTATTAATTATTTAATAAAAAATAAAACATTTCATTGCGCGCATTACTTTAGTGACAGTTTACCGTGCTATAATTGGCTGGTTATGTATGAATCGAAGCTGCGGAAGTAATGTAAATAATGAGATTCAGTTACTGCGTTTGATTAACATTCCCAAACTTTGAGATATTTGTATTTTGTTATATAAATAGTAAAAGAAATCAATTTACGTCTTGAATAAAAAATTACGAATTAATTTTTCTGCGAAACTTCACAGATTTGACTGCCAATGCCAACCATTGTATTGGCTACGTTTACGATACTCATTTTCATGGGAAGTGCCCATGGTACAAAGCTTAAAATTAACTAATTTGAATTACCTTTGTACCACGGGATTTGCCCAGATGTGCTGTATTCTGCTCCAGGGGTTAAGTTCTACAATCAATGCGAGAATTCATGTAACAGCTAAAGTAGAGCATCTCAACATGGAACAGAACTACCAAACGGCCAATTTGGTAGCGTAGTCGTTGTCGTAGTGTAGTTCTGTCAACTATTTGGTACATTCAAAGTGCGGAGTGAACGATAGTCGTAGTCAAGCGTAGTCGACAAAAAGTCACTATTTTGGTGGCAGTGAACGCGCCCCATGTACAGAACTCGCATACTACAAGGAATGATCCTGAACCTGTCTTTTGTGCTCCCATTTAATTTTTAAAATATAATCTCGTAACATACCATTTGAAGCCTGCAAAATAAAGCTAAGCAGGTACTTTCGGTCCGGAGAACTTTAAAAGAAAGCCAAAAAGAAATTTATTAATAAGCAACATGAAAGTTGCGAAGTCAAGCTTTGTATCCATCAGTAGCCTAAGAATTCTAATGTGATCAAAATACGGAGAAATAATTTGGACCTGAGGAAGAAAGGGTTGGTGAGAAGAAAAAGTGACATGTGAGCTCGCATCTAAAAAATAAATTATTGCATAGGCTTTATTCAGATAACGATCTAATTACTATAGCACTAACACAATAATATCCAATCCTTACTCCTTCCCAAATTAATTAACAAACTTTTGCTAAATTCATATACTATAGCTGATGTGGCGCAGAAGCTATAGGAAGGAAATTCAAATTCAAAAAAACGACATCCCTAAAAGCCATTCATCAAAAAATAAGACAACAAATCGAACTGAGGACCAAAAATAAGCCACAGCGCAACATATACTGAAGCATAGGAGGCTAAAATCATCCAAAGCGCAGAAATACGACTTGACTTGGCGTGGCCCGGTGGCGGATTCGTCATTGTCATTCTACTGACAGAAATGAGAATAGATCTAATGAAGGAATTTCATTTTAAATAGGGTCAAAAATATCACTCCAACAAAAAATTAAAACAAATAGTAGGCCTATGTTTTCGTTTCCCTTAGTGTTTAAAAAATAGGGAATAGAATATCCATGCAAATATTTTTGTACCTTTAAATGGGCACCAATTTCGACCGGCTAACCGTGCTACATATGCTGCTAGTCTTATTTCATTTCAAATTTATATACCCAAACACCTAATGTTATTTGCTGAAGGTTATTCTTATCAAATCAAGTAGTCTATTGTAAGCAAAATGCATAAAAATGTTGCTGAAGAACTCTAATTTTGCATCAAATTTTAAAGAACTTACTTGAACAGACAATAGGTAAAACAATAATATTCCGAAGCACTTCATATTAAATCAACTATTATTATTACAAAAACCGGGATAAAATGAAAATCTAAACAAACTTTGTTGAAACAAAGCAAGCAAGTTGAGTAATATTGAGAATTCAGGAATTGTCACTTATCGGTTCGTCTTCTTCTTTATGTGGTGGATGGATTGATGCTCGCAGAAAAAGGCAATTTTGCTTGTTTCGAAATTTCCGATTTTTTTTTGTTTCTTTTTCATTCGTAAATATGTTCTATAGTCAGTGGTTCCATATGTTTAATTCGAATTTTATTCCCACTGTTCCTAAAGTGACATTACTTGTTTGCTATAATTTGTTATATCGGCTAGAAAAATGTTTGCTTTGAATTGTGCCAAGAATATTGTAAATTGGATTCCTAATAAACAGTTCAAATATATACATAATTTAAAGCAAACGTATATCCAGAATCCTTACAGTGAATTAATAAATTTCGATAATCTCGACTCAGTAGAGAGAAATATCGAGTTAAGAAAATCAAATGCAAGTGTGAAACAAATAAAAGAACTACTTAAATCACTTGAAAGTGAAAAGCTCGATGAAAATAAAAGAACCCTCGTTTTACAAAAACTAAAAAATGAAATATGGAAAGTGCCAAATGATACTCATTCTGCTGTGATCAACATTGGCGACGCACCACAGATAATTCAGAAATACAATTGCCCTCCGGAATTTAATTTCATGCCAAAATCGTTTGCTGAACTCACTAAGAAATTGAATATTCTAAGAATGGAGCATTTAGGAAATTTCACGGGTCATAAAAGCTATTATTTCTTGAGTGCTCTGGCTGAATTTGAGCATGCTTTGATTCAATTTACGCTAGACCATCTTCAAAATTATAATTTTAGTCTAGTCTCGGTTCCAGATATTTTACCAATGCACACAATTGAAGGATGTGGGATGGAAACTGGTGGAGAAAGAACGCAAGTAAATTAAATATACAAAAGGGAGTGCTATGCTTACTCAAATTATTCATTTCAGGTTTACAAATTAATGCCATCTGGGATGTGTCTGTCGGGAACATCAGAGATGGCTTTGGCTGGTTATTATTCTAACAAAGTTTTAAATAGAAGTCAATTGCCGATTAAAGTTGCAGCAGTTAGTAGATGTTTTAGGGCAGAGACATCAGGCCTGCAGGAAGAAAAGGGCATTTATAGGTAAGGGTAAATACTAGTGAGAATTCGATTCTAATAAGGTTAATTGGTATGGAGGCTAGAGTCTCGCCGGTGACTATTTATTTCTGATTTCCACAATGTGATGGATGGCCTAACTCGGATGTTTTCTCCCAACAATATAGATTTATTTTCTTTTTTATTCTTTTAAAAACTTACCTTTGATACCTTCTAAAATAAAATTATTTGGGGTTTTGTTTTGTGACTATCAATGAGATCAATTAATTTTATATTTTGGGATTATTGGTCACCAGAGATTTTTAGAAGCGTCGGAAAAATTCCATTGACTCCTGTGGCGACATGTTATAACTTCGCATCGAAAGCGATCATCGAAGCGAAATTTCGATCTGGCGGTATGTTATAAGATTTTCGTTCGACAGGCGATTTTGCTTGTTTCGAAATTATTTCCGAATTTTTTTCCCTAGCACAAATGACATTTATAGATTCTTTTTCTAGTTGTTGATAAATTTTAATAATAATAAAATTGGAATTTATGAATTTTTCATGCGCACTGGCTTTATTTGTGGAGGATAACAAAAATGACAAAGAAATTATTAATTACCGGGACAAAAGAAAATTTTTAAGGCAGCGGTATTATGTTATGGATATGCCTAACAAAATGTATTGCCTTATTAATTTTTGGATTCAAGAAATATTCTTACAAGTTTTATAGCTTCAGTTTGAAGAATCTATATAATTAATATATAAAATCATTTATATTGAATAAATTAAAAAAAAATTACCATTTAAATCTAATTTCTTTAATTTTACATTCATTTTTTAATCTTCGCTTGTATTATCACTCTCAGCAAAACTCAGTGATATTCTATCGCATTTATCGCCTGTCAAAAGTGTTACAACATACCGACTATCGATAAATTGTCGAACGTCGAATCTTTCGAAGTTATAACATCTTGCCCCTGGCTATTTGTAAAACGTAAGAGAATATGGCGGCCATAACTTCTCTATATTTTCGAAGCACACACGAAAAAAACATGCTTTATCAAATACACAAAGTATTTTACTTTCTTTAATTTTCTATTCCAAGCATTTTCAAAAGTCCACAACATATTTCGCTAATCCTCTTGAGAGTTTTTCTTGATATAGGTACATAATATACATACATAGTTACTTATTAATTTCCTTATTCATATTGCCATATCTAGCTACTTAATTTTCAGAACCCTGTAAGAGATTGCTGCATCTACTTAGATGCATTTGTGATATAGCTCATGTAGAGGACTGCTTCTCAGTATTTCCACCTAGGAGCAGAAGGTGATAGTACTCAACTAGACAAAAAAAAATTGTATGGTAGGTTTTCACAAAACACTGCATCGTAAAAACTACAGGTGTACGGTCATGGCCTTTCTAACAACTCCTCCACCAGCTCCGCAGTTCTCTCCTCCCAGGAGTTATGGTGGTCTAAACTAAAAAATTCGGATTTTTTTACCTTTTGACCTTTTTTACAAAAAGGTGGTGGACATAACTTTTTTTATAAAAACTGTAAACTCTGAACTCTCCTCTTTAATTTGACCTATTACACATATTTTTTGAATTGAATTGAATTGAAAGTAACTTATTGCACAACCTTAGTATCTAAGCCTAATACAATAAAGTTACTTGGCCCACGACTACTAGGCCATCTGGGCTCTGCCGGACTTATAATCTAGTGTTCTTAAAATATTCTGTTTCGTTTGCTTGACTTAACCTTTTTGTTTCCCTTTTTTTTATTATTTATTATAATTCATTGTTTGCTAACATTATGCTTAAGGGTATAGCTACATCAATAATTACAATAATTAAATTCAAAGTTTGTTGGATTCCAGTTAGAAACTTTTACATTTGTAAATACGATTCATTTATTTTTTTTTCCTTTATTATTATTAGTTTTTAAGGATTGAGATTCGTCTCTCCCCTATTTTTTTTTTCTTTCTTTTTTTTCTATATATTTTATTGGGTGGGGTTACTGGTATTCCCGGTGTAGTACTTGTACTGTTCTTTCGGTTCGTTAGAGTCTGTTCGTTAGTCCCTTTGAGGTCAGGAGTTGTTTGAGTGCACGGATAAGTATGTTAGTATCCCCTCTGGAGTAGTTCAGGAGGTCCGTTGATCTAGTCGTGATTCCTCGTTCGTTAAGTAGTCTGGTCAGCTCCCCGCAAGATGTGATGAGCTGTGAGCTGAGGTGCTCCGTCGCAATGAGTGCAGGTCAGAACTGGTTACTTTCTAAAGATATGTTCCTTGATGGCTAGGATGCTCCAACTGACTAGCCATCTCGATCATGGTTCATCTGGGGTATTCGCACATGTTAGGCCGGTGGATTGAATTGTGGTGGCTGGCCAGGAAGTGTTAGAGCTGTTCCAGTTTAGTTGCCTGCAGGATTCCCGAAATCTTTTACAATGCATGGCTGCCGCTCTGTATGCCGGTGGGTAGATAATGGATAGCACGTATCTCTGCTAGTTTCCACGCAGTCAGAAACTTGCCGAGAGCTAAGCATCGATTGCACAGTCCCGTCAATCTGTGGTGCCAGACTTCCGGTGCTTGCTTAATCATGGTGACGGAGATGTTGTCAAGCCCTGGAGTGGATCCTTGGAAGGAGTTAAGCGTGCGCTTAAGTTCTAGGAAGGAGAAGAGGATTTCCAGTTGGGATGAAGGGGAGTGCTCGGTCTCCTGGGGAATGCGTCTCTCCAGTTCGGTTTTCGTGGAGCGCTAAAAAGCTGAGCGATCTGAGTCAGAAGAGTAACTGGTACAGTGCTTGGCGAGGTGTTCAGTCATTTGCTCTGGCTCAGAAACGATTGTACCGTTCACACTAAGGCCCGTGAAGCCTGCCTTAGTAGGGTGACCGCGGATTGCTCTGACCTTCCGCCAGTTTTCCTTCATGGGAGTAGAGGAGTCGATGCTGCAGGCGAAGTCTGACCAGGCTTGTTTTTTGGCGGGCTTGATTTCCCTTTTCATTAGGGCATTTGCTTTTCGATAGCTGACCGCGTTATCAGAGGAAGGAATCTCAATACTCTGTCCTTGCCATCCACGAACGGCTTAATCTTGAGGTTGTACCACGGTGGTTGTGCTTTGCCCTTGTGTCGTGATAGCGGGATGGAGTTGTTGGCAGCCTCCCTGTCCGGATCGAGGTTGGGGGGGGGGCGACTTTTGAGATAGTGCTCGATCCTCTGAGCAAAGCTGTTCCAATCTGCCCTTGGTTCGACGTAACGAGGGATGTGGGAGATGTCGAGAGAGTTCCCTCCATGGTCAACAGGATGGGGAAGTGATCACTACCTCTCGGGTTGTTCAAAGTGCTCCACTTGAAGGCAGGGGTCAGGAATGGGGAAACGAGGTAGAGGTCTATGTGTGTGAGGGTGTTCCTGGAATTGAGAATGATGGGGCTACCGTCGTTCAGGACAACGAGGCCGCCATGACTCAGCCACTCCGCAATAATCCTGCCTCTGGCGTCCGCCCCGGAAGAGCCCCACAGCTGATGATGAGCATTGAAGTCCCCCAGGAGGAGCACCGAACCAGGGACCTGATCGAGCAGGCATCGCAGGGCGCTTTCCGTGATGACGTCCTCGGCACCGAGATATACGGATATGATATGGAAAGAGGGGTGGAGGTGTATCTTTGCAGCTACGGCTGTAAAGGAGGAGGTGAGTGACAAAAACCCCAACTCCACCACTTCGGGAGTTGCGGTGGTTTGCCTGGAACGTCGTGAAATTGGAAAGGCGGGGAGGAAGGGCACCATTTTGGAGATTTGTCTCCTGGATGGCCAGGATGGCCGGGGAGAAGTTACTAACTAGGAGCTGAAGGCTGCCTAGATTATTGTAGTACCCGCAGATGTTCCATTGGAGGACAGTGAGGTCTCCATGGTGTTTCCGCGGAGCCATTTGTGGGTTGGGCATTCGCATGGGTAAGTGGAGGGGTTAGGGATCAAGAAAGATGGGTCATTGAAATCTGTAGTCCAAGGTGATCACCATGTTCTCGTCGTCCGTACCATCTAGGATGGTGGAGACATTGGGTGAGTCCAGATCCGGGTCGAATCTGTTGTCTGGAGATTGTATTGTGGTCGAAGTGGGGAATGAGTAATGTTAGTAGGAATGCGGGGAGGTTGGGCGGGGGAGCTTTTATTAGTTGGAGTGGCAGGAGTAGGGGTGAGGTTATGGTGCGGACTGGCTAAGGTGTTTTGGATGTGGGAGGTGGGGTTGTAGGTGCTGAAGCTGAAAGGTTGTTTGGTTGGGGTGCGCGTGTTGGTATCTAGACTAGTTTTATCATTGAGTGTGGTTGGGGTGTTGGTAGGAGAGGAGGGCTGTGTATTTGGGCTGAGGTGGAGGAGGTGGTTATGGTGTTTGACAGTGCGGGGGTTGTTCTGAGGAGACTGCTTGTATCTTGTAGAAACTAGAGGGCGGCTGGGCGGCCGTTCTAGTGGGTTGTGAAGAGCTAGAGGGAGTTGTCTGGTTTGTGCTACGCTGTGAATTTGGCTTAGTTGTGGGTTGGGTTTGCATAGTTGCCATTTCGCTTAGCCTTCTTGCCTGCTTGCCTCCGTGCTTGGGATAGGTTCTCCTGTCTCCCTGCCTTTAAAAATAAATGTGAGCAATAGGCAATTAAAAAAAAAAAAAACTTAATTAATACTTCAAAGATATTCCTAGAGCTAACCACTACCTGAAAACTAAGAACTAGCACTAAAACTAACTATGAAATATAATTCAGAAAAAGAAATTAAAATAAAGAAAAAGCAATAATCGTAAAAAAGAAAAGAAAAAGAAAATAATAATTCAGAGAAACGTTGATGTTGAAGGTAGATCCACTTGGAAGTTGGGGGTGTTCATTGAAGAGTAAAGCTGCTTGTGATCTAAATTCAGTAGTCCAAGTTTAGAAGTTGTAAAGTTGAATATTGCTGGTCGCTATGACCAAGCTTGTTTTATGGCTTATCTATTAGGCAGCTTTTGTTTTTGTATAGTGCCAGGATTGACCACTGGCGCTTTGGGTGTGCGCCTCTACTGCTAGAACTGCGATTCGGAGTGGTACTGGTGATGCGACGTAATTGTGGAAGTATTCCTTGATTCAGCTCTTCCAATTTGGGCTCAACTCAGAGCGGCCACTTGTTGTGATATTTTCTCACAACAACTTGATGTCGGGGATGTTGTAATTAATCCGGGATTTTTGGAAACTCCACTCTATGCACAGTCACTTTCTTCAAAAAATTAAGAATATTTGTGTAAATATAACTTTACTTTTTACCACTTTTTTCGGAATTAAAAATGCAGTATTACAGCGATCTGCTCTGATCAGTAGCTCTTGACAGAGTGTATATATTTTTTTAAATGGCGTGTTTGCAGTTATTAAGGAAACAAATTATCTTTGATAATAAGCTACCGTAGACCCTATACTTTTTAAAGATACAGGGTGTTTTGTGAAAGCCTAGCATATTTTCTTAATCACTCTGTAACTACCGAAACGGTTGATATGGACCCCCTGCCATACAATCTTTTCAAATCGATTTAAGAAGTAGCACTGAACCGCTATATGGGCAAAGGACGCTAAAGCTGCTACATTTTGTAAAGCAGTATATTAAAAAAATTATAAAATAAAATTTGAAGAAGCAACATTTTTGTAAAACAAAATTTTAACATAAATATTTTGAAAACCAAAAAAACCCATTACCAATTTTTCCAATATGCCTATTATCGGAAGAAATTGTGTTATGAAGTCAAATTAATAATCTTGTCGAATTTTTTTCTGTTCTGGTTGAATTTTATACGTTTCTAGTAATTTTAGTAAGAAAATGTAGAATCTCAAAAAATACATTTCTTAAGGTTAATATTTATTTTAAATTTTTATATATGACGTTTTGAATTTTGGTGCGAAATTTTCAAGTGAAAGATTCCAGATTAAAATCCCCAAATCAATAACTGAAAAATCTCCAATCGTAAATTATCAAGAAAATAATCCCAGTAGGTTTTATGCTTAGATATTTTGGCTCTTAAAAATTGCATGCAATCTGAATACATGTGGTTAAAATGCTCAATAGTGAAAGAGAAAAATTAATATTAATATTTATAATTTACGAGAAAATGTCGAAAGTTACTAAATTCACAAAAAAAATGTTTTTGCAGAGTACATCAATTTACAAAACTAGAAATGTTTTCGATATGCACAAATCAGCAATCCGATGATATGTTAGAAGAATTCAAAGAAATTGAAATAAGTCTATACAAGAAATTAGGATTACATTTTCAACTATTAGACATGCCACCCAACGAACTTGGGGCTCCCGCGTACAGAAAATACGATATAGAGGCATGGATGCCGGGAAGAAATATGTGGGGCGAAATATCAAGTTGTAGCAACTGCACAGACTATCAAGCTAAACGCCTTAATATTAAATATGAAGAAAATGGATTAGTTTATTATGCCCATACAGTAAACGGGACTGCTTGTGCAATACCTAGGATTTTAATTGCACTTTTGGAATGTAATCAGGTAATTTATTATTATGAATTTTATTTTATGTTACAATACGTGTCATTTATTACAGAGAGAAAATGGCACCATTGGAATTCCTTCCATTCTTCAAAGTTACCTTAACGGCAAAAGTGAAATAGTACGAGAGAAAAAATTACCAGAACTAAAATTAGTTAAAAGCATTTCAGCAACTAGGTAATACTTTTAAATAAGTGAAAATAAAAATTGTTTGAATTTGAAAATGAATAACGTCTTATACGTCATTATTGTGTTTATAAGCCTCCTCGTTTTCCTACGAAATAAGCTGCTGATAAGGTATTTTTAAAGGTTAATCGTTGGGGATGTATATTACTAATTATCTTGCAAAATAAATAAATAAATAAAAGTACCTGATTACATTGGTCTTCTCCATTCGTGCTTATACTTATGGACTCATCCATTTGATAAATGAAAATTCTTTCTATCCCCAATAGATCGGTTTTTTGTTGTGTTAGAGAATATCAATTGAATGACAATTGGGCTAAGCATATTTTATTCTCCATTAGTCTCCACATTTGATATTTTTTTGTAGACACCTTATTATCTCTAATAAAAGTTTCCTGACATACGCACTACACTTTCTGATCAGCAGAAAGTGATAGATCATTACAATAAAAGTGGGGAACATTGCAAAAAGACTGGTTTACTTGGCTTTTCAAGTTAATTTGTCCGGAATATACAATTGGATTACTATTGTGCAAATTATTCTGTATAGGCAAAACCCTACAATTTTTCACATATCAAAATCTCCGGAATGAAAGATATAATTTGATTTAGTAAATTCTAATATCTTGATAACTCAAGCTTATGTCCAGCTCTAAAAAACTGCATTTTTAAGTAAAAAGAGGAATTACAACAGTACAGAATGTAAAGTGTGCCACCATATCCATAACTAAAAATATAAAATCTGCGTACCGTACTATACAACCCTACCTGTACACAATGGGGTCACTTGAAGGACTTACTCAGCATTATACATACCTTCTATTACTTTCCAATACATGGTTGAAATGTATGGAAACTTAATTTTAATTTTCATACCCTATATAAAATAATAAATTATACTGAAGTTTATGGTAAAGATTTTGAATGCAAATAAAATGATTCGAAAAATGAATTTATTACATATTCATAATATGAATATGAATTTATGCAAGACATCGGTTGGTCCATGCGACACATGCATGAGCTGAAATTTTGTATATTCAAATTATTTTTATTGACCATCAGAACCAGCTGAACACAAGCTCCTTGTAATGACACGTTTAATAAATAAGCGGTCCACAATACATGATTTTTATCTTTTAGTCGGTGTTAGTGTTAGTATGTTAAACTAAACATAAACCAAACACCGGATAAAATAACGTGCAACATGACATAGAACGAATGATATATTATAAATAAGTTTTTTAAAACATGCTTAGAAACGTCAACAACAAAATTCTCAGCCATATTATTAACAGCAATGCACATGCGATTAATAGGTTTATACATGCTAAAGTTGGACCACACGTAACAGTTAACCTTCTCAAATTGTGCCAACTATCACGGAAAGAGATTTTGCTAAGAAAGAACGGAGAATAAACATACTCGTTTAAGAGTTAATGCGCAAAAGTTATATTGGCAAGCATGCGAGGTTTTTCATGCGAATGCATGCTGCAAGCAATCTTCATAGGGTGAAAGAATCAATGAATTATTCCAGAGTACGTGCCTGAGGGCGAAGCGCGCGATGTTCCGCTGAACCGACTCGATACGGTCGATACCGTAAAATTGAGACCAGACCTAGCTCGCGTATTCAAGAGGTGGTCTCACAAAGCAAATGTACAAACGCAATGTTATGGTAGGATTCAAAGAAATATCGCCCTTAAACTTCCGCAGATTGTATGCCGGAGGAAAGACAGCAGATGTGGGGCACAGTCGGGATAAAAAAGCATCACGGAATTTTACTGCACATGTACTGGAAATGTCACAATTTCACTTTAAACGTGACGTTTTTGAAGAAAACCCTTTGATAAATCTGATATTATTTTTCGAAACTCCGTAACGTTATTAAAAAAAAAGAAACAAAGAATAACTACAAAAAAATTGTCAGCATTTTTTTTTAGGTAACTAAGTTACACCTCGCCAGTACTGCCGGGTTAATGAGATACATATGCATAATCAAAACAGGTTTTCGCAAAAAAACTTAAATCAAAGAAATGTTGTTCTACTTTTTTAGTTTGATATCCTCAATTCCCGGTAAAATTAGAATGAGGAGGTGGTTGTTCGGTTTTCTGTTTTTTAATACTTGAACTATCTTTATAGCGAGTGTATAATAATAATGTTATGGCCGGAAGATTCTTCCAGCAGCCAAGGGCGCATTTTAGTGTTTTAGTGTTCTGCAACTGTCGGTTATTTTGCTGATTAGCTCAACAGCTGGCTGCGATGAGCGCATAGTCGCATAGTGGAGCAATTGACGATTACAATAATAATTAACCTAGCATGGTAATTATTATGTAAAGCGATTGTTTACTACTGAGCGACTCAGGTGCTGCAACCGGTAGAACAATCGGCAAGGTTGTTGTCGTTTGTTTACATCCGCGTTGTTAAGTAAAGTCTACTTCCGAATATTGGTGCATAAAAGACCAATGAGTGGACTGGCGAGTGCCGCAAAGTGTACAGTCTTATCGTGATTAGAGTCGGTTCAGGTTACCTAAGCGCCAGGTAGCTTAGTTATATTGTCATTAAGTTAGGTCAGTTCACGGATTAATAAAGTATTGTTTTAAATGCAATTCGTGTGTTTTCATTGATTTAAAGATTTTTTTTTTTTTTTGATTGATTCGTGAGTTTTATTATTGGGACACGACAATAAAGTTACGTTGCATTACGTGGCATTTCCACAAAATTTTAGGTAAATTTTATTCATACAACGTAACGGTAAGTACTGGTGAGTAATGGTAAGTTATTGGAAGTAATGTGAGAGTAATTTTGCAACTTTCAATATTACTAATAATGGCAGTACGATTTTTTTATTACCAATCATTACCAAATAGTATGTAGTAATATACTCTTTTTTTTTTACATTACTGCTAATGATAGAATGAATTCATTAAAAATATTATGCACTGTTACAGCTGTTACTGTTATACAGTTATACAGCCCTATATATATATATATATAGAAACTTGAACTGGCATTAGTAAATTTGGTACTTCTAATGAAAGCATTCTGAATTGTAATAGTTTCATCATGTCTAAGGTGCAGCTACCTAGCCTCCAACATTTCTTCGCTTATTTTTCGTTATCAATATATAATTCTTATTATCTTCCACGACTTCAGGGGATTAAATATGGTTCCGCATACATATTTTTCAAAACAGTAAATTTTTCATTATCCCAAGTACGATCATAGACATTGGCGTAACTAGGCTTAGTTGTGGGGTGGGGCAGGTCCCCCAACTTTCGTACATACGTTTTAACATTTTGTTTGCGAAGTATACCAGCTCATGAGTATTCCCAGTTACTGACCGAAATTTTTTATGCTTGCACTGTGCACTTGCAAGATAACATGTCAGTTTACAAGTCGCAAACATCACGTCACTACTTTTTAAATATATAGTCGTCCTACAAGAAACCTTAACTCCGCTCCCAAGAAAGCAAAAAAAAACTAGATCAGCACTTTTAATCCACTGCAGTGTGCATTCGGGGCGATTTTAATAATAAAAACTTTTGAGATAGGCCTTTCTTGTCGAAGTTCTGATGTTAGAGACTAGAGGAACAATGAACAGTTTTCAATTGTTTCCCATTCTGTATTGAAATTCTCGTTGAGCACTCGGTACAGAGCATGGTACATTGCTTATTAGTTAGTATTAGTCATCAGCATTCAATCAATTTTTGGATAACTAGTCAGTCAACATTCGGCGATCGGGCGATATTTATTGCTTATCGAGACCAGTATTTACGAGTATTGACGAAATAGTTTTAGTCGGACATTTAAATTTTTTTGAAAATAGATTAGTACATAATGTAATTGGGCAATTGCGTGAAAATGCATTCTTTTCTTTAATCCAAATGAACCCAAGCGACAATCATCTATTCCGCACAGTTCACTCCAAACATCCGACGCGATTTAAATTTTTCTTAAATCATAGGAAATAGTGTTTATTTGAAAAATTAAATTAAATTTGCACAAATTTAAAAGATAAGTAAAAGAAAGTGGGTTCGTTTAATTAACAGAGACCTTTGTTTTTCACATCCCATCCTTTCCTTCTCTTTACGAATTAAGGAAAATAAATCAGAATCCTCAAGCTCTATACACGAAACTTATGTGATATGACGCCCTGGCTAATGCCCAGTATTTATTCCAAGTACCAGGACCCATACTTCAAATCTTTTAAGTACAATTACAAATTCCGGTACTGGTACTTAACAATTTTCAAGTACAAGTCCAGGTACTGGTACTCATAAGGTTCAAGAGCTTTCGAAAACTTTAATCAGAAATTTTAATAAATCTATAGCTAGCTAAATAACTGGATAAAATATAAAATATGTTGCAAAAACATATAAAATGAAACAGAATCGTCTAAGCTTTTGCTTTTTAATTTCTAATTTTGGAAGTTGTTCATACATTATTTGAGTTTGCTTTTAGCAAAACAAATGTAAATTGATTTTGTATAGTATTTACAAGACCTGCAAATGAAAATCAGCGCTAAACAGGTGCGGAGGAATATAGCGAGGTGTTGCACTTGTTTCAATTTTACTGAAGGCGGTAATACTTGAGGCACTCTCTCGAGGTGCACATAACCTCTATTATTAGAAGGCGTACTTAGATTTAGATTAAATTAGATTTGTGAAGGGGTGTATAGGCGTTAGCCTCGCAATCACTGCGGCCTGAAAGATCTATTGAGAGTTGAATTTACTCCATTTCTAGGTTCAGACTGTTAATAAAGTCTAGAACCATTCTGGGATTGACGTTCCACACGTAACTTGGTGGAGGAAAATCATGTTCAAGGTGGAGTAATCTCCGCCTGGCCAATGCTTCGCAGTTGCAGAGCAAGTGCTCCGAGGTTTCGTGAGCATCCTGACATAATCGGCAGGATGAAGTCTCAGCCAAACCCAGCTTGTTTAGGTGATACCTCAAGGGGCAGTGGGCTGAGAAGAGCTCAGTAATCACTTTGAGCTCTGTTCTTCTAAGGAGTAGTAGTTCTTTTGTTTTTCCGCCAGAGGTATCGATAAACTTTTTTGCCTGACGAAGTCCTTGTAGCCTTTCCCCCATACAGGGCTTTTTGTTTATTCTCCCAGTTATTTAGGGCAGCTCTGCGGTAACACTTTAAAGTGCCACAAAATGGCTCTGGTCCGACAAACTGAGTTTCCGCTCCTCTTTTGGCTAGGCTATCAGCAATTTCATTGCCTTTGTGGTCCTCATGTCCAGGTACCCACATGAGGATAACTTTGTTTCTCCTTGATAAATTTTTGAGGTTTTGTAAACATTCCCAGACTATGCCTGACTTGACAGTGTAGGACTTTAAGGCCTTGAGGGCAGCTTGACTGTCCGAGAGGATATTAATGGTTGAGCAATTTATGGCTCTTTTAATGCAAGTATTGGCGCATTCTTCTATTGCCAATACCTCGGCTTGGAATACGGTAGGGGTAGTGCCTAGAGCCTTTGATATATGGCATTTGGGGCCGTATACACCCAGTCCGACCCCACTGTTCGTTTTTGAATCACACTATCGATCCTTGTTGGAAGGACGGTTTAGTGGAACGCCATTGTTGTAGGTGACCAAGAACCACTTAGAATGGTCTTACAAAATCCACCCTGGGTGTGATTATATCAGATATTGTCGTCATTTGCTCGAAGCATATCTGTTTAAAGATACTTAAAAGACCAACCAGATCCCCTGGCTTTAACTGTTTCTCCTTTTGTACTCTAATAGTACTGAAGATCGCTTCCTTTTTCACCTGCAAATGTAGGGGTGGAAGGTTTATAAGGCTTCCATGGCTGCTGTAGGACAGGTTTTCATGGCACCAGTTATTCCTAGACAGGCAAGCCGCAGGTTTTTTTTTAAGCAGAGCATCAGTCGTCTTTTGATTAGTTTTTGGCCACCATGCGATGGCCGCATAGGTGATCATGGGTCTAACAATCGTGGTGTACATCCAGTACATCATTTTTGGCTTCAGACCCCATGTTCTGCCAATGAAGCGACGACAGGTGTAGAGCGATCGCAACGCTCTATCCGTCACTCTGGACAGATAGGAATTCCAGGAAATTTTCTTATCTAGAGGTCCCCCCAGATATTTGACTTCGTCTGAAAATATCAATTCCGTGTTATCAAGAAGAGGAGCCGTTAGTGAAAGCTTCGATCTTCTTGTGAAAGGAACGATAACCGTTTTGTTGGGGTTTATGCTAAGGCCTTTGTTTAAACACCACGTGCGGACTTTGGAGAGGGCTATTTGCATGAGGTCGGATATGACTTGATCATGCTTGCCCCGTATTGGGACTACTAGGTCATCCGCGTAGCCTTGAACATTAAAACCCAAACTGGTCAACTTCTCTAGCAGATCATCAATCACGATCGACCATAAGAGTGGAGAGAGAACTCTTCCTTGTGGGCCTTTTGCTGCGGTGATCGTGACAAAGCAGTTTCCTAGAGTTGTGGTTATCCTCCTGCTTCTAAGCATGGAGTCTATCCAGTTTACCGTGGAGGGCTCAAAGCCTTTATCCTCGGCAGCTGATTTAATTGCATCGATGGAGGTATTATCGAAGGCTCCTTCTATGTCCGCAGAATTTCACTTCAAATGTGTATGTCTAGGATTTTTTCCATGGACTTAAGTAAGAATGAGGCGTGAAAGATGCCGTCACCTCCAGCAGATTTAAAGGGCTTAAATGTGCCAATGGCCAATCTAACCTTGTTAGGAGTGAAGATTCTACCCGGTGGGCTTTTGCTCCTATTAGAGACCCTGTGCTTGTCCACCTCAATCGGGTCTGGAGCTACTATTCCTTGATCGGAAGTGAGAGAGTCTGGAAAGTGAGTTTCTAATAAGAGCCTGAATGTTTCCTCGCAACTCTCGGTGTGGCTACCATATTCTTTTTGAAGTGAGCCTATACCATTCGTGTGATCCTTCGAAGATACCTTATGGAGCCTGGTAACTGCGGGCAATTGTTCTATGCCATTGCAGAAGGTCCGCCAGGTTCTTCTTTTGGATCTCCTTAATTCCGTATTATATTCCGTTAGCGCCTTTTTATATTCCCCCCAGATGCCAGAGAGTTTAGTTCTGTTGAATAGTTTCCTGACTTCTTTTCTTTTCAAAGCTCAGTTCCCTATTATAGCAAGGTACCTACCGATTGCAGGTCTATTGCTTCAGAAGGCAACTGTATTCGAATGAAGTCATTACAGCCGTTTGAAGCTGCGTAGTGGCTGAGTCTAGCTCTTCCGTCATGCTAATGCTACCGCCGGGAGAGTCAACTATAGCCTTAAGGTGTTGTCGATAGAGTTCCCAGTTAGTTAATTTAGGGATTCGATACTCTTGATATGTGTTGAGTGTAGCATCTATATCGAAGCTGATGTGTCTGTGATCTGACATGAAAATCTCCTTCGATACATGCCACCTGTTTACTTTTGTAGTTATGAACATACTGGCAAGTTAGGTCCAGGACCTCTTGTCTAATGATGTTCATAAATGTTGGCCTATTACCTCGATTTAGTATCTCTAAATTGTTAGACAATATAATTTAATTTAAATAATTTACAAGAGCTGAAGTACTTCGCGCTATGGCGTTATTTGTATTAAGTACGTTAGGTACCAGTATCGGGACTTGCACTTAAAAATTTTATGAGTACCAGTACCGAGACTTGTACTTAAAAAAATTTTAAGTGCAGGTCCTGGTACTGATACTAATACTTAAGTACCGATGTACTTAAGTACTTTACAGGTCCGAAGTTAGATACACATTTTAGAACAATTATTTACATTTTTATTAAGCACTAATAAAGAGATAGTTAAAGTCTGTATACGCTTTAGTTTACGTTTTTTTTCTGCAAACTTATTTTTCACCTGTTGCGCTGTTAGTTTGTTTTTAATTATTTCGTTTTCAATCTTTTCGAAAGCCTCTTCTGAAGCAGTTGTTCTTAGCCAAGTTTTAACTCTATGGAAAAGCTCAGTTCACAGCCGGCCGGAAATGTCTACATTGAAAATATTTTTATAATTTTCTACAAATGACTCTCCATGTTTCAGGTACAACTTTATAAATGAGTTAACTGTCTGTGCCAAAGATAAATTTTCAAATCTATTTTTGAAGTTAGTGATAATGTTGTCCATCACTTGGTTGTAAATATGTGTCTTCCAATATTCCTTGTATCAGATGGAAAATCTTAATTACGTTTACCTAGAGTGGACTCTATCATGAACTCTTTTGCTCTCTCCGGTTGCCTTCTCCTTTTCGAGACTCGACTAAGTTCTAGACAAATTTAATGTCGTTCTGGGAATTTCTCGGTTTCTCCAAGTATTTATTGTCTAGAGTGCTAATATAGCTTTATTCCATAATGTAACGTAATAAGAATATTATTGAAGTTTTTAATTGCACAGTAAATATTTCTTCCTTATAAAGATAATCAGCCTTAATACTAAATCCGTTGGGATCGGAAGCGAAAATGCTTAAAAAAGCCGTTTTCCAGAAAATTAAACAAAGTTTTACGAAATTTTCAAAATCAAAGGTTATCAATTAAAATTTCCGCACAAACTGTCAAAATACGTCTGCATGATTTCTCCTACGGATCACGCCTTTGTCAAAATTCAGTGGAATCAGAGCAATCTCGGAATAGTTTTGTAAAATTTTAAAAAGATTTTAATAGGTTTTCTTGAAGATTCCTATCCAAACGGATTCAATTTAATTAGGCCTAAGATTTTACGAATTAACGATTTTTTTTTGGGAATTTTCATAATATCCTCTGTCCGCATTTAGGGGGGGGGGGCGGCGGGCCCACCCTGGCCACTACCTAGTTACGCCAATGATCATAGACCAAATGAAATGCTTAATGTTAAATTCCTTTAAGAATTGTATTGAATAAGGCATCTAGTTCTTATGCCATCTATGGTGATAAATATTTAAGTGTTTCAATTTTCTTTTCAAAAATTATAATATCTACTTATATGGGTGGCATAATTATCGAACAATAATAGAATTTTACAATTTTTTGGTTCTAGAACAAAATGGTATTTGAGAGTAATTAATTGTGTTACCCAAACACGTGCACCGGCTTCCAGTGAAACAGGAAGAATTTATTTATTTATTCATTAACAAAAACTTCGTCAATTCGAGGAGCTTCAAAAATAGTGGGGTCTCAGCCAAGTTCTACATCAGCTCTGACCTTAAGTTTTGTTTTAAACCTTCTTCATACTCCGCAGAAATCTTTTCACTTGAGTTTATGAGTTATAAGTATCTTAAAGTCAATAACATTAAGATATCTCTTGCTACTAAGGAAGCTACTAATCCATGAATCCCATGTATGTATGAGATATTGAGATTTTCATATTGAAATACCTACTACACACATGAACAATTCAAAATAATGTTGCATTCAATTTGGGATTTACCGCACCTATTAATGTCTTCCGCTTTTCAGTGAAAATTTGTATACCTTAGATGATAAAATCATACAGTAATATAGTATACTAATTATAAAGTTGTCATTCCGTTTGTAACGCATAAAAATTAAGATGGTAGAGCAGAAGGAATTGGACACGTATGTATAATATTAAAAGTTATTTTGATTTTTGTATGTTGCTCTGTCCATCCGTCGGCCCTCACGATAACTCGAGAGCACATGTCCTCAGAGAGCTGACATTTTGCACACGGACTTTTAAAAAAATAAATAAATTTAAGTTCGAAAATGGGACAAATCGATCAACTCCTTCCTAGGGTTGCCATAAAAATATTTCGTTTTTCATTGGGAATTGCCCTGCTTTAGATTTAGAATGCGTCGACATAGAGAGCTGACTATTTGGAATATTATGATTTCATAGCATTAGTAAATAAATTTTTAAAAATGTACTAAATCGGGCAGTCCTTTATTAGTGTTAGCATACAAAACTTTGGGTCCTCACTTTATTTAACTTATATAATTCATCTATAGGGTATAATATTATTGGTCTTAGACCAATTATAACTTTTTCACTTGTTGCAAGACCTCTTAAAGTAAAGTTCGTACAGAGCTTATATACAGAAGTATTTTTTTTAAGCATAGCAGATTATGTGCAAATACCTACAAGGATATACTTGCAACAGTTGAGGTACTGTAATACTTTCATGTGAAAACATTTTGAATGTTGTCCTCTCTGTTGCACAAACCTATTTTGTTTATCTAATTTACGTATAAGTACATACCATCAATTGTTAAACTAGAACGTAATAGTTAGATAATAATTGTTGTTATGGTTTTATCATAACGAGACTTATTTGGAAAATGCACATCTCATTGTAATACATATCAATATGATCCCACTGCTTATAGTAGAGACGTTTAATGATCAATTTATAAATTGATCGAAATTACTCTTATTAAAGTAAACGCCTTAGCAGGTGGAAGTGATCTTTTCAATGTCAAGTTCAAAATGTTAGGGCCAACAACAACAAAATTTTCTAATTAGAGTAAATGCTAACGGAGACGCCTACATATTTGCGTAGTCACAATTAACCCAAAACTAATTATTGCTGCTTAAGCGGAAATTCGGAAATTCTTCGTTGTGTATCAGAAGTTTATAAGGAAAAAAAAAACAGAAAAACTACTAGCATCGATCTTACATAATTTCGCAGTTTCCTTCATACTCATGTATATAGAGGAGGTCAAGAGAAAAAAATTTAAAAAATGTATTTTATTTATTTTTTTTTCTTGTAAAATTGCTTGTCTTAAATGGTATGATGAGTGAGCGAGTGACTTCTTATGTTTCCCCCCATTTTTTTTATACCACACTCTACCAACAACAGAAAACAAATCAAGCATAAATAATTTTGCATTGTCTTGCCGCTAGTTTTCTAAGCCGATTCAGGCCCGAATTAATGGCATATTGTCTGATGCGCGATGATTAAATATGTTATTTTGGATAATTTCGAATCCAGGCCTGTTCTTCAATTTTTTTTCTATAAAAGATTAAGATCGCTTCAGAGTTTCTTCAAATCTGCTCTAGATTTCGGTAAGGATAATTCTCGTATTAATATCGGTTCGTCGCGTCATACTAAGTGCGAGGTAAATAATTTTAAAATTTCTTAATCCCGTTTATAGAATTATTGTTTTATAAAAAAAAAAAAAATGTCTTACATTGGGAACGCGTCAGACGTTGAACAAGATAAAAATATAAACGACTTTCATCGTAATCGAAGTACAAGTAGTTTAGTGGCGAAAAATATGGGTTCACAAAAAGCTTTGGAGAATAGATGGAACGCCAAGCAGGGCGATGATTCTGATTCGGAAATATCCGATGCAGAGAATTTTCTGGCTAAAGGTAAAAAAAAAAAGAAATCGATTTGTGAATTGTGTGTTTGAAATATTAAGAAAAATGTGTTAATTAGGTGCGTTTTTGTTAACGCCATCATATGATCTGTCTATGGAACGTGCTGCTTTGATTTGTGAAAAAATGAACTTTAAGGGATGTTTTAGTTTAACAAAAACAGCTACTGGAATATTGTTCAAATTTTCAAATCCCGAAGATTATCAAGGAGTATTCAGGAAAGGTTTTCATAAAGTAACCGGTGCACGGTTTTATAAAAAAGTAATAATTTTTTTTTTAAGTGTTAGCCATTTGCTTGCAAGAGAAAATAAAGTGCGCTTTGTGTTTTTAATAGATTCCGGTACCATGTAGACCACAGAAAACGTTTACCTTGTATGTCTTTGATGTACCCGAAGATTTACCTATCGAAGATATTCGACAATCGTTGTACAAATTCAACTCAGTTGTGGAAGTCGTTAGACTTATTGTTAATAATCCTATTTCATCCTCAGAGAAAAGTTTAGATGGTAATTATTTAAATATACATACAGGAAATTTTATCAGCGTGAATAATAACTTTAATATGTATATAATTCTAGGGACATCAACCCCTAAACTACTTTCACCAAAAGATGAACTTGTACAAAAAGAAGCTCCACCGCCTCTTGTTCGTATAACATTAGCTTCCCTGGATGAATACAATATACTGCTACAGAATGGGTTGAACTTCTATGATGCGACATTCTTTTTAACAGAAGCTAATATACCTATACAATCTGGAAAAATTGTTTTCAAAAAAAGGTAAGTAAGTGATTGAATTATATACCTATATATTTTATTTAAATTATAAACATTGTGACGATAATAGGAATTGCTAGACTTATGATTTTATGTTTAAAATATTTTTAATTGTCTTACTTTCAGGACCTAAGATCTTTTACCCTATTGGCATAAAAAATTTTCATTCGAAAGAATGACAAAATTATAATTCGTATCGGTTACGTTATGCTTTTCGGTAATTGATACACAGCACCAACAATTTTTTTTTTATTTTTTTTTTTTTATTGAATTCACTCAAGAATCAAAGCCAGAATTTTATCGAGGAAGTCAAAATATAAAAGGTAGTTAATAATTAAATATGTAACATAGGATGTTCTACGAATAGTTGTTTATGAATAGTTTCGGATCTCAATGGGGTTATTCATGCGAATATAAAAGCTATATTTCTTGGTATATGTTACGATTTATCCTATAGATTTTGAATGAGACAGCCTATAATGATAGTTTAATTTTGTTTTATTGGGCAGATGATTTGAGTTTTCCTATAAAGTATATAATTTGATCAGTTTATTCCTTCTCTTAACGGAAACTGTGAGACAGACAAAAAACTATAAATGTCTTTGGTTTGTGAGTGCTAATCATTAAGATGATTCCTTCATTATTTTATGAATCACTTAAAATTTTCTGAATAATTCATTAGCACTATAATAATAATTTGAAATTTAAAATTTATTACATAACCATTTAAATTTATTAGATAATTGTTTAATTGTTCCAATATATATCATATTCGTACCTCTCCTTAAAGTCAATAATAATATAATTTTTTTTTCCTTTTATAAATATAAGTGTGAATTTCTGAATAAAATAGCGTCATAGCTTTTTCAATGCATTAATCGGAAATTTTATTATAAATAATTCAGTTGTTATAGGTTGATTTGATTCCTAAAACAAAGCAGAAAATACCGAACAAACCCACCCAACTATTTCTTTACGATTTATATATATTTTTATTGTCTTCCTTATATAGTCAATACCATTTGTCACAACTATTTATATTACATCCTATACTGATTCTTACATTTCTTATTTTGTGCCTCGATCAATTTCGAAAGCAATTCCATGATTACTATTTTATGTACATACATACTTACATACATACGTGTATGTATGTACATATGAAAATTATGATTCTTACAATTGCATAGCGGTATAAACATTTCGGGGTGCAACTGCTGGTGCAAAAATAAAAAAACTTTATCAGGAATATGTATAAAATGAGAAAGAAATATCCTACTATTATTTATGTATTTACGAACACATAGCTTATCCTGTCGTCCAAATATTGTAATTGGGCTAGCTATAATCATACAATGGGAAAATTATATTATACAATTATGTATTAGATTTCTTTAATACAAGAAAGGCTAAATTTTTGCCAGTTTGAATGTTGTAATTTTTAGTAGATTAGGTATATTGAAACGGATTCAATGTCTAGCTCCCTGCAACTACAAAGAATTGATTACCAAATATATAATATATATAATCCGGGAATCACCATACTCCCCGGTGACATACCGGATACCTAAGAAAATTAGGGAAATATCCGATTAGTTATTTATATTATTTGAAAAATGAAATATAAGCAAAGACTGTGCTACTTTTTGAGGCCAGCCATTCCCTTTAACTCGTACACGAATTTGTCTATTTCTTTACTATTTTCGACACTCTCGTAGACCCACTTTTCGTCATCACAGCGAGCTGAAATTTGGCACACAGGTTCATGTCGCGTGACAATTGAATCTATCAAAATTTGAACCGGAAATTTCCATGGAAACCCCGGAAAATCGGGAAAAATCGTTTGAAAATTTGGTACAAATTTGATTAGTGATAAATCCGTTTCAGGAAAAATGCAGAGTTTTCCGATTTTTCCGAAAGAATTTCCGGAATTTTCAGACTTTTCCGGAAAACTTTCCGGAATTTTCCAACTTTTTCGGAAAATTTTCCGACTTTTCCGGAAAATTTTCCGTTAAAAAAGTTTTCTAAATTATGCAGGATCAAGTTCTCTATCCACTGGCATCATTACTTTCTCTCCGACAATGTTGAAAACTTGCAGAAAAAACCGAGGAAAATTCATGTAAAACGCTTTTCCGGAGTTTTTCCGACCAAGGAAGCGTTTGAGCGTTTTGCAACCTAAGACAAAGTTGTGGAGCGAAATGAGTTGCATAAAGTTGCTTTTGTGGAAAACTCCATGGAAAACCCGGAAAATCGGGAAAACCATCGGAAAAATTTTCATCGATATGATTAGTTATAAATCTGTTTCAGGAAAAATGCAGAATTTTCCAATTTAGTTAACGTGAAAAAGGTAGAAAATAAAATAAGTAAAAAAACGAGTTTTCAAACAACACTGAGGCCAAGCCGCATGAAAAAATAGAAAATAAACTTTTCTTCACACACAGAGGTGGACTCAAATTTTATTCGCTGACAATCACCGATATATTTCAGTATGATCAATCAGAGGTAATAAGTGATTTGATTCATGAAGAGAAAGAATATTCAAGAGAAATGTCCCAATCAAAATATCTGAGTCCACCTCTGTGTGTGAAGAAAAGTTTATTTTCTACTTTTTCATGCGGCTTGGTCTCAGTTTTGTTTGAAAACTCGTTTTTTTACTTATTTTATTATGTTTCAAAAATATATTAATGAAAATAAACAACTTTAACAATTTAAAATAATAATAAAAATTCACAGATAGGTATTTGTCCGGTTATGCCCCCAAATGCGGAGCATGGGCATAATGTGGTGTCTTTTTGTAACAAATGCCTAACTGCTTTCGGAGGAACTCATCACACTCGAAATTGTCCAAGTTTCCCTCATTCCATTTAGTGCAACTCTCACCCGCTCATATCCTGCAATTCAAGCACTGAATTCAACCATCACTCTCCCTAATTAGCATAAAATAAGATCAATCACCTCTCAATACTGGAAATAATAAAAAAAAAGTTAAAAAACTGGTGAAGGCCCAAACACAAAGCATACTGAAAGTTGGAATCTCTCTCTACAATACTTCAGTGACGTCAGTGTATGTTTTTGTCCCGGTGTCCGGTATTGCCAAGTCTTCCGCTATTAGGAAAAAATAAAATAGCAAAAACCAGAAAAATAAGTGTGAAACATATGTACTTGAAAAATTAGTATAGCTAAAGTATTTTGCTCCCACCTGCTTCGTTGAGCCCATTGATGTTTGAAGTAAGTTCGAAGGAGACAACAAAATATTATTGGCAAGTATGGCAATTTTCTTATTATTAAATAAATATCTATGGTATAAAAGTCTAAATGGAGGAATGGCCAGACAAATTCACTTCAAGGGTTGTATTGAAAAGCGAATAACTATATGTATTTGAATAATTAAGAAAGAAAAAAAAATAAATAAAAATGGACGAGCAATGAAACTCAAATCGTATTAGACCCAGCCGTCGTGTTACCGTGAGGACAGGATAGGGTATAATAAATTGTCAACCTGGGTTGAATGTCGAAGGCAAAGAAGCCACGTATAGCCTCATTAACGGGACACTACTTTTTGGAGAGAGGTATTATAACGTGATTACTCCGATTGAAGAAGACGCTAAAATTTTTTGGTGAGACTTCCTTTGTGTAAACATACATAGACCAAGCGTCAAATAGATAATTTAAGGTCCCATACACATTATACATATGTTATTAGCAAGAATCATAGAAGAAAGGATCGGAGCACAAGGGTGTCTATAAGAATATATTAAGGATAAACCTTTGTAAAAGTTACTTTCGATGTGGCCTCTGAAATGTAGTACTTATTAATACCACCGATGAGCGTCGACAACATATTGCAACAACGCCAAATATTCTGCTTTTCAGAGAGAAGTTCAGCGATTTGTTCGGCGAGATATAGGTATGTATGTACATACTAAAGAACAGATCAATAAATTTATATCAAGAGCGGACAGCGCGACAAATAATATGTAGTATCAAAAATATAAAGATCCAGGATGGTAAGTAGGTAAATATGTACCGCGATGAACAAATCAGTGGGTAAAGAGAGCATTTCTTTTAACTAGGATTTAAATATTTACAAAGTATAGAAGAATAGATCCCCCCTCTCTCCATCCCACATCGATTAGAGATGTGGAGGGGTGTGCAGGTAGGCGTTAGCCTAGTATTCACTGAGACTTGCAAGATCTATTGGGAATCCCCGTTCACTTTACTGCCTTTCTAGTGTTAGCCTGTTAATGAAGTCTAGAACCATTCTGAGATTGAGGTTCCACACGCCATTTGGTGGAGATAAAACATGTTACAGTCCGCTTGGTTTTATTAATTTAATTACTTTTTGAAAACACTTCTAACTCAATGTAGTTTTTTAAATTAATAGTAAAAGAATTTCTCAGTATCAGTATCATATTGGATGCGATAAATTTCTTCTTCTGGAGTAATTTATTTTATTTTTATCTATTGTTCGATTCTTGCTATTCTTTCTTTGAACGCGATCATTTGGATTACTTGCGTGTTATTGTACACAGATATGTATAACCGAAGGCGAATTCGAAAAAGTCGAACTATGTATCAGTGTGTGGCCAATATTAAGCATTCTTTCAGTCTATCAGATTGAATCTCAAGATCTGGCAGAATCCAATTCCTGACTAATGTGTAAGCTAGACGATTACAGTTTAATACGCAGAGACAGTCCTGGTATTGAAGGAAAAGATAACACTGTAAGTAAATGGAGGCCATAATAATACTATAATATAGGATCGTATATTTCAATCTTATTTCTAACAGGGTTTAGGTCGCATCACTTTTACCATATCAATAATTTCTTATATAAATGAGTATTTTTTGAACGTTGTAATATTTTCTATAGAAAGTCTTATCGAATGCAGTGGCGAAGCTAAAAATTTTTATTGTTGCCTTTTAAGATTATACAAATGTTAATGGTTACAATATTTCATAGGTAGTTAGGTAGCTTAGTTTTAAATGAAAAATATATACACAAAATGTTACAGGTCTTGGCTGGCTTGTCTTAGCCTAGCAAAAATTAAAATTTGATCAAAGTTCATACACGATGATATGTAGGTACTTTGAGCAGATATTTTCGGTTCTACAGAGCCGATCATAATAAAATATCTGATCAGTCTTTGAAGCATATAGGTACAAGTAATTTACTAGTGTTTAGTTACAGTTCAATTTACAAAGCAAGTTGTATCGCAAGATATATAATTACCGTTGCAACTTCCATACTATTCACGCAAAATTTGTAATTGTGAACTTTCTTTCAAATAAATATGGGTTTGTATGATATGAATAGGTTATCATACAGTACGTTTACATGAATACTTGAAGTATACTTCAAGTAGAGATCAAGTAATCAGAATATCATGTAAACGCGCATTGACTTCAAGTAATACCTACTTGAGTCAAGTAAATCACAAAATTTTGTTCGATTTACTTGAAAAAATTCATGTAAACGCAACTTCAGTACTTGAAAATTTTCACTTGTGAAAAATAAGAAAACGGAAAAGAGGATAATTCAGACTGTGATATTCAGCACTTTTCTCAAGACATTTATCTAAAAATCCGCAATTTGTATTGAAGTTAATGAAGAGTTGTTAAAGGTAAAATGTCATTTTAAGTAAATTTCAAGTCAAGTCATTGGAATTAATTCAACCAGAAACCGTTCTTTAGTTTCAATTGGATTTCAAATCAAATACTCAAGTATTCATGTAAACGTACTGATAGTTTGTAGGTTAGACATCTAAAGATTGTATGTAAAGTATAAGTAATTGAAACTGGGTTTATTGAAACTTTGATAAAAAATAACAGCAGCAATCCCTCCTAATAATAGTTACTGACCAAAAAAAACTTATTATCAGACTTGAAAATTGATGATAAGACAGAGTATGTATAATTTTCAAATACCATCTAAACATAACTAAAAACATTAAGAATCTGTCTCTGTAGAGGTTTCCTTATGCCTTTAAAATATATTACTAAAAACCACTGACTTGTATAAAATGAACTGCGCGATTTGCTATTTTAACAGCAGTTGTTAGAATATATGATAATGATCCTCCATTATGTTTGTGCTCTTCCATATAATGCATACGTGGCCAATATTTTTGGATGTTTCTATATACATACATATAGATATGTATGTAATACCGCAATGTTAGCCGTTTGAACATGCGAGCTGGTTGATATTTCCTACAAGGGTAAACCTGTGACCTTTGGAATTGAGTTTTTTATGCTCACCACAGAATGCAGCCATCCAAAGTAGCACATATTATACCATTGTGTACCAAGTCTTATTTTATCTTTGGTATAATTATACCTTGCTTATCATATGCACTCCAAACTATAAATGTATATATGTATTTGGACCAAACAAAGTATAATTGAGACATTCTCCATTACGTACTTTGCTTTAATCGAACAACTTTGTTTCTCATAAGGTTGATTACCATCGAATTATAAATATTTTTGTTATTTTGAATGCACCTTTAGTAATAAAATTCCCAATTGGATTTTCACATTTTTGCTAGAGTTAAATATCTTTTTCTAAATTTTATAATGGCTTGGAATATTTTAATATTCTGACGCACAAAGGAGCGTTCAAATGAGAAAATTTTAAAATAAATATCAATCAGTAATAACAGTAGAGATATAATTATTCAGTTATTTATAATATCATAAAATAACGCCTTTATAAATTCTGTCGAAGAAAAGTTAGATTGAGTCCTTTAAAAATATGTACTCCAGTCAGTTCATGAAATTTCATGTGGTTAAATTGTCGTGCGTGATCAGTAACAAATAAACAGAAAGATATTCATGAAAAAGTTTGATCATCTGGACGCCCCTAAAACAAGATTTTATTTGTTGATAATAAAATGCCTTTGCCTGTAAAACTTTCCCCATTGGTTTTCTACTTTTCTTTACAGAAAACCGCAGACTAGTTATAACTAAATTCTGCGGCATTTTCTAACAACGCACACCCAAAATCTAAAATATTCACACAAGCATTTGTGTTGAATACAGCGAATGTAAAAATTTAAATCGGAATTAAAAATTTTTAAAAAAAGATATCTAAATAACCTCAGCAATAAAAGGCCTTTTGGATTACCGCCATTTGGACGATTTCAATAGTAACGCGTGCACATGAAATGTTTACTCTACCGGAATAAGGCTTTTTGGATACAACAATTTTGGATTTTCAATAGTAACGCACATGAAATGTCTACTCCGCTATTTCAATTGTAAGAAAAAAAAATCGATTAAATAACTGAAGCACACCAACGCAAAATTTTAATTTTATTTTAATATACGATTTGTTTTGTTAACAGACTTGCTGATGGCACTATTCCTGGGCGAGTTCGAGAATTGCTTCCGGTCTTTGATGCAGCTGGCTTCTGTAAGTTTCCTCCTCCAGTCAGAAAATTAATAAAACGAAGGCCATAACGATTTTATTGTTTACGAAAATTACCCATTCTTAGTTTTTTTCTTTAAATTTTTTTTCTCTAGAGCTGTACGACTTTGGTAATTTTTGTACTCGCCGACTTGATAAAAATCACTTTGACTAATACATATGTATACCAAAATTTTATAAACTTGTAAATTTATTCAATAAAGAAATAAATTGTTTAAAGTTTTTTCATGTTTTTTTTTTTTTACATTGTCATTTATTTAGTTGGTTCGTTTTGATTTGCATTTAGACTAGATCGAATGTTGTTCACTTTCATTTGTACTGCAATCGTAGGTCATTCTGAAACTCGATACTACTTTGTTTACTCCTCATTCAACTCCTTTCATTCTCTGATAGTACATGGAGCTGAATAATAGAATATATAGCAAACAGGAATGGTACTAAGTGGAAACAAGCATAATTGAAATTCTAATTATGTTAGACTGCCCTATTTCTGTGATTGAATGCTTATTACAAGCGTAAATGATTTTAGGACTGCTTTGCTTTTAGGTACATTTTTATACCCTAGATGAAATCTAAGGGTATACTAAGTTTGTCATTCCGTTTGTAACGCACAGAAATAATGCTAGTAGACTGTAGCGGTTAAGGCCAAGCAAAGTTTAATATACATACATACATGCATATGCATAAATAATAATTGCCTAAAAGAAGAGTTTACTCAACGTCTCTTACCTAGTGATAAGAGAAGAGAGCACATCATCATTCCCGATTATTACGGCAACATATAACCGAATTAGTTTTAGCCCAGTAGATCTAAGTTAGTCCGTAACCAGTGTTCAAGTTGACAGCAATAAAGTTTAAGTTAAGCCGGCGTGTTGGTTTTATTTAAGAAAACCTTATTAGCATTTACATCACTACCAACATAGACAAAAATGGATTCGACAAAAATCGGGCAACTCCTTCGTGGGGTTGCCATACAAAAATTTAATTTTCCATTATATATTTGGACACTACCTGAGAACGCGTTGACATAGAGAGCTGAAATTTGGTACGTAGTGTTTTCATAGTAATAGTAAATAAAATTAAAAAAATTAAATAAATCGAGCATCCCATTCTTGGTATTGCCATATAAAAGTTTGTTTTTTTACGGATACTGTGAAAACGATCAGTCCTAAGTATCTATTGTACTAAAAACCTCTTCAGAATATGAAGTCCTATAAAATTGGTTATAATCATTTTTTCTGTCCGATGAACCGTTCTAGAAATATATGCGAAAAACAACTGTAAAAATCAAAATTGCTCAAATGGGTGACCATACGAAATTTCATACGGGCATTCATCTAGGGTATCATAAGAATTGGTCTTAGACCAATTATAGCTTTTTTACTTGTTCTATACTGCCTTTTGGAAAAACAACAACATTATTCGTGTATTTATGTAGGGGAATGTCATCAGGGATGGGCACATTTTTGACTTTTGCCCATAACTTCCGTTTAAGGAAGAATTTGGTAAATCCAAGCACATCTTTGGAAAGGTCTGGGAAAAAGGATTGACTGGGTGAAAAGTGAAAAAATATAGACATTTAGAAAAAAAGTGAAATGCTGTCAAGGTTGGCCAGTGCTGTCTAGGTTGGCCATTCGACGAAAAATGTGCTGAAATGATTGAAAATAACCTGGAAAAATTAATTGAATGAAATAAAAAGCCGAATTTGTTGCATTTTACTGCTTCTTTAGCAAAATTTTAATGGCACATTACTCAGAATCGTATATCCGGCAAATGTCGTTATATTGACGAACTTCAAATGCACTTCTCTTGAATTGTTCGATGATGGCTTTTTGTGCAATTTTTGGGGGAGAATCTACCTTTAGCTGGTGTTTTATTGGCGGACTTCGTTGGGATTGATGCTGTACCTTTTTTGTGTGTCTTCAAAGCACACAATCACAGTGGGCCAATCGTGTCTCCACAAAGTGGCCAACCTTATGACAAGCGCCATTGCCGCATCACGTGACACCAAAACCAAACATTTTACAGGATTGAATGTTCCTCATGGTTTGTTTTCAAGCATGAGACACTCACATTCCATATTTACTCCTCGCTTTCTGGCCATATTCACTGCTGCTAAAAAATTTGTTGTTGTAATTTCAAACCACTCAGTGCACAACACGTGCTTTGCATTCACGTTCCAAATCTGCAATGTTACGAAAAGTTCACTGTTACTGAGAGAAGTTTTTCCGCGCTCGGGCATTGGTGGCTCTAGTTGTCAAAACTAAAAAAATCGCAATTGGCCGACCTAGACGAGGACAACCCTGACCACATTCCATTACCTGTCAATAATTCCAATACTTCTAAGGGTAAAATAAAGAAAAAAAAAATCTATTTTCCGACAAGTGCTATAATAAAAATAACTTTGGATTCTGTCCATACAAAAATACTCTTCACTATAATTAAATTTCTACGATTATTGATGATATGATGAATTCATTCATTTATCTTACATCCATACTTAATGCTCTTCATACGGCAGGATAAACTCATTTTTATCTGTTAAATGCTGAGAAAATGTTAAACTCAATTAAAGACTTTTATTTCTTGAGGAAAAAAACCTCATATTTAACTGTTAAAAGCTGAGAAAAAATGAAAACTCGAAATATGAGCTTTATTTTTTGAGAGAAAAAAATAAAAATCATTTTTAAATGTTTAACCGAGAGAGAAATATAAAACTGAAGATAAATAAGACTGTTATTTACTCAGAAGAAAGTAAAATTCTCTTTTTAACTATTTCATTAGAAGATAAAATATAAAATCTCAATAACAAAGTGTTAAAACCAGACTTTTAAAATATTTCTTATAACTGTTTCGGTCCTTGGTTTTTTGTACTTATTCCTATTTGTATATGGAATATTTTCTCATTTTTATTGAAAATATATTACATAACTATTAAGTATTTCATTAAAATAAAAGTATACAGGGTGTTTCAGATAAGGATGTCATTCTTGCAGGGGGTGATAGAGGAGCTCGAGAAACGAAAAAAATTGTATGAACAATTTTTAATTCTCCTAACGGTTTTCGAGGAATTCGACTTAAAAGGATATTCCAAAATCAAAGTGCAGGGTTTTGCATTTTTGCTTATAACTTTGAAACTACGCAACGTTGCATAGAGATCTAACACGCATTTTAAAGCAGACGAATAACTCTTGAATTAATGTAGTTTTGAAGACTTCACATAAGATAGTTGTCGAGATATCAAAACATATACAATAATTCATTTTTGTGAATACATAAAATTTTAGATAAACATGTAACGTAAGGGTCGGTGTTAGGTTCGGTAACTTTTGAGTAAACAAAGATAAAGGAATGAAACAAAAAGCAGCTAAAAGAGGACAAAATTTGGCTTTATTTAATGTAATAAAATAAAAAAAAAGAGAAATCTCCGAGTTATTGGACTTTTAGTACAAAAAAAGTGACATTTCGTGCAAAAAGTCTGAATTTAATGTCGATTTCGATGGGACTTTGGTGCAACACCAGTAGTGCACTTTTTCCAGCAGTTCAACACTGAAAATGTTCGATGGGACAATTTTTATAGCAGAAGTGCAACACAAGTTTTGCACACACTTCCCCTACTTTACACCAGATATTTTCTCGGTGTTACAAATACATACTAAGGTCGAATTGTCATCTGCTCTGTCAAAGTGCGCTGTCGAGATTATTGTGAAATTTTGGAGTTGAATGAATTAAATATTTTTATTTGGGTAATTGGCTTTAAGTTAAAAAAAGATTGTTTCTATATATCAATAAACAAAATTTATTACGTTTGACAATTCCGTGTATATAATACGTGTGCCCACAAATACAAGGAATATGACAAAAATATGTTCGATGGACTTCAGTTCTGCCAGTTCTCCGCTGCCAGAAAAAGTGCAAAACTGAAATGGTCCCATCGAAATCGACATAAGTTTTGATATCTCGACAACTATCTTATGTTAAGTCTTCAAAACTACATCAATTCAAGAATTATTTGTCTGCTTTAAAATGCGTGTTAGATCTCTATGCAACGTTGCGTAGTTTCAAAGTTATAAGCAAAAATGCCAAACCCTGCACTTTGATTTTGGAATATCCTTTTAAGTCGAATTCCTCGAAAACCGTTTGGAGAATTGAAAATTGCCCATACATTTTTTTTTCGTTTCTCGAGCTCCCCTCCTACAAGGATGACATCCTTATCTGAAACACCCTGTATAAGTTAATTATGACTTTTTAGAAATGTACCATAAAACAAATAAAAACGTAAAATTTTTGGAGTAATTTTGAATTTCAATACTTTTACTCTGAACATTTTAAAAATTATTATACCTATAATTTTTATTGGATACGAATGTACATTTCTTTGACATATATTTTATATAATAATTTTAAAATAACTTATTGACTTGAATTGTTGTTGTTTATAGTTTTGTAATTGTCCTAATGAAAACTTGTTGAAATTATTGATGTAACTTAAAGCTCCCCTTTGAAATAGTTTTTTTATTTGTGGTGGAAAAAACATCTTTTCCTGCTACCTGGGGCTGGATTCCGCAACTATGAGTTCCGATTCAGCAAAAGCGGAAATGAGTTTTTGTAGCAAAGTTTTGTACACTTTAATTAATATTTTCTAATGACCATTTTGGTTGTGAATTTTTCCTGTGAGATTTTGACAAGCGGTATTTTCAAAATTATTTGTTATGTTATTTATTTGAATAATAATAATAATATTTATTTATTAGCAACAATAGCTGCTTTTTTTTGCTACAATTATAATTACAAGTTCATTTCAGGAGATATTCAATTTAATATATACTATCGCTAATTTTTTAAAGTTTTTTAAATTCATTTCTTCTTTTACTGCAACTGGTAGATTATTGAATAACTGTATACCTTTATAAGTCGTAGTCTCAAATTCAAAAGTGTACACTTGCGCTCACGTGAATTTTTCAAATCGTGTACACTTGCAAATTCTATTACAGTTAGTTTTTCATGAACATTTGCAACATTTTCATATTTTAAAGTCATAAAGCACCAATCCTCCTGCTAACGGTTTACTTTTTGATTTTTTTTTTGTAAATTTCCGGTAATTTGTGTTCACATAAAGCCTATAGTGCCCTACTACAGGGAGAAAGAAGAAGAATCCTTAATTGTCAGACTGGCTGTCAGTTATCGCAGTACATTGAAGGATTTGTCACATTTGTCTTCGGTTTTAATTATTTATGGGCTGAATTTGTTTATTTTTATTTATTTTTTAATGTTATATGCATAGCAGTTGTGATAATTTTTTACGAAACGAAGAATCTCACTATGGACAAGGAAAGGTAATGATGAAGCATTGAGTCATGATTGTAGATTACTAGAAAATCCTTGTTTTTAGGTTTTCCTTGCTACTTTTGGAACCCAACGAAATCTATTTTGAAGATTTTGCAGTGGATTTAAAACTCTCATGTACCAGTGAAGATGATATAACGGGACGTTTAAAAATGTGCTCTAAATCTCTGGTTTTTGATCCAAAAAATATCGGATTACCGCTTATAAAATTGCGTTACATAGACTGTGAAAGAATCTCAGACCTATCAGAACTGGACAAAAGCAAGAAAAATTGCATGGTTTTTAGGTAAATATTGGGACAATGTTCGTCCATAACGCAAGTAGAATAGATGGATGGAATAGCTTTTTTTTACGCTTAATGCTAAATATCAGTTCCAACTGAATTAGAAGATTAAAAGTAATAGGACATTTTTATAACTCGCTACTTTAGCTATTCTTATCTAATGAGAAGGTTAACTAAAGTGAAGCAATTCAGGTACACTACGAAGAAAATAATCAGTGGGCGCATTTACTGCCACCGAAATAGTGACCTTTTGTCACTACTGAGCGTTCACTCCGCCAAATTTTGACAGTAAACGACTACGCTTGACTACGACTATCGTTCACTCCGCACTTTGAATGTACCAAATAGTCGATCGTAGCCCAAGAACGAAAACAACCTAGAAGTACGTGAACAGATATAATAAAACAAAATAAACACAATAATAATAATGACAGGAATAAAATCATAAAATCATGTGCCCTATTTTACATACAAAGGCAGACTTAGTGATGAAGCGCAATTGTTCGTACGTGATCGCTTTTTTAGAGCTGTACATATACGTACCTACCTGCTTTAACACTGAAATTATTTTGAGCACTTTATATGCCACAAGGCTAAAAGAGAATCGAAACACGCAAGAGGATAATTACCGGGTACGTAAATGAGATGATTAGAAGTATCTACTACCATCTGATCCACTGAAAGAAAAGGCCAGCTTGCATTGGTGAAAGTTAAGAGAAAATTGAAGATATTCAGGTCCAATGTCTGACATAAGTGTAAAGTCCTGCTTTCGTGGACTTCCTTCAAACAGATTTACATTAAAATTTCATTCCAGTATGACATTATGGGCGTGTATCTTTTTTTCCGCTCCGTAGATCGAACAGTTTTTTTAGAACGTTCAGAACACTCTGAAAAAAAATATACAAATCCGGAGTGCTCTGAGTGTACTGGTAGTTTTTTTTATATTGGCAACACTTATGATTTGCGAAATATCTATTGATAATACAGAATTCGTTATAAAAATAAATAAATAATAATAATAAAGTTATAAAAATAAATAAGGGGTGAAGGAAAGGAAGGAAATATGGAATAGGATTTTTTTTCGCTATATTGGTATTACTAACGGATTATTTAGAGCAATCTACGAGTTTATCTACGATTACTTAGAGCACTCTGTGCAATACTAAAGATACACGTTCGGAGCGCTCAGAGTAAATAAAGATACAAGAAATCGGTGTTCAGAGCGCTCGGAGTGCTCTGAGCAGAATAAAGATATATGCCCAATGATACTTAGTCGAAAGGTCAGTGAAGCTATACATTCCAAAGATTTTTTTGTTAAAAACAGTTCGTATTTAGGTTCATTAATTTAGTTTTTTTGCAAGTTAAGCAGGAGCTTAAAAGATGCAAATCTTGTTTTAATTAACATTTTGGTTGATGTATGCCATTGCCAAATATATATCATCTGCAAACAAAATTGGTCTTCTATATTTCATCACTCTTTCCATATCATTAATATATATTAAAATTAGAATGGTTCCAAGAACTGATCCTATGGGCAGACCTAAATTCTTCTTGTGTCCTCCCATTTAAATAACTCAAATCATTTAAGCTTCTTCCGACCAATTATTTCTTTAAACTCTTTTGAAGTCCAGAAATACTGCTAGTATGAATTTATTCAAATTTATATTCTTCTTTCAGTCTCTATGACCAGTTTTACCTCTGCTTCACAATTATGATACTTTCTAAAACCAGATTGGTACTTCATTATAAGTTTTGATTCCTACTTTTTCTATTATTTTATCAAATCAGCTCAACATGTTGATTAAAAAATCAAATGGGAATTAAAATAATAAAATAAATGTGAAATGTATGTGTTTCCTTTAATTTTGTAGCATTTTTACACTATATTTTCTCTTTATAATTGTCATCACCATATTTTTTATGAGCCATATCAAAAAGTACAATATTCTCCTGAACTAACTCAATTAGTTTTTCTTGAATAATTCTTTGCTACGTATATACTTGATCTTCGCAACTAAACCAACAAACGTTATCTGCAGATACTGGTTGATGTGAATTAGCGAATGTGTTTTCATAGAAAAATATTTTGCCTGTCTATTCCGTTTTGTCCAGTTCAGGAAAGTGTGCATAAACCTTTATAAACAAGATTGTGATACATATACGAAAGATCCTCTCAATGGGAACAAATGTGATTAAACCACAGCTAGCATTCTAAAAACTCATGTGCTATTGTATACAAGTGGTTATGTCAGTGTAGGAACTGATACTATCAATATTCTGTTAATTTTATTCATTTTAATGCTGATTAAGTTACAATAAGTACGCCTTCAATCTGCAGTATTATATGTAGTATATAACTGTAAATTTATAATTATATTTTTTGTAAACCAAATATAGTAATAAACTTAAAAATCATCCAGTTGCTCACAATATATAGAAATGTTGGAAAATAATGTAATAGCGCCATACACATTTAAAAAAGAAAAGAGGATATTTGTATTTCACTTTTATTATGTTGATATTGACGATTATGTTTTACGATTTTGTCAACAATTACACCGAGCCTCAAGTCTGCATACTGTTGAACAAAATGATATGGTGAGTGTCAGTGGTAATTTGTTGCCATTTAATTGTTTTAAGACAAATTATTTACTTTTTGTATATTTTATTAGATTGCAACGATTGTATTTTCTCGACACAACAGGCTGAAATTTGATCCTTTATGGCTTGAAAATATTTACGAAAAAATTATTTTCGATTCCAAGGTTGATGAAATTCATCCGCTTGTTTCAAATCCTGGAAGACTTTTATTGACTAACTCATGCCTCTATTTTCAACCTTATAACAATATTCAAACAGTAGGTTATAATCTTATTTTTTGTTATGCCCATTTCACTAAATGCTGTTTTTCCATATACTTAGTTTCCTGTGATAAAAATCAAATTAGGCTGTGTGAGTAGCTTTATAAAAAGACGAATTTTATTAAGGCATACGGTAAATAAAACGTAGGTAGAAGATATTGATTTTGATTTTAAATCATTTATTATTTCAGGGTTTAGAAATAAAATGGGATAATAACAAGAAACATATTTATATTTCGTTTGCCAACACAAAAGACCGAAATACATTTTGTTGTCTAATGGGGGATCAAGATGATTTTCAAATACATCAAATGGAACCAGAGAGTATGACTCTAAAGTGGCAAAATGGATTGATATCAAATTATGAATATTTGCTCTATTTAAATAGGTATGTGTTTTAAGTTTTTGTTTATCTCTTTTTTGTTTTATATTATTATTGGCCTACAGTTTATCAGATCGGACTTTGGAAGATTTAACTCAGTATCCAGTCTTTCCATGGGTTATAACAGATTACACTTCTGACTTGTTGAATTTAAACGATCCGACCGTTTATAGGGATCTAAGTAAACCCGTTGGAGCCTTGAATCCAGAGCGTTTAGCACGTCTTAAAGAACGTTGTTTAGAAATGGGAGATGATTCGAAGTGAGTATGTTTTTCTATATGTATGTATTTTCAACTCTAATTGACAAAGCTGAGGTATTTCAACACTCCAGAAATAGTAATAGAAGGAGTATTAAAGTCTGATTTTTATTTGTAGATAATTTCAATTCTTTATTGCTTAGAATTTGATGTTATATTGTTTCTGAAAGTGAAATAATTGCTTTAATAAAAGTATATTGGGGTATTGAAATACCACACTTTTGATTATTTACAATTAGAAATTAAGCTTTTTGCTGTTAGATAGTATCATCTTTTATATTTTAGATATTTGTACGGCTCACATTATTCTACACCTGGATTTGTGCTGTTCTATTTGGTAAAGCTTTTAGTAAAGTTAAGAGTTTTACACATTCGCTTACATCATACATTGCATTATAGAATAGGTGCACATATACTTGTAGATACTACATATACTCGCTATCGAAACTACTACAAATTATGCAATTATACATATACGTAAAAGTTATTTTAAATAAAGAAATAAAAAAATGAAGAAGTAGAGTGAACTTATAGTGTGAAGTGTAACTTCCCTGAATTTTATACCGTAGACATGCCAACGTCGAAATTACATAAAATCAACTGATTTCGATCTTTTGAAATCACTTAAAATTTGTTTTTGTTCACGTTAATTCTTATTTTTCTCACGAGTATTTTCCTATTTTTCGAAAAGAGTAAAAATTGGTAGGCACAGGCACAGACAACCTACATCTAGATAATAAAAACCTCAAAACGCAGTGGTCCGAAAGCTATGTTTTAAAACGAGCTAATGGCCCGTTAATTCTTAAAGATACCTAAGATGAACCGCGGGCAATGTCCTGCACTGCACGGCGATCTCCAGTAAACTCCACATGAGGCATGGCTTAATTGTGTGCTTAGGCAAATGCCGAAATGGGCTATCCCTGTCAAAGGAGGGTGATACTGCGCCAAAAGTTTTGGTGCAATGTCCTGCCCTGGAGTTGGGCCAGGCCAATTTGAAGAATGTTTTGCCGGCGTTGACGTCTCGGTTCCACGTGATACGGCAGTTTGTACAAAACTGGTTCCGATGTGGAGACCGAGACGGCTTCGCCGGCTGAAAACTTATACTGCACAGCTTCGTTGTGCGGAATTCATCCACTTCAAGGACAGAGCAATGCGATTGAAGCGTCCGAACAATTTCGAATCTGTCGTTCGCACGTAGCCACTTATTGGCGAATTTGCGGCTATTTTGGTGGAACCAATACACACTAGAGTTTCACGAGTATTGTTCGTGATTTCTTTCGCTAAGCGAGGCATTGCACGCTCCGTGCATATATATTGCTTGAAGCCGTTCTTTGGTGTACGTCACATAATCTAGTTGCATCGAGGATTGCGTGCTCGTTACTGAACTTTTGGGAGGCGATTTCGTGTACTTCGCCAACGAAACTTTGCGTGCATACATAGACGTGCTGTAGTGGAATGTCGAACTCTTGATTTTTATTCGAGTAAGAGGTTCTTTTCCATTCGGTGTTCGTACACCGCCAGCGATTAGCCGACAACCAGGATCTAATCCAACAAATGATTTAAAATAGCCGGATTGTAATTTAGCTCGGATATCGTGCATCGTCTTGTCATCCTCCACATCACAATTATTTGTTTTGCGCCGTTTTACTGGTGGTAAGGATGGTTCTATTGCCACTTCCTTCTTCATCGAAAAGGTGAGCGCTACACCATCCGTGCAAATGGCCCATCAAACTTGTTGCGCCCCACCGATGTCGGTAGTTTAAAGTATTCGGCCATTCTTCTTGACGAACGAATGTTGCCCAAGTACCTTTATTCAATTTTAGTCCGCATAGACGTTGATAGAGGGCATATGAATCGTAGCGCACATGGTGCAGCCCATGCTTGTATATTGGTATGAAGCAAAATATTTACAGCTATTTGTCTCGTTGTAACGTTGCAGCTTATAAAATATCTGCAAATAATTGTGTGATTGTTGCTTAATGTTATAAAACTGATGTAACATAACTAAGATGTGCAGTTATTTGCTGCAAAAGCTCCTCTTGAGAAACGATATAAGAATTATCTGATTCTTACGTACGCATGCATCCAAATGTTATTGTTGAAGACCGTCTCGTATTACCTGGCAGCAAACTTAACAAGATTTGTTTTACGAAACGTATCGTAGAAACCATCTTTTATGTGAATGCCACATAAACTTTTGTATGCCGGGGCAACGTTATATTTGATTTTGCTGCCCTTCATCAGTGCGTAAAAATATTCTAAAAACTTAATTTCCCCAAAGTCACCGTCTTCCCATGCCTGTTGTGACTCAGGTGCCTAAATCATAACCTTAAAGGTCCATACACCAATATATTGCTTTAAGCAATATATCGATGCATTGCAAAGTTAACCCTGAAAATTAATTTAAATTCATTCAATTTAAAATTTAATTTAAAATGCATTTCCATACTACAACAAAATGCAATTTAGCATAAAGGCACACATTCCACCCCACGATATGCATACTTCCCTACATACAGTGTCTTCTTACTTTTTTCCGCATGTACGCTCTACATACGTACAGTACATATCGGATTACAGTTTTTATTGATGCATATAGCTTCTGCATTTTCTCACGTACGATTTTTCAACATCGTGAGAAGATAACAAAACTAAAAGAAAAGCTTAAAAAAAGCCTTTCATGGGTACCTTGGTGCAAGATCGCCGATCCTCGAGATGTCGTTTTTTTCATCCGGTCGACAGTAGACTTTGCGAGGTTAATAAAAAATTTAGAGAAATAAGTTTTATTTAGAAATTATAAAAAAAAATTATAACTGAATATTATAAAAAGAATTTTTAGTGGGAAATTATAAAGGGAAGTTATAATAAAAAATTATAAAAAGGACAAATTTCTACGCCCGCTCTATCCCCACAGGAGCACGGAGTGCGCGATATACAACATGCCTTATTCAATTTGTAATGGATATAAATGGACATTTCCACTGAAAGTGCAGAAATTTCCGCAACGTCAGCCTGTATTTGCTCGCGCAGTCTGCCGTTCAAACATTTCTTTGCAAAGCCTATCTTAACGCACGAATATGTTGTTGTTTCATTCTCTATTGCTTGTGAATGTTTTCGTTTTCCTTGGTTATGCGCTCTTGCTGCAGGTGCATTTGAAATCAAGCAGCTTCGGTGTTGTGTAGTCCATATTTATATACTTGATTTTTACCGTTATTAAATATCGAAATATGAATATGTTTGAAAATTTATAAAGTGTTACACTTACAAGCCAAGGCGATACACGATTATAATTTGTGTACGTGTACAAAGTTTTACGTTTAAATTCGTAAAAGAATTCATCTTTACTCTTTTTGCCAAAGCAAATCAGAAAACCATTTAATTCTTGATGCTAGTATATATGTACGCCTAGCAGTCCTGGAACGAATGAAGCTAGTCACTCGGGCGGTATATTTTTCATTTGAATCCAGCAACATTAGCATATAGGTCATCGAAGGCCGTATAAGAATTATTTACTCTTTATCTAGATTGCGAAAATCGTCAAAGGAACGTATACTGGAAAAGCCATTTTTTTAAATAAATTTAGCTAGAAAATACAATAATAGTAGTTAAAAAGCTCATTTTATAGGTTTAGGCATACACACATACATACATTCATACTAAGTAGAAATATGTGATTTTCTGAAGTTTGAAACAATTTAATGGATTAATTTTTAATTTTATAAATTTCACAGGTAAGAAAATTTCCACACTTGATGTTGTGCCTTCAGAATGGACGTTTTGATCATCCTGATCGAATGTTTAATAAAGTATCTGATACATTCCATAATTGTCTAACAAATATGTCAGATTTTAAGGTATTTTTTGACTTTTTGCAATAACTATATGAAATCTATAATAATTATGCTCTCTAGGAGTTGATTCCAGAGTTTTATGATATTTCGCAAGGAGGAGATTTTCTTCTTAATATTCATAAAATTAATTTTGGTATAAGAAGTGATGGGTCTCAAGTTAATCATGTAGCTCTACCCCCATGGGCTAACAATTCCCCAGAGTATTTTTGTAAAACTTTAAGGTAAGTTAATTTTTAAGTAAAGTTCTTAATAGCTACACAAATATATTGGACAATACATAATAGGCATCAGGAACATTAAATCCAGTCCGTTGATCTATTCAATAATGATAAAATGTCATTCTTAGCCCATCTTGAAGCTCTTACGCTGGTTTCAAATGCTCTTCTTTCAATTACTTCTTAGATGTTTAATGATCTGAATGAATCGTTGCAAGATCTCTTTGGATTAGTTTCGGCGTCGTCTTCCCCTTTTTCATTTTGATAATTAGTATGCATATAGTTACGCTTACGATCAGCTAAAGACAATACTTTAAGAAAAAATCTGCTTTTGGTTAGCTGATTAACTCATTTATGTTCTATTTTTGTTCTACCAATCGGTGGAGAGACGGGGAAGGGCTGATATCGCTGGTAGATCCGTCTGAGTATAAAAAAATAGTCGATAAAGGTATGTCATAAGTCAATAAGATCCATTTGTCATGTCAAACGATATAAATACAAACTACAACAATGCTTGAACTTTGTTCCCGACTACTAGTAAATTTTGCAAAGACTTCTTCTGGTAATTTTTACACAATCTACACACTGAAATACGGCGGTGCCTACTTAGATCTTCTCCTTAATTGAAATTTTCATTGAAAATCCTCGATTCCACACCTCGCTCGCCTTTTGCTTGTCTAATTACTTGCCGCTTTGAAATCCACGTCGTCTGAGTTTTTTTCCATCCTTATTTGGGAATCAGTAAAAGTATTTGGTCACCAGCGGTCGAGACTCGAACATTGATATTGAGCTGTTTGTACTTTAAAGATAGCATGGAAATTACTTTATTTTACCCAGCAGCTGACTTTCGAGCTTAAAATGTGTGCAATATTGTTGTGTAGTTTTCTATCTAATAACTATAACATAATTGACTTTCAGGGAAGCTTTAGAATCTGATTATGTGTCCTCGAATCTCCATAATTGGATTGACTTGATATTCGGCTACAAACAAAGTGGAGAAGAAGCAGAAAAAGCCGATAATTGTATGATTTTTCATTAAATAGAATAAAAATATCAAAGTTCTAATAACTGATTTATTTTTAACTAGTGTTTTATCATTTATGCTACGAAGGATCAATTGATTTGGATAGCGTTAGAGAGCCCGCAATGCGCCACGCTCTTGAAGTCCAAATATCAGAATTTGGACAAATTCCTAAACAACTTTTTACCAAACCTCATCCTTTGCGGAAATTCCGTAATGGCGCGTTGAACAATCCCACTTCAAAAAATATAAATGTTACAGGTAAGTGTGTTTTTTAACCATTTATTGATCATAAACGTAACATATCAATAATATTAAGTTTTTTTTAACTATGCATTCTACAAATTAGTTCAATACGCAAATAACATTAATAATTCAATAAATGTCAAAAATGACTTCAATAGGTTGGTAATTTGCTAATAGTAGGTCTGCTTGCGTACTTTTTGGGAAAAAAATGCCTACTAATTCAATCATGTGGTGGGGAAGTATCTAAAAGTTATGAAAAAGTACATCCCCTATTTGTGGTTTTATTTATGTTGTTGCACTCATACATGATATGAACAGATGTAACTTAAATGCTTATTTTTTATAGGCGGTACATTACTTACCGTTAACTGTAATGCGCTGTGAGTGGAGTATTCAATGGCGGGTCCATTGGTGTGCTCGGATTTTGTTAGTGCTAACATTGGAGTAGGTTTGTATGCCTGTTTTGTGTTAGAAACACGTCGTATGTAAATATCCGACAAAATGGAGTGTTTTTTTCTGCTTCTTTTGTGTTTTTATTTAGCATAGCAAGTGTGGTACAACGTAGATTGAACTGAAATGACCCTGCATTACAAATGAAAATTATTATTTTAAGTTTGAGCACATGCGGTGCTGTAAGTAAGGTTTTATATGAAATGAACCAACATTCTGAATTGCCAATCGTCAAGAGGTGCTGGACCTAACACTCATCAGTCAAAATATGGTGGATGACATTACAAATTTGTGTGTCTTAGGCGAGGCTTCAATGTCTGGTCACAACAATATTAGGTTCGATATTGAGGCTTCGAGTTGCATGACTTACTGATTGAAATTCCTATAGAGCTTACATCAGAATTGGCTTAAATGAGATTGATAATAGGTAAGTCGGGAGCCGTAAGGATGTAGACCTTATCTCCTCCCAAGAACTGGACCGATTAAGAGACAACACTAGAAGGCTCTTCAACAAGGCAAAAAAACAGGTGCTTGGTGCGAATACAAGTATGCCTTAACCGACTATAATAAGGAACTTAGAAAATCCAAGAGAAAACTTAGAGAAGTTTTTGTGAGGGTATTGGTGACCTACTCATAAGCGCAAGATTCAACAAATTTCGCTGTAAGAATCATACCAACGGTATCGGCCTTCTACAGAAAGTCTATGGCAGCTACATTATCAGCATGGAAGAAACAGTAAGATATTACAAACACATTTTCCTGAACCAATAATAATATAAGATAACGATGAGGGCCCAAAGAGCTAAGACTTGAATGCAGGCCTTCAAACGTGATGAAAGGCTTTTAGAGAAAATTACACTCTAGGTTAGATACCAAGGATGTGAAGAGATGTTAAGGAAACATTTATAACTTAGGGTGGCGAGCGATCATTTGAACAACCCAAGCTCTGCCGTCCTATTAGTCGAACTTCATTTCTCTTTAAAACAATGTAGAAAGTGTTAGAAAACCATATTAGGAGCTGCACTCACACCAACATGCTTACCAAGCGGAAAAGTCTACCACAACTGCCCTACATAGTCTTGAATTAGAACTAGAAAAGTTGGTGGAAGAAAAAGAGGCAGATCTATGCACATTTCTGGATTCAAAGGAGCATTTGACAATTCCTCCTTTGAATCCATTGATTGCAGCTACCAAAAGAGAAATAGAATCGTCCTTGATAAAATAGATAAAGCTATTCTTGGAAGACGAAGAATCACAACTAACTTAGAAGAAGACGCGATTACAGTAGTGGCTGCCAAAGGATGGCCCCGAGGTGGCGTTCTGTCTCCTCAACTATGGTTGCTGGTTGTCGATTATCTCTCATAGGAGCTGAACATCTCCGGCTATGATAATCGGATATACGGACGATTTGCTCATAAAAATCAGGGGCAAACATGATCTGGTAATCTGTGATCTACTGCAAAACGCTCTAAACATAGTTCGCTACTGGTATCAGACAATATGACTTCGTGCCAGTCCTGGCAAAACAGTAATCGTTCCATTCACGAGAAAACATAAGCTTTATTTACAAGTACCATCTCTTGAGGAAACAGTAGTGAAATTTTCGAAAGAGGTCAAATATCTAGACATTACCCTAAATGGCATATTAACCTAGAACCCCCTCTAAAAAGAGTACTGAAGAAAGGCACAATGGCAACATGGACATGCCGCAAGCTTTTTGGTAGAACTTTTAACTCATCCAAGCAAAAATTACCCTATAATTATGTACATCTATTATAAAACTCATGGTCACATACGCTTCACTCGTTTGGTGGTCAAAAACTAAACAAAAGACAGCTCAAACTAGTTTACACAAACTACAACGGCTTGCATGGCTAGGAGTAACCGGTGCCATACATACCTACCCAACTGCAGCATTAGAGGCTATACTGGACCTATTTGTTCTACTTTTGCATGCTAGGAAGAAGGCCATCCTCAGTGCAATAAGTCTGCAAAGGGCGAATCTTCTGAGCATAGGCAATCTGGTTGGACCACTGAAAATCCTCCAAGAATTCCTAGAATTCCAGCACTCAATCTTAGGCCCTTTTCTTCAAGAAAACCTATTAAAATATTTTTAAAACTGTTAACTATTCTAAAATTGCTCTGATTCCACTGAATTCTGACAAAGGCGTGATCCGCAGGAGGAATCATGCAGAACTATTTTGACAGTTTGTGCGGAAATTTTTATTGAAAATGAATATCAATGAATGAGAAAAAGATGTTTTGTGGGCCTTCGATTCCTTTTAGATATGGAGTGTATGGGATTATACGACCCGGTGATCCAGTTTATCTTAAGAAAACATCATATGGTTGTTTAAGCCATTTTTTATTTTTCAGAAAATATTCCGATATTTCGGTCTTTGGTTTAGACCATTATCAAAGATACAAATCAAAGAGTTAATTTTGCAAACAATTTGTTATTAATGTAAGTGATTACCTAAAAATTGGTATGACAAAGTTACTTAAAATGTGTTATTAAAAACCTTATGTCACAGATTAAAAAGAAAAAACAAGTTTGAAAACGAAAACAGTAGACAGAGAGACAGAGAACCGCACTTCAAAAAAGAATATCACATAATCAATAACAATATTATAATTATTAACAAGTCAAACTTTATAAAAAATTAACTAAAAATAGATAAATAAATAGAAACAACAGTCAAAGAGAAGGACAAACTAAAAAAACTAAGACGGGGACTAACAAACTAAAAATACGAAGATATGAACTAAAAACTCAGCTGAACAGGTACAAATTTTGTCCCACTAGTGGGATAGGCCACCCATGGATAGCATGCATGTATTTATTAAGTGTTTATATTGTGAATGAATGTATTGTGTGTCGATCTTGAAGTTTGTTGCGTTAGGTTTTCTTGATTGTATGTAGAGAGCTTCTATATTTTTCCTCTTTTTCCAATTTGGTTCTCTGTGTAGGATTTTGGGATTTTCAAAATCAAAAGTGTGTGTGTTTTTAATTGCATGCGAAAGACAGGCCGTGCCATAGTTCCGCTCATCCTTCCGTTGTTGGCTGTTAAGTGGGAAACACAATTGCACCGTTTCGATCCGATACGTACAAATGTCAAATTTGCTTATATGAGACGTACGTGCAATTGGACACATTACTCCGAAATGGATCGAAACGGAGAAGTTGAGCAAATTTCAACTTATTGTTGAAAATTTTATTGCTATCACACGTGACACACCAGCTTATGCATTAGCAGCATTTATGAATACCATACTAGCACAGGTCCGTAACACTACTAAATATAATGTGCCCAACTCCTACATTTTCAGGGATTTCATTAATAGCACACAGATCTCGCCTAACGATCGCTTAATCTCGTTTGATGTTACACAACTATACACTAACATCCCGCATGACCAGGCGATTAGCAGTGTACTAAGAAGGTGGCCCAAGATTAAACAAGTCACCCGAATCTCCAAATGCATGTTCACTAAAGCTTTGCAATTCTGCATTTTGGAAAACAATTTTTTCATGTACCAGGGAGCTTTGTATAAACAAAAACATGGACTGGCTATGGGTAGCAGCCTCTCAGGCATTCTGGCGGAATTTGTATTGGATGATCTACTTGATTATATCATCTCTGACCTACCTCACAAGCCATCATTTATTAAAAAATATGTGGATGACATAATAACAGTGTTACCAACTCATGCCACAGACGAAACATTAAGAATTTTCAACAATAAACATACCCGTATAAAATTCACCATTGAAAAGGAGGATGCTACCACACAAAGCATTCTTTCTTGGATATGAGGCTATATAGCAAACCTATGTCATCGGGGAGACTATTAAATTTCTCATCAGCTCACCCCCACAACATGAAATTCAATGTAGCCCTTTCATTTGCAAAAAGCGTGATAGCTTTGAGTGACAAAAGGTTTCACAGCACAAATTACAGCAAAATTCATCAAATCTTGGCCTCAAACAACTACCCCATCAGCATCATAAACAAAATAATAAAACAGGTCAAACATGCTCCAGGTAGTAATAACAAAACAACAGATAATGCAGGTAGCCAAAACATACAAACCCCGATTTACAAAAAACTCACATACACGCCACATATAAGCAACAAATTAATTCCTTCTCTACAAAATAATAATACCAACATTAGGCTGGGGCTCCAGCTTCAAAACAAATTAAGACAAATGTTGTACACAGACACCAACACATGTGCATGAGCACAATTGTTCCGTTCAAACTTACCATCAGTTTTAAATTTCTCATTGAAATTTTTCCATATTTTGTTTTTTCTTTTTATATCCATGTAAAATTTGTTCCCCTTGTCATAAAGCTCTTTATATTTTTTAATTTCTTCAATAAAAACTTCTTCATCCATCTTGAGTTATACACAAACATTGTACAGGTAATTTTTCTAGGTTATGTCATCCGTAAAAGTTGAAATTTGCTCAACTTCTCCGTTTCGATTCGATCCGTTTCGATCAATTTCGGTGTAATGTGTCTCATATAAGCAAATTTGACATTTGTACGTATCGGATCGAAACGGTGCAATTGTGTTTCCCACTTAACAGCCAACAACGGAAGGATGAGCGGAACTATGGCACGGCCTGTCTTTCGCATGCAATTAAAAACACACACACTTTTGATTTTGAAAATCCCAAAATCCTACACAGAGAACCAAATTGGAAAAAGAGGAAAAATATAGAAGCTCTCTACATACAATCAAGAAAACCTAACGCAACAAAATTCAAGATCGACACACAATACATTCACTCACAATATAAACACTTAATAAATACATGCATGCTTTCTATGGGTGGCCTATCCCACTAGTGGGACAAAATTTGTACCTGTTCAGCTAAGTTTTTAGTTCATATCTTCGTATTTTTAGTTTGTTAGTCCCCGTCTTAGTTTTTTTAGTTTGTCCTTCTCTTTGACTGTTGTTTCTATTTATTTATCTATTTTTAGTTAATTTTTTATAATGTTAATAATTATAATTGTTAATAATTATAATATTGTTATTGATTATGTGATATTCTTTTTTGAAGTGCGGTTCTCTGTCTCTCTATCGTTTTCGTTTTCAAACTTGTTTTTTCTTTTTAATCTGTGACATAAGGTTTTTAATAACCCATTTTAAGTAACTTTGACATACCAATTTTTAGGTAATCACTTACATTAATAACAAATTGTTTGCAAAATTAACTCTTTGATTTGTATCTTTGTTAGCCTTGATAATGGTCTAAACCAAAGACCGAAATATCGGAATATTTTCTGGAAAATAAAAAATGGCTTAAGCAACCATATGATGTTTTCTTAAAATAAACTGGATCACCGGGTCGTATAATCCCATTCACTCCATATCTAGAATATCAATGAAATTTCGAAAATTTCGTAAAACCTTGTTTAATTTTCTGGAAAAAGGCTTTTTTAAGATTTTTCGCTTCCGATTACAACGGATTCAGTAATAAGACTGATTATCTTTATAAGCAAGAAATATTTACTGTGCAATTAAAAACTTCAATAATATTCTTATTACGTTACATTATGGAATAAAGCTATATTAGCACTCTAGGTCTAGACAATAAATACTTCCAGAAACCGAGAAATTCACAGAAAAATATTAAATTTGTCTAGAACCTACTCGAGTCTCGAAAAGGAGAAGCCAACCGGAGAGAGCAAAATACTTTCTGATAAAGTCCACTCAAGGTAAAAGTAATTTAGTAGATTTTCTATCAGATACAATGCACTTTTACGCAATTCGCCAATTACATTATGTACTAATCTATTTTCAAAAATTTAAATGTCCGACTAAAACTATTTCGTAAATACTCGTCGCCGTTTGTCTCGATAAGCAATAAATATCACCCGATCGCCGAATGTTGACTGACTAGTTATCCAAAAATTGATTGAATGCTGATGACTTATACCAACTGCTAAGCTATGTACCATGCTTTTCTGTCTCCGGGTGCTCAATAACATTCAACGAGAATTATAAAAAAGAAAGGGAAACAATTGAAAACTGTTCGTTGTTCTTCCGGCCTCTAGCATTGGAATGTCGACAAAACTGCTCTATCTCAAAAGCATTTCTTATTAAAATCGCCCCGAATGTACACACGTACCTGCATTTGCAGTAGATTAAAAGTGCTGATCTACTTTTTTTCTTTCTTTCTTGGGACCGGAGTTAAGGTTTCACGTAGGAAGACTACATATTACAAAAATGGTGACGCGATGTTTGCGACTTGTAAAATGAGAAATATTTTAATTTTTTTTATTTTTATGAGAAAGATTTTATTTTTTGTGTGCGGAGTTATTTTAGCGGAAATTATGTTTCTTGTGGGCTCTGTAACTTATAGACTCTCTGTACTCTCTGTAACTTTAGAAAGTTTATGGTTGTTTTAATCTATGCAATTTCATTGAGTCCGGGCATTATATCAACGTGTTGTTAGTGCTCAGAGCAATGCATATAAAAATTTCGGTCAAAAGCTGGGAATACTCATGAGCTGGTATACTTCGCAAACAAAATGTTTGTTAAAACCTATGTACGAAAATTTGGGGGATCTGGCCCACCCCAGAAAAAAGTCCTAGTTACGCCAATGCTCATCAGAAAGGCATTAAGGCTTATAAAGGCCCTATTTACTAGGCATTGCTCACTTGGATATCATCTTAAAAAGATGGGTAAAGCTCATAATGAGAATTATCGCTTCTATATGGAAGACGATGAGACTACTGAACACGGCCTCTGTGACTTTGAAGGGCTGGGCAGTATTAGGCTAAAACATCTAGAAAAGGCATTCTCATTGCCCTATGATGTTGCAAAGATGACTGCAAAGAACGTTATAGGTTTTGTAAAACACCTTACGCTCGAGTGGGCGCCAAAGCGCACTTGTGAGCAATGCCAAAAAAGATCTTATAGGTCGCGGTGACTAGATAAGAGGTGGCGTCGTCTCTGGCTTCATCCCCCACTTAGTAATAAAGGAAAGCCGTTCAATGTTTTTTGGGAGGGGTATCTAGTACTTGCAGAAAAAAGATGCCACTAGCAAAAGTAAGGTAATTGGCAAGATAACCTTTACCCCACGGATAACTTCACCCTAATGTCAGGGTCAAACAGGAAATGACATGTTCAAAAGGATCCCAATCAAATTTACTCCTGAAAAACCAATGCGCCTTTTCATTGGGGAAAATATATCTCGACTTGTAATAAACTATTATTACTATTAAATCAGAATTAATACACCCGCATATACTTCTCGCTAGGATTTATCTTGCTTGTACTATACTTGGTGTGGCATAGCTGCGCTACTCTAACAGTAACCCGTTTATTTTATTTGGCAAGTGATGATCCTCTTTTCAAACACCCTTATCAGTATACCTCCAACGGAATGATATTGTTTTAGTAAATTTTATTACCAATGTCTCTATCATTAATTGTGTATAATTCTTTCAGATTGTAGCGCAAAATTCGCTAATTTGCACGTGCAAACTTCATATAGTGCTCATAAAGATGAAATCACCTCACTTTATTTGGACGGGGACATGATTGTATCAACAGGCAAAGATGGCGTTTTAAAATATTTTACTTTTAGTCAGCAACGACAAATCAGGTAAAAATTTTGATTTTTTTTGAAGTACGAATGCTGTATGTAAAATAACAATCTCTTAGCACATCTCTGGGAAATCTACCGTTGAGTTCGTGCTTTAAGATTCCTAATTCAAACATTTGCGTTGTAGGATCTTGGGATAACACAATGTACGTATATTTAAGGCAAAAGAAATTTAATCAAAATAAATAAAATGTTTAGCTCTCTGTACAATTTCAACTATGGCAAAGTTTCGGATGTTATTCCTGCCCATGATGATAGTGTCTCATGTATGAATCTCATTGAGGATTTAGGTATTCTTATATCAGGAAGTTGGGATTGCAGTGTAAAGTAATTAGAATCATAGTTTTTTAAGCAACTACACTATTACATACATATATATTAAACTATCACTTTGGTTTATAGGGTTTGGAAAGGTTTTACAAATATCGGATATAGATCATTTAGATTATCCAATGCAATGATTGCGCACATTTCACTTGAAGACAGAGTCACATCTTTGGCTAACAAAAGATTTGGAGATATGTTGAACATTGTTATTGGAACCGAAAGCGGTGAAGTTGTGTCGTGGGATCTTAAAATTTCCCATCTTCAAAATTTGTTAAATAGTGACGAACAAGAGCAACGATTGCTGCTTAGGCATCCTGGTGAAATTAAGGGAATGGAGTTTGATAGGACCGGTTCAAAACTGGCCACATGTAGTGCAGATGGCTTACTTGTCGTAACAGACACTACAACTGCAATGACGCTCTTCAAGAAAACCATGAATAACAGTCCCAAGTGCTTGACATGGTGTGGAGAAAGTGATTATTTACTAACAGGAGACGAACGTGGCTATTTGTCTGTTTGGGACTTATTGCGTGGAGATTTGAAATATTATAAGGAATTTTTTAAAGGTAAATAAAACTGAAAAAATATTTCTTGCAGAGATTGGTTTAATTTTTATTTATTATTTAAGGATCTCTTAGTTGTGTAAAATATTCAGCTGAAAAAGAAGTCATAGTAACGGCAGGACAAGATGAATCCTGTTATAAAATTAAATGTTGGTCTCTTGTTTAGTTTAATTAATTTTTTTTTTTATCAACTAAAGATGACAATAAATGTGTATTTTGAAAATTTAACGCTTATTTGTGCTTTTTCAGTTTGTTTTGTGATTTCAATTTTTTAATTTTATTTTCTTCTATGAAAAAAAACGGGGAGCAACACATAATCCCCAAATTTTCAGAAAACGTCAAACACTAAATCTCCAAGGCACACAAAATCCCCAGGCTGGACGTCCTCAAAAATAAAGCCAAATTCATTGTCAATGCTCATACGAATTTTTAACGGCTGAAATATCAGAATAAATCCGACATTTACCGCGGCAGCTACAATCAGCATCATTATGCATTTCAGTCTCTATAAGCTCTTAAAGCTGAAAAGAAATTATTAAATATTAACCCATCATGTTCTCGTTGCTATTTTGGGTAGTGCCAAGTGTTGAAAGCTGCTCAAAATTTGTAGGATTGCGTACGCTTTTAGATAAGTGAAAAGAACTTAAGTTTTTTTTATATTAAATGAAAAATAAGTACCAAAACTGAATGGCCTATCGAGCAAATGATTCTTTTGACGATTTTAAGTATGGGGATTTTTATTTATCAAAGATAAGTCAAGAAGCATTGTGTGATTTTTACTACGTCTAAATTCTAATGGACATAAAACTAATCCTACTTAAAATATTATGTATGATTTTTTGTCAAATGCTTCTAACTCAAATTAATATTTTATTGGATCGATTGAAAGCTTAGTTGAATATTTATTCCTTAATTCCTTTATTCCATTATTCCTTCCCTACCTCCTTCCTGCCATGCTGTACTTTGCATCATCCCCTAAGGTTGGTTTAATAATAATAAAATAATAATAAAATGAGAAAAAGTTACAATTGATCTAGGCAATAATATTATATCCTAGATGAACATTAAAGTTATATAAATTGAAAACTCAAAGGGGTTTCCCGATTTAGTTCATTTTTGAAATTTTATTTATTATTTTTACGGAAACACTATGTACCAAAGGGGAATGCCTATTTTACGTCCGACACCTCCAGACATGAGAGATGTCTTAAACGATGTATTATGATACTTTGAACATATTTTATTAACATTGTTTATTTCTATCTAGGGTGGAAAAGCTGGGGGGAGGGGGTCAAAGTTTGATCTAGTACATTTTGGAAAATATAGTGCAGAACCGAATTCCTTAGGCCCTGAGAAGAAGTTTGAGAACACACACTCCTATACACGGAAGCGTAAATAGCCACTTTTTTGGTATTTGCCTCTTTTTATTCGAACTGAGGTACTAGATTTTTCGCACCTTAGATCGGCTCTGACTTGGTAGGATTATGTAATATCGGAAAACGGGTTTCACTGTTCACCTCAGCTCATTACCACCTACAATTCGTAGAAGAAAATTTTTCTCTGCATTCTTTTAGGGTAGGGGTAGGAACCCCCGGCGGGGGAGGGTAGTTCCAATACCGCATGTTGTTCATCGAATTAAAGGTTTCTCGGAACGTTTTTACCGCCGGAAACCTCATTTTCATGCACCCCAGCTACTACATTTCGCATATATTTTTGCAGTTCTTTCTTTCACGGCTATTTAGTGCTCTGTTGGGAGCATTTTTCTCATAGGAAGTCATTTTCCACGACGCACCAATTCCGCACAATCACGAGAAGTAGAAAAGTCCAACTTTTCACCCAAAAACGTCGCTCAAGCTACATCCGATCGCCAAAATATTGTTAATAAAATATGTTCCGAGTATCATAATGTATCGTTTAAGACATCTCTCATGTACAAACGAAGTGAAAAAAAGTTTTGTCTAATACGTATTCTCTAAATAATTGAGTGCATTGTTTCTGATGAATAATCAGATTACACATCGATTAGCTGACGGTTGGTGCATCTGTCGATGCAAACGATTTTGTCTGGCTCAGTCGATCATGGCAACATTTTTATGAAATTAGTCTGCAATAAAGTCTCGACCATTGAACGTGCCTCTTTTAACTCGGGCCGTCTTGTTTTTTGTTAAAGTCCTAACGTTAATTCGTACACTTTTCAGCTTTCTATGTCAACGCGTTTTCGGACAGTCTAAATATATACAGTGGAAATTGAAAATTTTGTATGACAACCCTACGAAAGAGCTGCCCGATTTATCTCATTATCGAACTTAAATTTATTTTCTTTGTTTTTTAAAAACCTGTGTGCAAAATTTCAGCTGCCTATGTAAATACGTTCTCGAGTATCATGCGGACGGCCAGACAGACTGATATCCAAAAATCAAAATAACTTTTAATATTATGCGTAGGTGTCCAATCCATTCTGCTTGATGGTAGGCATTTCTATACGTTACAAACTTAGAATGACAAACTTAGTATACTCTGATTTCATCATCTAGGCCTAGGGTATAATCAGCCTTGACTTACATATTTAGTTTCTTGATGTTTTTTCTTCCTGCTTTGTACCTATAAGGCTACTTAAATTTAAATGAACTTGTTTATCTCTTCAAAATGTATGGCAGAGGTAAATTAAGAAAACCTGTTTGCATACTGCATCAAGAATATTCGTGTGGGATAGCCCATTGGAAACAATTCGAATTCCAGGAACCGAATTCTGTAACACGGAGAGCTGGGGAATTTAAAAGATGAGAATTTTCGTTTCTTCAATTAAAACTCCCTAACTCCCATTCGCAATTTCAGTAATATCAAAGATTCTATAATACAAAGATATTGCAGGCACAGTGTGTAGTTTGGCCTCAGTGAAAAATAATGTGGAATCTCCTAGATTCCACCTCTGTTGAGAAATGATTAAAACTTCGCATTGTACTCGGCCTCCACAAATAAACACCATAGCCTGGCCTGATGTAGAAGCCCTTCAATTTTATCTTAGACATTTACTGGAAATATTTTCTTTAGAATTTGTATGCAGTATTGGAGACCGACAGCAATGCCTCCTTTCAATATAAAATCAACGATGTCTCGACCTGGGGCCGAATTCTGTAACTCGGAGAGTTTGGGAGATGAGAATTGTTTTCCCCTATTAAAACTCCACAATTCTCCATTCGTGATTCTCTAACATACTTGGGAGTTATGGAAAAGTGAGAAGTGTCGCAATATTGAAGGACGGCTAACTCTGTGTGGAAGGGTCGTAGAGCATTGGGGTTTTTTCAATTGATTTAGGGTCTAGAGTACAAAAATATAGATGAACAATTTTTGGGGGAGGGGCATTTGGGGATGGGGGTTGTCCATAATACGTCATGTTTGGTATCAAATTAAAAAGGGAGAAGCGGGTACTCGAGTGGTGTAGTTCTTTTTTTGATCATTTTCACTTCATAACTGACTTTTTACCGCCGAAAGACGGATTTTTCCACTTGGGTCATATACACCCCAGTTCCTATATTTTGCATATATTTCTTCCCTTCTTTGTTTCACTTTCATTAGTACTCTGTTGCGAACATTTTTCTCCTGAAAAGTGAATTTCCACGACTTATCAGTTCTTCATAATGATGAGTTGAAAATATATCCATTTTTGTACCAAAAAAACGTCCATTTTTTCATCTTAAGAAGGACTGATTCACTTCTTTCGCAGTTATCTCCAAAAACATTTATTGAACTCAAGAACTACTTACATATCTAATTAGGGGACAAAGCGTAGATACGATTTCATCCTACATACAAGCTTTAACGTGCATATTTATAATTTTTGTAGCATCTCTGCTATACTGGAAGAGGACAAATTGACCATTTCGCGTAATTTAAAATCTTTAGCGGGTACCTTGAGACATCAAAATCCTTATTTCTCTGTAAGTATGTGGTAGGGAGGGAATCTGTTTCATGGCTTGTGAAGTATTCTCGTATTCTCAATACAAATTCCACGAGTTACAGAATTCCGAGTGGAGAGTTAAGTGGTAAAATGACTCTCATCTCCACAACTCCCCTGGGTCGGATTCACTAACTCGGAGAGTTGTGGAGATGACAGTTCTTTTGCCACTTAACTCTCCACTCGGAGTTCTACAACTCCTGGAAGGAGGAGACTTCCGAGGTTGCGCCAAGACGTGCAAGTTTGTCCGCCTTCTTGTTTCCGCTAATGTAGCTGTGATCTAGCACCCATAGTACCCTGTTCTTCTGTGAAAGAGAGTACAGGGTGGTTTTACATTCCAATACAAGTTTGGAGGTTGTAAAAGGTTTTGACAAAACCTTGACAACTACTTGGCGATCTGAGCAGATCACAATCTCCTAGTTCTCAGTGTCTGAGTTAAGAAGATATCTTCCTTTTTCAAGGATGGCTTTGACTGCCGCCTGGAAAACCGTGATATGGCTTTCAAGGTGTATGGCAATTTGCATATGAGGCTTTTCGCAAAAAACTCCTGTTCTGGTGTTCTCTTCCGATTTGGAGCCGTCTGTATATACTATGATAGGGTTTGTTAATGGTTGAAGCACGGAATGTGATTCCCATTCTGCCCTATCTGGAATTTTCGGTTGAAAGTTGCTTTTCAGCATAGTTTCGAGGAGGTGATCGCTTTGTCTATGTCAGGTACGATGAACTGGACGAATTCAAAGATGGATTCATGTGGAACTCTTGTACCAGCGTTCGTGATAGTTTGTCTTGACTCATATTCCTTACATATAGGTATATAAATCTTAGACAACCTACTCCCCGCTAATAATAATGACTATCGAGGAAAGTTGAATTTTGATACTTTTCACAAGTATTGTATTACTGATGATTATCTATCGTATTCTATAGCAAATAATTGCAATAAATTACAAGAAAAATTACTACAATTATGCATTTATAAGATACAATAGAGAACAATAAAAAAAAAACGCTTCTCCAAATTTAGGTATCAGAAACTCTCAACTAATTTTATGAAACAAGATTTTGTTAAGTAATAGCAAAAGCCGATCTCATCTGTAATTGCTCCTCTTAACAAAAAATGACTTAACTTTTTGTGCGCATGTGATTTTGAAAGAATGCTCCGGATAGTTAATTTTGGCGCCACATAATAAATTGGATTCCATTCATCTTAAGTTGAACTGAAATCTAATCACTTTTACGTTTACCCCCAAACACAAAATTACACCGGCGGCGGCAGGCGGTATAGGACTTTATGGTCTGCCAACAGACCAAAACGCCATTCAACTTCATCTCGTGAAATATTTTCTCTTTGGTTGTTGATGAAAACAAAACAGAAAAACACTTTCAGTTCGGCAGCGTGCTCCTTTAGTCTTGTTTTGCATTTGCAGTTATGAAGTGAAGTTAGACATAAGTAGTTTGTGTTTATGCTAGTTATTTTGGTGGAGATTTAAATTTTTAAAATTAACGAAAGAACGTTATTAATGTGATCTCGTAATATTTGTTGAAAATAATTAGCTATAAAGCCTCGGTGATTTATAGTTTCATATCAAATATGATTTTTTTATTTATAAATTTTCTTGAAAAGCTCTGAGATTAAGAAATGTGAGAGGCGCATTTAATTAACAAGAGTTCAAAAATGATAATATTTCTGCAAAATGTCTCATTCGTGTCTACTATTATTTTCTTTTTAATTATCTTGAACATAATAAGCAATCGACACTTTGTGCTTCCCATTGTGACAAAATATCGCCTGGATTCTGTTGCTATTGTAAATGTTTATCATCCAATTAATTGGGGAAGTTCAAATGAATATTATTCCGGAAATCATGAACAATTATATGATCATTTCGAAACGGTAAGTTATTTTTAATTGTTATAAATATTAGTTAATTAAATGGAAAGTTTTGGATTTTTTTTTATTTAACATTTGGACACATCTTAAAAATTTCGTTATGATGAAAAGCGAATTTTTGTTTCTATTAACTTTCGTTTTCTTTAAAAACACTTTTGTTTCCTACTAGGCTTGATTAGACCTAAATATATTTAGCTTTGGGATAGTCTTTGACGAGAAGAGTTCGGAGAAATGGGTGTGACCAACTACCACATTATACGCATTTTTGTAGCCAGCAAGTTTACATTTGAAAGCAATAAATGTCGGTAGGTCTCGTCTTCTAGTAACTTAATACTTTACACAATGTAGAGTTCTATTCATTGAATTTTAAAAGTAAATAAACGTGATATTGGGGTTATTGATTCAATATTAGTCACGGCGACAAAATTAAGGTCACAGAGGTGTTATAATGCGTAATGGATATACCGGAAAGTTCTATAGTGTTTTGGATGAACTTTCCTACCTAAGCTAGATCTCGCAATTTGCCTGCTTACTTACTGTTTTGTATAATAAAAAATTAGTTGTTTTGAAAACTTTAAAGAAGTTAATATGGGAAGAGATAAGAAACATTGCATCTTGTACGAAATGATAAACTCTACTCCTAGATTTTCTATAGAATATCCATAAAATATAGAATTGAATCTTTACCATTGTACATAGATGATTATTATAATGTCTGCATCAATCGCAGCTACCAGTCAAGATAATTAGTGCTTGATGTTTGGATATGGAAAGAAGTAAATGAAGGCATACGAAAATGATGACAACTTCCTAATGAAATTAATCTCTATTTAATTAGGTAGATTAGATTGATTGAGTAGTGAGAGTGGCTTTACGTCCCATTGAGTAGAACTATTTCGACAAACTTCAGTATTTTCTTCAATGAGCTGTACATTACTTCTGATGGTGTCAAAAAGTTTTGCCCAAGAAGTCTCGTCTGTGAGTACTTAGTCAATAAAATCTGTGTGGTTCATACATCAGTGTTGCAAACAATGCAAAGGATGTGCACTACAGTTTCCTATTCGCCTTTCACATAATGTCAGCTGAATACTGATTTGGTCCATACGCCACTTTAAAATTTTTTGGGCTAGAAATCAATTTTTAGGTTTTCGATTATACCTTTCCAAATTTCCCAAATTTTTCTAATCCTGCAGACTGATCCATCTCGATCTCCATCTTAGATAGGAGCGGTAAAATACTGATGGGGCGGAAATCGTTGTGCCTTTTTATCTTCCACAAAGTTGAATATATATCTCAACGCTCCACCACCCAATTTTCTCTGGTAAAACGTTCAAGTCTCTCTCAGTCAAGCCGTTTTTAATGTAAACAAGACTTATCTATATTGGTATACCTTCTTATATGTATGTATTATGCTAATGGGGTTATAATGGACTTCAACATAATATATGGCTTGTGACCTAAAAATTTTGGGAAGCGTATTGTAAACAATTTATAGGTACTTAGTATCTAAATCTTTTTTTTTCTATTGTTTTTGTAGAAGAGTCAGCAGCCTACCGGCACAATTCGAACCTTAAATGTTAAAAAAGGTCTTTTTCGAAAAGCGCTCAATTTACGTATTTCACCAGTAAGTGCAGTGCTATTTCTACGGCTGTTGCACAAACGAATTCTAAAGTGGCATTCATATAATTCATTGCCGGATGAAAATTATTCTTTGTGGAACAAAACCACTCAAAGTGGACTCGATATTGACTTGCATCTTACAGGAAATGAATACAGAAATATTAAGGCAAGGATTTACACTGTTTATCCGGGTAAGTCTTAAATTTTTTCCTTTTTTTTCCTTTTTTTTAATGTTTTTCATACTTTTTCAATATGGTTTTAGGGACTATGTGGTGCGGAATAGGAAATATGGCAGACGATGATCGTTCTATTGGATTCTTTCATATCACGGACAATTGCTGTCGCCAACATGATAAATGCTTTGATTCTATTCCAGGAAAATCAAGTCGACATGGGCTCACTAATTCTGGACAATTTACAAGATCACATTGTGAATGCGACCGGAAATTTTATTATTGTTTGAAAAGGGCTAACTCTTTTGTTGCTCACAAAATCGGTGTTGCCTACTTCAATATCTTAAGACCTCAATGCTTTCGGAAAGAACATCCAATTATTGATTGCATTTCTTGGTTAGAATTTTTAATTTTATTATGATTCGTGATAATAATGATTGGCTTTTATTTTTCTTTTATAGGTATGACGAGCGATGTACAATGTATGTGGTTCATGAAAGAAAGCATCTTATCTGGCAATGGTTTGATAATAAGCATTTCTAGTGTAAATCAGCAGCATAGACATGGATGCAATTTGACTGAAAGATCGTGACCTTAGCCGTGAAATTTTACCAGAATTTGTCAGACTTGCTTCAAAAAAGAGTTCCACTATAAATAATGGACTTAGGAGTGTATATGTAGTTGCCATTTGTGATATTTAATATAATGAGCATCACCACGGATCGAATAATAGCTATTTTCTCTTGTGTCCGCAAAAACAGAGCAGAACAAAAGATACATAAAAGAACGCCTCATAGATTTTCATAGAAGATTTATAAATGGAAGCGAACAGTACAAATAGTTCGCTTAAATCGCAGAACAATTTGTTCTCTTCAGTATATCGGAGTTCTAGAAAAAGTAACACAAAAGAACAGAGTTAATGATTTCAATTTGCACAAATACGTTAAATAAGAGCTTGGAAATATTGTTAATCTAATTTTCAGTGAGTGTTGTAATTGTATTTTATAAATTTTTAAAATTGTGTTCCTACATATGTATGTATATTTGTAACTGTTTTTTATGTCTACGTCAACAGTAAGTTCTTCTGGATTATAGGAAAAAATAGCGCGACTAACTATTCGCGTTATTAAATTAATCTTGAAACAGTTGCTCAAAATCTCCGTCTCACTATACCTACTCATCATCTCTCAGAGATATTTTGGCGAGAATTCTGGACAGACCTAAATTACATAGATGTCAATATGGATCGCATATTTATTTCTCTTTACTTTGTAAGCAATTGCAGGTTAAAGCACATCATTATTGTGTAGTTTCAATTCGGGTACAGATTCTTAAATTTCAAATAAAAATCCAAGTAATTTCAAACTGCAAAGATTGATGACATAAAATGGCATGCCGTGTTTCAATTTGCCTTGGTCAATAGAATGATGGCAAAATTTAATCCTGTGAACAAGGAAAAAAAGATTAGTGAAAAAATTACAAAATTGTGGATTTTATTTTTTCATTTATTTTTAAACAAAACTGAATTGTTTCCTAGTTTAATATTTTTGTTTTTCATCGGGTGTATAACCAAATGTTTAGAATCGTAAAAAATAGAAATCAAAAAAATTCTTCTATTCCATCTATGACCGATTCTAACAATTGTGAGTTCAAGTCCCGTATGTAACCAAATGTTAATAAATTGTTATTTAATTATAAAATAATATCTTTTCCATAATAAGAACTAACATAACTGCGAACTAAACATCTACACATTATAGAACTTACATATATAGGGAGTAGAAAGAGACAATCTTTCGCAAAGTGATAGCTGGAGTCGAGATGAAAAACAATTGTTTTAAAGCAAATGAGGTAAAATTCGTTATTTTAGAGGAAGGCGGATTAATGTTTCCTTAATATTTTATAAATCACCTTATAAGCTCTGAACGACATGATGATTTAGGATTTTTGCATGCTATATAGTACATACTTTGATATTGCAAAGTCTTCAATGGCCAATTAAGTTTTTACGCTCAATTTATTTGTCCATTTAATAATTTTTTTTAAGATATCATCACAGAAGCTTTTCATATCCACTTCTGCGACTTCTTACGTGGACATATTACACGATAAAGCTCAGTACTTAATTTCCAACAAACTTTTAAGTTTAAAACCAACAAACAGTTTATTTTATGTCTTCTCAACTTGCATTCAAATTCATTTGGAAGGATCGTGTTAAAGCGTAAAGCTTTTCGGATTTCGGCAATTTTAACAATTCAATTTGAATCTTTCATTTTAATATCGTTTATTCTATGTAGGTACAACTTTTAGAAGAAGTACTTGGGACTAAAATAAAATTGTTAAATTTTGTATGTAATTAAGTATAAAATCGTTACCGTCTCCAAGCATAGGGTACAAATGCATGGGAAACTGGGAATATATTACACAGAAATTACACTGCCCTCTTGTAATCTGTCAGTACCCGGAGATCTAAAAGATTGTAAGTAATGAATAGCACCCTTAATTGCCTTATGTGTAAAAATAAGAGCAGCAATACGCCAGTCCTCCTTCACCGCACTGTTAAAATGAAGGCTAATCGATCCAGCCATACATCTGTCGAGCGCATCTTCAGTTTGAAGTAAAAACTTCATAATCTCTTCCTTATGCCGCATTCACAATGCAGAGTGGAGCAGAGTGTAGCAGAGTGAGCTTTCAGTCCAGAGCGAAGCTGTTCACAATACAGCGCAGAGTGAGTTTCGAACTTTGAAATTAACTGTCATTTGAGTTAAATTTGAAATTGATGGAGTTATTTGTATGAAAATGAGTACAAATCAAATAATTGTTGGTACATATGGATGCATTCTTTTGATGGCACAGTGTGCAGTTATGGCTGAGGAGGAAGAGACAAGGCGGAAACGACGATGGTGGGTTCGTGATATTCATCGTCGCCGAAAAAGCAAGGCTGATCGAGGACGCGTGACACCAAGCTGTTGCTCTTCCGGTTCATTGCCGACGTGTTCGATGAACATTGATGTTTCGTTTCCATTGAAAATATCCACTTCACTGTTTAGAACAGCGTCTTCAGACTCTTCCGTTTGTGTGTCCTGTACAAAATTTATATTTCGAGGTGCACTTGAGCTCCACGTTTCAGATTGACAGATTCTGCAATGCAAGAAGTGAGAATTATGAGGAAACCAGAAATTGCTAAACATACTTTCGTTTTTTGTAATTGTCGTCCAGGAAGCGCAGTGCCTCCATGTATGGCCACTTACTGCCTTTCGAATAGGCCGCTCCACTTCGCTGATTTTCTTCCGCTTTCTTCTTCTCCCTTCGGTATTTTTCCCTCATCCTCCTGAATTGATTGTAGGTATTATCACCTAAAATTAATTATTGTTTCCTTAGATTTTTGAACTAACTTAGAATTGTTAATCACACACACCTGAAAGTCCAAGCTCTCCGCCTATTCTTAGCCATATCGCATTTTTGTGGTCGACTTGCTTAAAATGCGAATGGGCCACGTTCCACAAGGCTTCTTCAACATGAACTTTTTCAATAAAATCGTACATTTTTATTTCATCCATTTCCATTTTAAATAAATTTTTCGATACAAAATGCCACAAAGACGACTAATCAACCAAGTAAACAGCTGTCATTGTCAAAGCAATAAATTCGAAAAAGGAAACAGGAGACACCTGTTGCCCCCATCAGATTGCTTCGAAAGTAGATAAAAATTAACGTAATTTTTTTGGTATTTAAATCATGAAGTTTGCATAAAATACCTCTTGTTTTTTATTAGCATTCATAAAAAATATTATATCGGAAGATAACATTAAAACATGTTAGTTATGATAAAAAGTATGGAGCTTATTTCCACGCCATCTACATGCTAGTAGTTCGAAATTCGAATTTGTAAGCTTTCGAAAATGGCCGCGTGAAATTAGAATAGAACCTATTTTCACGCTGCTCCACTCTGCGTTACTCTGAGTTAAACAGAGATAGCCATATGCACTACTGCGTGCGAAAAAAGGGATGCCAGTTTCCACTCTACGCTACTCTACTCCACTCTGCATTGTGAATGCGGCATAAAAGTAAAAATATCGTTTAGCTTATTGAGAGCAGCCAATTCACCTAACTTTGCTCTAATATGAACCTTATGTAGCCTTGCTGAATCACGGGTATGTCTTACAGCCTGAGAGAGGCTCATACATCCGGTTTTCTGAGCTTTACATAATTTGTGATTGTAAATATTTAGGGATCTTCTGTATATCTCCCATCACCCACCTTTTCACGCGATATTATACGGCCTTTTGGCGTTAGCTCGGAGTCGTGCAAGATCAAGATCAGGGAAAGTTCCATTATGTTCATTATGACTCACAATTCATTATCACTAGATTAGCAGTTAATATGTATGTAGTTAAAAAAGTACTCTATTATGTTGATTTTGCTGCAATCTCAGATATCCTCATGCTCGTTGACGTCACAGCTAAGCATGAATTATACCCATCCAACAAGCTTTCTCGTCGGTGGAGGTTGTATAGAGTCGTATGGGAATTACACAGAGCTTCGGAACCGCAAGATCCCTTCAGCAGCGTTCTGTGGAAGGAATACAAAACTTCACAATCGTGCGGTTTGCTTTTTCTGGTATCATAAATGAGCCCAAATTATGCTTCCCGCAGGCCCGATATCTGACCATTACTTACCGAGGGCTCCTGGATGATGGTCAAATCCATGGCTCCGGTGGCCATCAGTCTATGTAGGACAGATGAAGCAATCTATGACATTCCTTCCACACTCATAAAATATTGAGCTAGGTCTATCGTTTCTGTTTTGTGTTATTTATTTAATTTATCTTTAACTTGTGGTGTTTTTCCGAAACGGTAGAAGCTTTTTTTAATTATTCCTTTACACAAGAAGGGCAATAAGAGCGATATATCTAACTACAGACATATCGGTAATTTAAGTTGTAAGATATTTGAAGCCCTGGTTTGCGATGCTTTGTACTTCAACTGCAAGCAAGCCCTTCCTATGCTCTTTTCAGCATGGTTTTATGAAAGGTAAATCTACTAGGACTAATTTGTTGGAGCTTACTAATTTCTACATTTCTGCTATTGAAAACGGTAAGCAAGTGGATTGCCTTTTCACGGATTTCAGTAAAGCTTTTGACAGATTTAATTATAAAATTTTAATTCACATGTTGACTGTTCTTGGTTTTCCTACTGTCTTTGTCAATTGGCTTCGTTCTTATTTACCTGATCGTACGCAGCGAGTTATATTCCGCGCAGCTCTTTCTGACGAAATAGATAATATTTCCGGCGTTACTCAAGGCAGCCATCTTGGACCGCCCTTTTTATAATTTACATCAACGATATATCTCTGATTTTGGCAAATTCAAGAATACTTTGCTATGCTAACAATGCCAAAATTTGCCGCATTGCTTCTGATGAAAGCGAGTGTGGAGTTTTAAACTCGGACTTAGACACCTTTCATAAATGGTGTGCTATTAACTGTCTTCCTCTTAATATCAGCAAATATACTACTATGTCCTTTTCTCGTAAAAGGAGGCCATTGGGCTTTAATTATACTTTAGATGGATGCTTATTAACTAGACTTGACAAAACCAAAGATATGGGTGTCTTCCTTAATACTCGTCTCTCCTTCGAGCATCAGGGCTAATGCTATTCTGGGGTTTTTAAAAAGATTGTCATAAGAGTTTAATGATCCTTTCATAACGAAGTTCCTTTACTGCACATTCGTTATACCCATTTTGGAGTATGCCAGTCCTGTCTGGTCACCATTTTATTATATATAAATGGCATCGAGGCTGTGCAGCGGATAGTCCGATTTGCCCTGCGTGGACTTCATTGGGACAACCCTATTATTCTGCCTCCATATATTGACAGGCTTAAGCTCTTTCCATTAGATTCTCTTGGGAATAGACAAAAACTTTCAGAGTTGCTTTTGCATTTCAGTGTATACAAGGAGTCCCCTAAGTTCTTAAATACTTTCAATATTTGTTCCTGTGCGCTCCTTGAGGAACTGGGACTTGACCGTTGTTCCTCAGCATAGTACAAACTATGGCATGCATGAGCCGGTTTCAACAATGTCTCGTCTCAGTTTGATTGCATTGACTTTCATCTTTCAAAGTCAAATAAGAAATCAGCTTAGTTAAAGTTTTTGTCATTATTATGGTTATATCTCACTTTTGTAACTGAGTAACCAGATCTTTGATGAAGTTCTAAATAAATAAATAAAATAAATAAATAATTAACTATGTTTTAGGTTCGCTTGGACCATATTTATCCCGTTTCTTTCCAGGATCAGGTGCAGTATCGAAACGATGTTTTCGTCCTTCTCTTCTGCAATTGTTTTAAAAAGAACAGTGAAGATGTTGAGGAAAAGTCTCATCTACCGATCCTTTAACTGCTGGAAATACTCCTCGTATATGTAAAGCGGGAATGTACCTTCTGGTCATTTTGCTGCCTATCAGTTTCTAAGATAAGGTTGAAATCGACTGATTTTGCAATTCGAGTCTATTCATGCTCTTCCGGGTGTTTCCCCTTCTTGGGACCCATAACACCACCCTGTGCAGCCTAGGGCAATCTTTATTCTCAATTGCCTTTAGGCTGGCATTTTAAAGCCAGCCAGCCTTCAACAATCCTCCTGTAGCATCAATAGCCACTGAAAACGCTTTGCGAAGAGCTTCAGATTGCTCATGCGTCAGTCAGAACAGCGGAAACTCAGAAGGATCATAGCCATCTGGATCCCTATGAGTTGGTCTTTATAGAGCAGCGAATGGAGTCCATCCTTACCCCACATGACTTTAATCTTTTACCAGAGCTGGAAGAGGAAGTCACCGGTTGGATCCGGTTCTGCGCATCAGCAATGCCGTAGTGAGAAAGAGAAAGCTTCTTCGTATTGACAATTAAAGTGGGAATGGCTTTCATCACACTCTTCATTTTTTCCCGTTGGCTCCCTTGAAGAACATTAGGACAGATCCCGCTTTCGCTCTCCCTCAGAACTGTCGTCTAATACGCCAGTATCATTTAAAGTTTTTATATTAAACTTTATCCATACTAAGTGCCACAAGTACATATTATATGCTGACAGAGCCTCTTATCAGAGCAAGACCAGTATACAATGGAGTCGGGGTGTGCCTGGTCCCAATGAGATCTTTCGCGACAGTGCTTTTTACTACCCACTGCCCTGTAACCCTCGGTACGATGATATTTCCGCCGAACCGGCATGACTTAGGTGTCATGTACATGTAGAAGTTGTCGCTATTCGTCCCTGACATTTAAATCACATTAAAACCACAATTCTTAGCCCCCACCACTTTTTCAAATAAATTTTTAGAGGCTGATCTAGCCACACCAGCCCAACTCTGAAGCTAGATCGAGAAATCTTAGCTATATTTCATTAATTTTTTTAGCAATTTTTCGCACAATTAACGGAAGTAAACACTTAAATTAAAGAAATTTCTAGTTAAATAATATCCTATTTGTGCCTTGATGAGAACAATTGAAATTAAAACGATCGAAATGTCCATTATACGACGTCGTTGCCAATTTTTATACCAAGTACGCATTCTATATAATGGAAATATTACTTTTATTTCAGTGAAAAACACCTTATTAGGCTTTCAAAATCGTACTGAAAATAAGCTCATGATTCACTATATTGCACAATTTTTTCTAATATTGATTCAAGCTAAATATTGACATAGGAGGACAAGAGTAGTACAGGACTAAAATATCAATGCCAACAATGTTAACATGTATTTATTCTGACATACCATTTGGATCCACAATTTAAAAAAATAAACTTTTTATATATAAAAATACAAACTTCTAAAAACTACAAAGAAACAAGAATAACTTTCAATGACATGTACACAGTGGCTCCAAAAGTTATGAAGAAAGCTAAGGCTCTTGCTGGCTGTGGAATAACAATTATAGCGTACACAACAGTATGAAGAATCCTTGATATTGCCACAGCTCGGAACAAATTGATTGCTAAAAACTGTGCGGGATCTGTCCAAACATAAAGTAGTCCTGCTATGAAGTAAGGCAAAATATTTTCCAAATCATTACGATGTGCTCTGTAAAAAATAGAAAAAAAATTTGTTAAACACGGCATAATTAATATCTATAAAACTATTACCTTCTCACACGCTCAACATCAGGATCATCAAATTTTATTTTCATCTTTTTGGAAGGCAAATCCTCCTGGTTGACAAATGTCTGAAATGTTTTTGATTAAAAGATAAGTTTTATTTGATAAATTCGGTGAAAATTGCTCTTTTATTCCTTAACGTTTACTCTCTTATAACGTATATTTAGAGGCTTTCCGAATCCAAGTCTTCGTCTTCGTCTTGCTAGCGACGTAACATTAAGTCAAGCTCTATCCGAATCAATGTCTATTCCACCGAGCTATGCTACTTTGTTATGTTTGTTTACTGTCTATCAATCTAAGCTAATTAAACTAAGCAAACGAATTCAGACCCGAATCAACATCGAGAGCTACACGTTACAAGCTACAAATTGATTGGGCCTAAGAAATTTTACATTTCAGTGACCAGAGAGCTTGTTTTATTTGCATATGGCGAGAAATACAAACATCATGTAAAACAGCACAAGCTCTTAATAAAATCTGAAATATCCAGCCTAAGGCAACTTACATCTAGATGCCCAAAGCCTAACAAAAACGCGGTCCAACTAAAATGAGCTAATGGCCCTCTAATAGAAAGCTCTACACATTCCCTCTCTCTCTTGCTGTAGTATTCCATATAAATTCTTCGCAATGATAGTTTTCTTTGGTTGAATAAAAAGTTAAATAAGTTTCAAAAAGTGATCCGGGTTTATATGGAGATTTTCTTATCTAGTTGTAAGTTGTCTCAGATCCAGCTAAGCACACGAATTCGGACAGGTTAGCTTAGTCTTTGTCTAATTCATTTAATAGCTGAGCTTGTTTTGTGACGTCATTGGCTGTTATAACAAGACGAAGTCAATTTTGCAGTATCATCATTATTTCTATGCGTTACAAACGGGAATACAAACTGAATATACCCTATGATGTGTAAACGTAATAGCGTAAACGCAAAAGTGCGACACTTTAGCTTTGCTAAGTAAAAATATGAGGAAAATGCGAATATATTTCGATGATAGTGTAATTAAATAATTGAATTGAACCTTCAGTAGCTATGTTTATACCCTATGATTTCATCATGTGGGGTATAAAAATTTCGATTAACTCAAATCACAGATCTTAAACTACACCACGATGTAATTATGTAAGCCCGCAAGAAGTGGATCAAAGAATGGATAACGTGGATAGTTTCTGCTATATCAATAGCCCCGAATCTAGCTATACAGTAGAAGTAGTCAATTGTTGTATCAACAAATTCAGGAGTGCCATTTATCACTATTTCGAATATGGATTATAGAAGCAATAAGAAAAACAATATGTTTATTGAATGAGAAATCAGTGGATGTATAATATCCCAGCTAACAATTTAGCTTTAGCAAGATATTGGCTCAACCTGTTAAGAAGGCAGAATTATTAGTGGACCTGACCTATACTGGTCAATTATATTTTGGACCTATAAATATTAGGTAATATAGACAAGAAATTATAAGATTAAGTGTCTTAAATTGTCGTCTATTCGACCACCCGTATTCTCAATTTCGAATAAAATAAAGACAGAACAAATATCGTTATTATTATAAATAAAAAGATTACTCTTTTGGACTTTTTACCGGGTTAAACTTGATTTTGTTCAAGAAAGAATTTTTTGGGATTCTCCGGTATATAGCAAAAGCTAAAAATTGTTCTAATTTGTTATTTCATCACACAACCCATTAATTTTTAATTTTTGGTGACAAGTTTCAAGTCTTGGTTTGACTCATCAACAGGTCCCAAATAGCGAAATTGGGTGATTTGAAATACAAATGAAAAAATGAAAAAAAGAAGAAAGAAATGAAAAGTTTGAGAAAAATAGAAAAAACAATTTTTTTATTTATTAAAAAAATTTAAAAAAGTTTTAAAGAAACAGATTCATTCGAAGCGAATCGAACCTGTATACGCCACGCAGTGGGCTGAAAAATAAAGAAGAACAGGAAGAAGAAGAAACGTTTCGTGTCAGCAGAAAACCTTCCACTCATCGGTGCAGCTTGGTTTTCTGCCTGCTGCAGACGCTTGAAAATAGATCAAACTGATCTCTTCTCATATAAACTCAGAATATTATTATAGTTAATTTGTCTGTAAATCAAAATTAATATTAGATATAAAAAAGTTTAACCTGATTAATGCATTTAATAAATCGATTTTTCGCGTTGTGTATCGATGCATGCAAAATAGCTGTAAAATAATTTTTTTTCGTAAATATTAAAGCTGTACCCAAGAAAATTTCAACGGGTTATTGTGGTCTAAACTAAAAATTTCGGATTTAGCTTTTTTTTACTTTGACCTCTAGTTTTTTTTCAAAAAGGTGTTAACATACTTTTTTTTCATGTTAAATGGCAGACTCTTTAATTCGACTTGTTTCACCCTATGTACTATATGTAGCAGTTAAAGAGTTATTAGCTCTTAACCTACTCTAAAAGGTAATTTGTTGCCTTAGTGACTGAAAACACGTCATTTAAACAAAATATCGTCTAATTTCGGTATGACCTGATAATAACTTTTTAACGGCTACAGATAGCACAATAAGTCAAATTAAAGGGGAGAATCCACAGTTTACAGTTTTTATATAAAAAAAAGTTATGTTAACCACTTTTTAAAAAAAAAAAAAAAAAATTGTAAGACAATTCGAAATTGTTAGTTTATACCACCATAACTCCTAAGAGATACATGGTGTTTTGTGAAAAACTAGCTTTTTTCTTAATCACCCAGTAACTACAAAGCTGTTGATATGGACTCCCCATATCATATAATGTTTTGTTTGACTAGGTGAGTACAATCACTTCCTGCTCTATGGACCACTTAGGTGGTGTATATGAATAAAATAATATTTTTCATACTTCGAACGTTTGAAAATAAAATATTGATATTAATTTAAATTACTAGAGCAATAATTATAATCATTTTCTCTAAGATATATGGCGAATTCTCTATTTTCGTCTTAATAGTTGCTTTTTCCTAAATTTTAAGTTCGATGTTCCTATTTAGGAAATTTTGTTTTGAAAGTAAAAAAAACATTTTGACTACAACAATTCTTTCCTATAAATAGTCTTATTCTGTCTCTAAGCGGTCCTATTAGGGAATTTTGTCCACACACGACAAACAACTTTGAGGTTTATTATTTTAGGATTTTTACTTTAAAGTTGGCACCATTACTTAATAAGTAACACTCATAAACAAATGCATTGATTTTTATTTGATTAGAACTTTTAAGTTCATCCCAATTTGAAGACCTTCAACACGGCGAGATTTTTCTAAATCTAACTTCTAAAAAATCTTAAAATGCCGTTCGAATTTGTGATTGAAATCAGGGAAACAATTTAGGTTAAATCTTCTAAAGTTAATGCCTAAGATTTAACCTCAAACTCAAACGGGCTTTGAAGATAAAGACTACATAGGTATAATTTACATATATCCAATCTGTCGAAATTGTTTGAAGTTCATCTAACTTAAAAGTCGAAATTTGGCAAAAACTTAAGAATATTTTTCCAAAATGAATTACATAATTTAACACCAAAGTATTATTATTGTGTATTATTGTCGATTTTTTCTATCTTGGTAGTTGGGATAGAGATAGTTTTCTAGGAAGATTTCTAATATAGCGCTAGATCAAAGCCTGTCATTATAGAGCCCATTTTTATGATTTATCTTGGTTTAAATTTTATTTAAGCAAAGCATTAAGCTTCGACACGATGAAATTAATAATTCATTTAGCCATATATTTTCGGGGAAACTTAATTATGGAAAAAGTTACGAGTTGATTCCTCTTAACAAAACAAACAAAACAAAAAGTATACAGGGGGGGTTGCATGTACAGGTAGGAGGGGTTAAAGACATTTTCTTCATATTTCATGTATATCACTCTATAGCATCTGAACGATACACCCTTTAATGACTTAAAATCTTGCTATATATGTAGATACTACCAAATGACACATCTGCCACCTGTTTATTTTGTTTGAGTAATCACGTGCGTATGAAGTTTCTATTCCGTTTGTAACGCATAGAAATAATGATGGTAGACCAGAATGGATTGGACACCCACGCAGTGTTGGGAAATCGTGAGAATTCTCCCACATTATGGAAATTTCTTGCCTGAAAAAAAAAATTAAATAGGAAGAAAGAAATAATTTCGTCTCCCCGTACAAATTATGGGAAAATCATATATCCAAAGTTCAGAAAATATTTCCTTAAAATTGACACAAAAAATTAAATTTTCCTGCGCAAGTGTTAAATTAATTGCGCATGATCGTGAAACTCAAATATTAAACATTTTTCAAATATGAAAGCTTCGAGAACTTTGACGAGAATAAGAAAATAACAAAATTGCACAAATTTGCTTGTAGTAGCACTGATAACTTTCCTCTTAATTTGCGAATGCACTTTTATAGAGGTCTCCACTATCAATAAAAACTAATTAGTTTTCAAAACTTACGTGAATTGTTCCTTTTGGTGGATTTCTTATGGTCGTTTTCATAGTCCAGGGGGCTTAAGCGAAGATTTAAACTTTTCTACTTTTTCACAGTCAAGGTTAAGCTACACGACACTGGCATAACCCAAGCTTAACTTAAGCCCAGCATCTTGGGGGCTTAGGCTTCAGTTATCTATTTACTGGTTGTTGATACTACACAATTATTGTCAATTGTTGCCATCTACCAGGTGCAAATAGTTTCTAGCTGATGCAGAAGACATGAGTGACGAGGAAATGCACAATTTCATATCACTAAGTGCTAGGCGAGAAAAACAATGCATGGGATGCCGTCGATTTTTATACTCGGTTCATGTTGTCAAAACATTCTGCAACTATGATTTTGAATTTGATATCTTTCCAGATAAAAGCCACGACAAAATGGTAAATAAAAGGAGTTCTTCTTCTTTTCACATTGGCAATTTTCCTTTAAAAAATTCTCAATTACCGCAGTGCTGACAACTTAAAACTTTTGAGCTTGGGTTTAATTTAAGAGTCAGCTTACAGATACCTACTGTGAAACGGAATAAGCTTAAGCCACACTCGTGGCTTAGCTGCGCTATGGATTAAGCCTTGATTGTGAAACCGACCATTATAATTTTTGGTACCTAGGGAAAAATTGTGGGAACTTGTTTAATAAAGTGGTAAAATAAGGTGACAAATGTTCCCAGTAATTCTCATTTTCGAAGGAATTTTGGTCGCAATAACCTCCCAACACTGCACCCACGCATAATAAATTTTTTTTAAAAAGAAAATTTATGGTCGAAAATGTGATAAATCGGGCAACCCTTTTTTAGTGTTGCCATACAAAGCTTGGCTTTTTCACTATATATTTGGACACTGACTCAGAGCGCGTCGATGTAGATAGCTGAAAACAAGGCGATTTCATAAAAATAGTGAATAAAATTACAAAAATTAACAAAATCGGGGAACCTCTTCTTGGTATTGCCATACAGAACTTTGGGTGGGTATAATATAATTGGTCTTAGACCAATTGTAACTTATTCACTTGTTTCTATTTTACTTTTACAGACACTACATAATTAAATATGTAGGTACATATGCATACTACTGTACAGAAATGTGTACAACCGACAGTTAATATAGTGTTCACACAATAACAAGATTAATTTATTGCTGAGCTTTCATTCCAATCATAAATTTAATTTAGTATTCTCGAGGAATAATTACTGAAGATTTGCTTTTAAAGCTTTGAGAATCTAATAAATTATTTAAAGAAAAAATTCAGAGAGCATTAATAAAAAGTATTTCGTATCTATCAAGTATTTAATATTTTTTGTCGAAATTCTTATTTCTGGGTCAAAGAAAGTTCATATGTTGAACTTATCTACAATATGCACATATAGGTATATAGAAATAGTAAATGGAACTCTTATGTGTGTATATATTTGACGAGAAAAATCCAGTTTTCATGTTCTATTTAAAATGAATAATGTATACAAAATAATATATTAATAAGCCAATCTATAATTTGCTGAGGAGTCTTGATAGCGATGAAATGTAATCCGAATAAAAAAAAATCTTACACAGGCATTTATTGTCAACTAAACAATTTTGTAAAAGTTGTCAAGTCATGCGCATGCGGTCATTTTGCGGTATGTGAACAACAAGTGAGTTTCCGTGCTTTCAATAATTATTATTATTTTATCAACCCGATAATGTTGAGATTAAGAAACCGATCATACATCCAACAGTTTCCTCTTCTTAACTATATTAGCAATGCGAGTGATAAACATAATTACATTGTATGTATGTGTCGTAACCACTAGATAATTTTACAGAAACTTTTATCGCTTAATGGCTATATGGAACTATATTTAGTTCCAGCACTGTGAGAATGGTAATCCGCCGAAAGGGCCAGCAGTGAATTGATAACGTTATAAACAAAATGTCGAACAGCATAATTTAATATATGCACTTACCTTGGTTTTAAATCGCTGCATTCCAGTTAAAAGTGACATTGCCAACATTTTTAGAACTAAAACTGCGGCCCAAAATGTATAAGATTTGAACACTGGATTCTCAAAAGATAATAATTCTACCACGGACTTTGACATCTTTGGACCTCTTAAATGAATTTACTTAGCAGCTTTAAAAACAAACCAGACACCCGTCAATTTCAGAGACTTTCGATGCACTGATGATTGCCTGCGTGCGTTGAATCGTTGATATTAAGTAGAGGAGCGGAATTATTTAAAGCACAAGCGGTTAAGCTTCAGTAAGTACCCTTCTATTCCAGTCGACCTACAGTCCAGTATGTATATCAAGATTCCAGAAGAACCATCAACAAAAAACTACCTATCTATACCTACTACTCGCTCTCTATCTCCAATCTCTATTACGCAGTCTCAGCCTCAGCAACGAAGCTTTCTTTTGGGAGTGCACAAATTTGCGGGAAATTTAGTGTTAGTATATTTTACAAATACGTAGTTGTCAAAATACATAGAAAAATAAAATTTCAAGAAAGCACAGGTAGTGAATAGTGATTGCAACAGTCCTCACACCGGCCGGCTTTGTATTTAAATTGGTACTTTTAAGCATAAAAGTTATTTAAATTAATACTATCAAAGTGAACGCGGTTGGAAAAAAGATACACTACATTAAACTTTCACGTAAGCTACATTTATTTACTGGGACTTTAAAACGAGCTTTAATTCTATCTGAGTAGTACCTACATTTGTATAACTATATAAAGTGTGGTGGGGCTCCCACAGTCTGCCATAGAAAAAAAGCACACTTCATTGATTTCAATTAAATATTTCGATTATATTTTTGCAAAATAATACCTTCATTTTCATTCATTAGCTTAAAGAGAAGGGAAACACAAAGTGACAAAAGCTTTTACTTGATTTTTGATTGTTTTAACATGGATTAATCACACTAAATGTTAGATAGGTACATATTCATAATCTACTTAGATATGTACATATACCTCACATAAGTTAAAAGCTCTTCACTGGGATGCCTAACTCCTCTAAAAAGTTAGGCGTTTGATTCAACTGATTTTTTAACCTCCGTGCTTATTAAAATATTTTAATGTGTTTTACTGATTTTATTGTTGGAACTTCTCGGTGGAAATATTTCGTAGATGTCATTTTAATGTAATGAAGAAAACTCCCTTGTAATAATTTTCCTCATCTTCTGCACAAACTATTCTACTTGTCTTATTCAACAGGAAAATTTCCAACTGCTTGGAAACTATAGTTCACGTTCAGCCTATTCCCAAGAAAGGAGATGATAGCTATTCCTCAAATTATCGACCAGTTACAATCACTTCGGTTCTGTCCAAAGTTCTTGAATCTGTCATTAACTCTAAATTAATGAGGTATCTAGAAACCAATCAAATCGTCAACGATTGCCAATATTATGTTCCGGTCTGGACGCTCATCTGGAGACTTAATGACTTTTCTGACGGAACGTTGGAACTGTAGTTTTCACTATTTTGGTGAGTCAAAAATCGTTGCCCTAGATATTTCAAAAACTTTTGATAGAGTCTGACATCCAGCCCTTTTAGCAAAACTTAAAGCACTTGGTATCTAACCTCCGCTTCTATTATGGATTGACAGTTTTTTATCCCTATATATGCAGGTATGCCCCAGGACTTGGTTATCCCCATACATCACAAAATTACTCAAGGACAACCCATTCTTGTCCCACAGCTCCCATAGCTTTCCCGTGATAAACAGGAAGTATTCAGTATGTTACTTATGAACTTATTTCTAGGAGTTATTAGAAATTTCCTATAAGTTATTCCCTGGGATAACCTACAACTACTCTCTATGGGTACATTCTCAGTATTTTACAAATAAATACATAGGGATGTGCTGCAGAGCAATTTTAGGACAAACATGGGAAAGTCTTTTCTTCCTTCCAGAATTTATTTCGGTAAGTTCTCTGATTCTCGTGGTTTGCGTGGTTCTCTGGTGAAAGCACTAATTTGTTGCTTGGTGTGCTTCCGTGGACCGTGTGTCGTTTTTGGAGAATAACAAAATATGTATGAAAGAATCCATATGACAACTGCGTTCTTTACGACAGCTACATGCGTGAAGCTATATGATAATTCCATTCGCTTCTGTAATTACTTTTTGACAAAGTATGTTAATTGTACATTTCAAAACGTGATTTTTTAGTAATTGTTGTATTAAAATATTGGATTTATGTTTTGTGCAAGTGCATATACCTCAGGCATATACATACTTTCCAGCCATTATTTACTTTTTTTTTTTGTTAAAATGTCTACCCATAAAAAAAAAAATTCTTTAATCCCAAAAAATCTCAAACAAAATTCTCAGAAATTCCCCCCTACATCATGCCAACAAACTAGGAGATCCGTAAGACGTCCTATAGGTACGTTTGCAGCGGGAATTTTACATTATTCATTGCGTTAACTGTGCCTAAGTACAACCACAGGAAATCCTGTGGGAAGGACGTGGGATCTACCAGGTACATCCCAACCCCGGACATTCGTCACTCCCAGGGATGTCCTAAGTTGTTAACTAGGACCAGACGGGATTTCCCAAGGACAATTTATATATCCTAACAGGATTTCCCAGTAACATACTACGGACACATTTGTGGTGTGTGATCTCTCTATCTCTCTCATCCACAGTTTTTCCGTTGACAGTACCCTTGATTTCGCATACTCTTTTGACACTCTTGCAGACTCGAGAGGAAATGATAAATCTGTCAAGCGAGATTGCATGATTAGATCATTTAATAACGACCTTGATAATATCCTCGCTTGAGGCAAAGCGAATTCAGTGGATCTAAGTCCCAAGCGGTCTTATCTCTTTAAAACAAGATAATAATTTTTCCAATCCCGTTTCTTTTAATGGAGCTCCGATTTACGATATACCGTCTTTATGCATTCTTTCCATTAATATTTCCAGTAAGTCAATCTGGACAGATCATACCTTCTCTGTTGTCAAAGAAGCATCAAAATGTCTTGGATTTCTGAAAAGATGTAATAAATATTTCAGCCCGTCAAATCTAGCGTTTCTCTACAAGTTCTATATCAGACCTCGAAAAGAATGCAATTATCACATCTGGGCCGGCGCTGGTCGTATCCTTAGCTTAATTGGATATTGTACAAAAGACAGCCTTTAAGGTTATTGGCGATGTGGCAATAACTTGCCATATCGACTCACTCGAACACCGCCTCAATGTTGGATGCCTATCGATCCTTTAACGCTACATGCATGGTCCATGTTTTGATGAAATATCTAATCTGATCCCTTGTAGAATAATTCCTACATGCCATACTCGTGCTGCAAACCGTGCGCATCCTTCTACCCTTCAAATTACTTTCGACCGTACAGTAAAATGCCGTGATGCTTTTTTATCCCCAACTGTGCGAATGTGGAACAGTCTACTATCCTCTGTCTTTCCTCAGGCATATATCTGCGAAGGTTTAAGAGTGACATACATCGGCACCTCTGCCAATTTCCTCATGCTTCCTAAATCCTTTCCCTTTTTCCTTCTTGCCATGCTGTGCCTTGCATTATAAAGTATCGCCTAAACTTGGCTTAATAATATAACAAAAAAAAAGTCATTTAACTCTGCAGTTCTGATCATATGTTGAAGTTGATGATTCCTTTTATATCCTCATTATTTGCCGATAACTTAAGAACATTTTGCACGCAAGAATTTATTTTATTGTTAAGGTGTTTAAATAAATGAGGTGCCACTTGTAGGATGACACTGAGCAGTATTCGTCGTTTGTAATTAAAATACAGCAAAAAGTACTGTTTTGCTTTTAATATAGACTTAAAAAATAAAAAATATATTCAGTTCAAACTAAGCAGTTTAAAAATAAAGGAAAAATGCTAGAAATGGTATAACACCGATTTTTACGATACCCTAGACTAGATGAACGTTTGTATGCAATTTGGTATAGTCACCCCTATGTGTAAGTATGATTGTTATATTGGGCTTACGAATTTATTTCTGGAACGGTTCGTCGGACAGTAATTTAATTTAATTAATGATTATAACCAATTTCATAGGATCTTAAATTCTGTAAAACATTTTAGTACAATAAAAACGTCTAGGAATGATCTTTTTCACAGTATGCATAAACAAACCCTAAATTTTTGTATGGCAACGCCAAAAGATCACAGGGGAAATATGTCAAGCGCTTGTTATCAGGGGAAGCGCCTCCACACATTGCCAGAAAATATCTTTTCCGAAGCGCTCTTTTACTATATCCAAAGGAATCTTTGCGGAAGCAGGTCTCTTCCCTGAGTTAGGCTTATTCGTTTTTTGTTGTGAAAAGATGACTCATATGCATCTGAAGCGCAGAAGAAGTTTCAATCTTTTCCGAAGTGCTCTCTTACCATAGCCAAAGGAATCTGCGCGGAAGCAGATCCCTTCTCTGAGTTTAGGCGTAACCTATTTGTTTTTTGTTGTGAAAATATCACTCATATTCATCTGAAAGAAAGCGCAGCAGAATTTTCATTCTTTAGTAGTCAGTTGAAGTGTGCTTGTAATTCGTATGTAGATTGAAAATTAAACGGAACGCTTTCAGCATAAAACTGCAAGTTTTAGTAAAGAAGCCCTTATCTTGATTTCCTCTGTATTCCCTATAAGCGCTCCAAGAGTGCTACCCTACAGGCGCTCCAAGATCCCTTCTCAAGAATCAGCATCTGAGCGCTCGCTCCTTCTGCTGACATGCTTACGTTAAAATGTCGTCTTTGAGCACTTCCATTTCCCGCTGGGCAATTTTAGCTCTCCACGTCGACGCATTCTCAGGCAGTTTCCAAATATATCATGAAAACGAAATTTTTGTATGGTAACCGAACGATTTGTCCCACTTTCGAACTGAATTTAACTTTTTATTTTAAACCCGTGCTCAAGATTCAGCTCTCTAAGTACACGCGCTATCGTGAGGACAGATGGACGAATGAACAGGCGGACATGCATAAATTAAAATAACTTTTAATATTATGAGTGGGTGTCCAATTCACATTGCTCTACCAGCATTATTTCTATGCGGAAGAAACGGAATGACAAACTTGGTATCTGGAATATAAAACTCCCCTCCAACCCGTCATCCATATAATTTTTTGTTTGTCTAAGCATGACCTATCCACAGCCTTCAACTCATTTTCGAACTTAAATCTACATTTTTTTTTAAATAGGTTATGTGTAAAATTCCAAAAAATAAGAAAAAATTTGCACTCGAGACAGCACAAAAAGTGATTTAGTGCAGTTTTTTGTAATTATAATTGCTCAAAGATGGAATTGTTTTGAAAATATGCCATACATATGAATTCGGAATAGGCTGAAACAAAAAGACTTTGTGTAGATCATTTTCCAAACCGGCATTTAAAAAATGAAAAAAACGTTCGAAAAACTACACAATATGCTAAGGGAAATAAAATATTTTAAGCCGTTAACATTAGTCTTGGAAGAACATGTGTTTGATTGAGAAGCTTTTTATTCTTGGTTGTTAGAAACATAAATACTATGGTAATTTCAAACCACTATAACTATGTTGTTATCGTTCAACCTCATTACTAAAAAATAAGGAGTTGTCCTATATCTATATTTACAAATCTAAATCTGCATATAAGTTGACAACTAATAAAATAATTAAAAAAAAAAGTAGAAAATAAACTTTTCTTCACATACAGAGGTGCACTCAGATTTTTTGATTGGGACATTTCTCTTGAATATTCTTTCTCTTCATGAATCAAATCACTTATTACCTCTGATTGATCATACTGAAATATATCGGTGATTGTCAGCGAATAAAATCTGAGTCCACCTCTGTTTGTGAAGAAAAGTTTATTTTCTACTTTTTAATGCGGCTTGGCCTCAGTTTTGTTTGAAAACTCCTTTTTTTTAATTATTTTATTTTCTGCCTTTTTCACGTTAACTAAATTGTTATTACGTACTGCATGCAGATATTTTTAAACAATTTCTAATTCATTTTTGGTGCCGATCCGAAAACAAAAATTTTTCGAGTATCAAATCGTTGAAATACTGCAACGGTTTTCTGAAATTCAAATTATGTTATAAACAGCGCTTTTTAGCTGTATTCCAACTTGATCCCATATAACATGAATTTTCCCGATTTTCCATGTTTTCCACAGACTTTTCCTATTAAAATGAATTTTTTTTAAAAATTTACATGAATTTTCCTCGATTTTTCATGCAAGTTTTCATGATTGTTGAAGAGAAAGTATTGATGCCAGTAGGACGGAAAAAAATGATTCCGCATAGCTCATAAAACTTTTTTGTCGGAAAATTCCGGAAATTTTCGGAAAATTATCCAGAAAAATTGGAAAATTCTGCATTTTTCCTGAAACAGATTTATCACTAATCATATCGATGAAAATTTGTCCGATGATTTTCCCGCTTTTCCGGGTTTTCAGCGGAGTTTTTCACAAAAGCATCTTTATGCAACTCATTTCGCTCTACAACTTTGTCTTAGGTTGCAAAACGCTCAAACGCTTCCTTGGTCTGAAAAACTCCGGAAAAGCGTTTTACATGAATTTTCCTCGATTTTTTCTGCAAGTTTTCACCATTGTCGGAGAGAAAGTATGATGCCAGTTGATAGGGAACTTGATCCTGCATAATTTAGAAAACTTTTTTACCGGAAAATTTTCCGGAAAAGTCGAAAAATTCCGGAAATTTTTTTCGGAAAAATCGGAAACTCTGCATTTTTCCTGAACCAGATTTATCACTAATCAAATTTGTACCAAATTTTCAAATGATTTTTCCCGATTTTCCGGGTTTTCCATGGAAATTTCCTGTTCAAATTCAATTGATAGATTCAATTGTTACGCGACATGAACCTGTGTGCCAAATTTCAGCTCGCTGTGATGACGTAAAGTGGGTCTACGAGTGTCGAAAATAGTAAAAAAGAAATATATAAATAGACAGACAAATTCGTGTACGAGTTAAAGGGAATGGCCTCAATAAGATGATCATTAAAATCTATGATGCTGTGTGTTGATCGGTCAGCAAGTAATGATACGCGAGATAGCTAAGTTGGTAAACATCTCAGACGAAGGTGTTTTTCATATTCTACATAAAAATGTGGGCATGACAATGCTATCGTATTTGCTCAAATTTGACCAAAAACGTAATTACGCGACCATTTCGAAGCATTGTTTGGATACATATATTCAAGAATAATTTAAATGAGTTTTTACAGTAATATGAAACTGTTGATGAAAAATGGATCAGTCGAAACAGTCCTGGCGAATGCATTAAGAAGAAGATAAAAATGATTCTATTGGGCAGAAAAGTCATAGCCACACTTTTCGTTTCCGACTACCTGTAAAAGCCTGATATGTACGAGTATGTTCAAAAACATAATTGTAGAATCATTATCTGCTACAGCATGGAAATAAGTATAAAAACATTTTTAAAAAGTCTTCTAGTTTCACAGAGTTTCGTCCCATTATATTACCCTTTTCTACCAAAGCATTCGAAACAATTTTACATGCCTAAACAAATTTCAGATTACCAATAAGGCTTTAGAGATATGTGTAGTCGTAATTACTTTGCTTAGGATTGTTGATGACATAAGAACCACAGGCGTAGCAATAGATTCATTGCGTTTTTTTTCTCCGAATAGGTTCTTCAAAAGATTTTAGAAAAGTTAATAGCAAAAATTTAATTCAGAAACTCTGTTCGTTATTAAAATTTTTCAGTTATGCGTGCATATTAATTTACTCATATTTACGAGATCCTCAACAAAGCGTATAATAGGCCATCAATATTTCACGGCGTTTTCTGTGGAATGCCATAGAGTCTGTTCTGTGTCCATCATTATTTGCACTCTCTATTAATGATCTTCCATTGATCTGTGAGTCTGGAATTTTCAACGATATTGGGATATATATTTCGAGACATGTTGGGTTAGTGGAAGATGCCATCTAAAATGAAAGATGAACTTACAAAAATGTATCCAATCCATATGTGGGGCGTGGGCTTTGGAAAATGGTGTTTGCTTAAATGCCTCCAAACAGATGTTATTATCTTTAAAAACAAACTGATTTAGAGTCTTCCTCTTTTACGCGTGTAATTTTTGATAATTCTGTTATATCCTATATGCATAGTAACTTGGTAAGAAATCTCTGAATGTGAATTGAGCATATCATGTGAACAACATAGTTGTTAAAGTATACAAGACTTTACGAAAGTTATCATATCATTACAGCTTTCACAGCACTGATTTTGTTGTTGAAAACATTAATATTCACCCTGGTTTTGTATGGGTGTGAAATCTTCTGCAAATTAGACTCTATTTATGTACAGAAGCTCAATTTAGTCATTAATTCAGCGACTCAATATGCCTTCCGTTTAACGCGATTTGATCTGAGCGTTTCTAAGTCAATTTGAGTAGTAGGTACTCTTGACTGTTATTTTAATACTATATTGTAAGTTAGGTTTCCCTCAGTCGGATAGAACTCTTTCTCTTGTCGATGTCAAGTTATGTATCTTCACAGCCGAGAGTGAGCGCCAAACTTTTTGTTCAGTTCGTTAGAATGTGGAATTCCCTAAGACTTGAATTAAGAAGAAGTACATATATAGCAGAAGTATCAATTTCTGTGAAAGATTGTTTGAACACTTTTAAAGACATTACATTTTGTTAATTAATTATAATTATTTAATATTACTTTTCGCCTGTATTTATGCAGCCAGATCACACGTCAGTAATTGCCAAATTTCAATACGAACTGCTCCCTCATCATGATCTCATTCTTCAGATTTATCCTCTTACAGCTGATTTCTTTTTCCAAACATGAGGAAATAGCTCATGAAAAAAAATTCGCATCAGACACGAAATTACTAAAACAAACGCATATTTTCAATTTTGCAAAATTTGAAAATCGTTTTTCTTTTGAAAAGCTTCTGGACTGGAGGATTATCTGGAGACTTGCTGACTTTTCTTACAGAACATTGGAGCCGTAGTCTCCACAATTTTGGTGAGTCGAAAATCTTTTCCGATGACCCTACCCTTGATTTCGCTTACTCCATTGATACTCTTCCAGACTCCAGAGGGAATGTCACATCTGTCGAAACTAGATTGCATGATTAGATCATTGAATAACGACCTTGCTAATATTCTCGCTTGAGGTAAAGTGAATCGTGTCGAATTCAATGAATCTATGTCTTTAAAACAAGATCATAATTTTTCCACTCCCGTTTCTTTTGATGGAGCACTGATTTACGATACACTGTCTTTATTCTTGGCATTAATATTTCCAGTAAGTTAAACTGGACAGATCACATCTTCTCTGTTGCCAAAGAAGCATCGAAATATCTTGGATTTCTGAAAAGGTGTAAGAAATATTTCAGCCCGTCAAATCTAGCGCTGCTCTACAAGTCCTACATTAGACCTAGAATGGAATACAACTCCCATATATGGGCCGGGGCTGGTCGCACAGCCTTAGCTTCATTGGATATTGTCCAAAAGAGAGCCTTCAAGCTCATTGGCGATTTGGCAATAACTTGTCATATCGACTCACTCGAGCACCGCCGCAATGTTGGATGCCTTTCGCTCCTTTATCGCTATATGCATGGTCAATGTTCTGATGAAATATCTAGTCTGATCCCTTCTAGAATAATTCCTACACGCAATACTCGCGCTGCAAGCTGCACACATCCTTTCACCCTTCAAATTACTTTCGGACGTACAGTAAAATTCCGTGATGTTTTCTTATCCCGAACGGAGCGAATGTGGAATAGTCTACTATCTTCTGTTTTTCCTCAAGTCTATTATTCTTTTCCCTGCCTCCTTCTTTCCATGCTGTGTTTTGCATCATAGGGAGCTTGACTTATTAATAATAATAATAAAAAAAAAGAAGTTGAAAATCGTTTGAGCAAAGTGTATTGAGCTTAAAGAAAACTATAGTATGTCGAAAAACGCATCGAGTTTTGATAAAAATAAAAATCTTTTCATTTTAAAGTCACTGACTTATCGAACAGTCCTCGTAAATAGGTATATACATATGGATATGAAGAAATAAAGGTGCATATTCCATCAGAGAATGCTTATAAAATATTTATGATTGCTTCCTTCCATTCATTTGGAAATATATGTATAGACGTTTTATATTTTTTGTCTTATGTACTTATCTTAAGTAACAGAAGCAACAATTTTCTTTATAAAAAACCATACTAGCACACGAAGTGAAGTCAAAATCTTAACCAAAATCGGTTTAGCTTATTTTTGGTTGAATACAAAAATATATATATAAGTAAGTATATCACGGAGAGACTCACAAAGACCTTGGAAATTCTTTTCGGTCCATACATAAAACGAATTGCTATTTACACCCCTTCGAAAATTGCATATGAATTTTTTGTGATTTTATACAGGACTACAATGGCTATTCTTATCTCCAAGTATACAAAACTTATAATCGCATAATGTAGAGCAGGAAAAAAAACAAAAAACCACAATTTGAACCACAAGTCCCGCCACTGACTTCTTCCTGTCTTATCAACCCCTCAGTGGGTACCTTCTATTTCAGTATTGTTGCTTTAATTTTACTCAAAATTGTGCCGATCGTCATTACGTATATACATATGTAAAATTTTGCATATATACCTAATATATTTATGTATGTAAATTAAATACACGCTCTCACTGTACATCATATAACCTATACACGATTTATCTACGTATATATGTATATATAGCATTATCATTCAAATCACTTTTAAAACACTTCGTGGTTGAAACCTCTTGAGAGTGCTGCTCAAGCTCAGGCCATGCCATCCACAGAAGCATTAAATAGATCGCTCACAAGCAATTTGGCTTCAGTTTAGATCGAGTTTAGTGCCGATTGTGAGTTATTTGTGCTTCTTTAATTCCGATATTGCTCGTGCATGAGTTTAGTGATATTTGAAAGGAAATAAAAATTAATGAGTTAAAGTGCTTTAACGATCTTCAAATTCTTAAGGAACTTACATGATCATTAATGTGTGTACCTAGTTACCTATATATGAACAATACCTGTGTGTAAACAGTGTCTTCAATTGCATCTTTGCTAAATTGATTTCTAATAATTAATTTTGCTATCAATAACTTGTCTTCGACGATATCATTTATTTTCAATAAAACGTGGCTTTGTTTCTTTGCATTTAAGGTAAGTGCAAATGTTAATAATTATTATTCTTCTCATCAAATACATAGCAGCCGGTTACCATCATCACAACCCGATTCTAAGCTCAATAATTACGAGTACTTCTCAAACTCTTCGTTGCGGATTCCAGTGAGCAAAAGAAAAAAGCTTCTGTTGCTGACAGGTTTTTCAAAAATTGAATCGATTAATAAATTACATATTTACCTTAAGTGATCTTGATATTTAGCGCGTGGTTGTGATTAACGAATATCATATTTCTGCAAACATTTTGATATTATGTTAAGAATACAAAGGAAACACTATTGAAAAACATTGTCAGGTTTTCATGTTTACTTTTAATATTATCTTTTAATGCTTTTGGCAATCAATATTGATTATGTTCTGCTGTTGAGGCAACAATTGATCAGATTAGATCAATAATGTGAGGCAGCTTATATAGTAATTTAGTGTCTCTATAGGCGAAATTCAAAACAAACAATATTTGTTTTTTATTAATTAAAATTACTGCACCAATGCATATGTATTTGCCGAGAAATATTTTTAAAAAGCCTTGAGCTTTTTATGCAATGAATTACATATTCGAAGATGCTTTTAATATCTATATAGGTATGAGTGTCTCGTTTAAGAATTGCTTCGCTATGCTATATTAAAAAATAGTCCTGAGAAAAAAATAAAAATCCATGGGAGAAAAGTCTAAACAATTGAATGGGTGAGGTAGAATGTCATATAACCAGGTTTTACTCGTTGCCATTTAAGGACGTTTCGGTATTCAGGAACATGACTGAGCTAAATCTACATTTACAACATAAACCTATTTTTTTTTTATTTCATAAAAGAAAAACATCACAATACTTGTGATGCAAGAAAATGCTGGCTTACATTATTACTTTTGTTTTTTATTTGTTTTCTTTCTCAATTTTGATTTAACCGAATTACATCGAATGAAATCAAGTTGATGATTTGGTATACCAAATACAAAATTCTTGATAGCAACTGACGGAATTTTGGAGTATAGTTTAGTATAACATTAATTAGGGGCGATAGTATAGTATATACATATATATCTTTTATTATACTCAAAACAATTGGTCTTAACATGGGGGAAGTCCTTAAAATAATATTATCAAATCAATAGTAAATAAGAATTATGGCACTTTAAAATAAAATTAAAATCTGAGTACATATTATGCATATTAAGGCTAATAAAACAAGTTATAAAGAACTACAAAATAGAAGTAATACTAGAACAAGTTACTAAATGAATAATAAAAAAGTGAGAAATGACCCTGACAATACAATCAAGTAAATTACGGGCGTCTAATGAAGAAATGGTAAAAGGAATTGACAGTACGTGCATCTGCATGCTGGATAATAGATGGGAGAGCATTCCGAAGACCCGTAATGTGGACAAGATAAGATTCTTCCATGACTATCCTAGTAAAACGAGGAAAAATAATATTCTTGTTTCGATATGAACTAGTGAAATTAAACATTTCCTTGAGGCAATATGGTTCATATTTTTTTGCAGGTTAAAGATGAACACTATGGCTCTTCTCCTGAGATATGTAGTATGCGGACAGCCCCACCAACTGATCGCGGTAAGGCGAGACATGGTCATATCTGCGAAGTCCAAAAACGAAGCTTAAGCAATGGTTAAATGCGATCTTCTACGGGTGCAAAAGCTATCAAGTCGAGGGAAAATTAAACTTCCGTATAAGTGAAGTAAGGCAAGATTAGTGTCTTAACCAAATTTATGCGGGTTGCTTTTGGGAAAATACTAGCTGACAACCAGAGCCGGAGTAAATTTTACTAATTTTATATTGTTACAGCTGATTCATATATTGGTTCGACATGATACCCAGATTTTTCACCTACTATAGAAAGAGTTAATGCTTTACCGTCCAGAATTACGAGTGGAATATCAGACAGATGTAGAGTGGACTATTTTGGAAAAATAATATATTGAAACTTAGAGGGACGCAATTTCAATGCATTAATCTTGGACTATGTATTGATTATGTTCATATTGTTATTAATACGTGCGATGCAATCTTCGAACAGGCCAATAGGTCTGTTCATATTTAGCTGGACATCATCAGCGTATAAGGGAATCCTGACATCATGACCATTTAGAGGAAGGTCATTGATAAATAAACTAAAGAGCAGCGAACCTAAGATTGAACCCTGAGGTGCACCACTCGGAAGAGGAAGTGAATCCGACAACTTTAGATCCACCTTAACCCGTTGGTGGCATTATGACAAGAAACTCCCAATAAGAGTAGAAGCGAAGCCAGTAAAGCCAAGAAAATTAGATAGATTATGCAGTAACAAGCTGTGATTAACACTACCGAAAATGATAGTGTTATTCAGGTCTAAAGCTGCTCTTATATCATTAGTTATCTTTAGTATAACAGTCTTGCAGCTGTGAGAATACCGGAAACAAGAGTGCCATCATGACAACAGTTTTTTACTTTCCAAGTGACCAAAAATCTAGAAGTTTATTAGCTTTTCCAGAACTTTAGATAATAGATAAAAAAAACTTAAGATACTGATTGGCCTCTAGTTTATAAAACATGGTGCTGAACTTCATTCTGCAGAAGTATAACAAGACATACTTTCAGTTGTTCTATGCACAATTTGTCCTACACTTCAGGCATATGAGAAATTTATCTGTCTGCATTAATCGTTTCATTTGATTACAGAAACATACAACATACATATAGGTATTCAGTGAATATTCCTAAAGTATTAAATCAGAAAGATTAATGACCTTATAACATTGGGTTTCCATGGGTGCTGAAGGCAGGTTGCCTTTCCTATAGATTTGCACTTGTTTTCTCTCCATAACTTAAATTTATAAAATATAATTGGTCTTACGTCAGTAGGTAGTACAAAGTATATTTAAAGGATCAGTTTTTAAAGCACTAAAGTTCGCGATCTCCTAGAATGAATGTAAATAGTGATGCACAAAATTAAATTTTTATAGCATCACACCTGAAATGGAGTCATAACCATCGGATTCATTCGGAAAGAATTCCTAGAGTCAGTTTTGTGTAATCTTCCTTACATACAAATGTTACGAAATTAGATCAACAATTCCGGTGGAGTTGGTAGCCAGTGACAAAAGTTACTTCTAAAGCACCGTATATGACCATGGATCTTATGATTGTTAAGCATTATTGGGTATTTCACGACAATAGGATTAGTTTTGTCTTGAGGCCGTAGCTATATACCTAGGTTAGTTTTTGATATAAAATAATGTCTAAGTATTTAACTTTCTTCGATAGTTTCAACACTTCCTTAAGAGCTAGAGATTTTACCAAGATCGAAAGCGGAAAGATGATCTTTTTAACTGTATTTTAAAAGATTATGTTTACTGCATTGTGCATTTTACTAGAGAATGTAAGATTGAATTGAATCTTAGACCAAGTGATTCATATAGCAGTGATTCTCATTTTTTTTTTTTTTTAGAGATCATCAAAAGCGAAAACAGCAGTAAGATTTTATTTATTATAGGGCTACTTCTTAGTGAACATTACTACTGCAAATTGCTCTCCTAAATTCTCGGGAATTTTTCCGCACCTCATTATTATTTTTTCTATTCATATCAACAAATAGTACTTATTTGTAATTTTATTACAATGGAACATACAAAAATATTTATAAATGAGCATCAATAAGTGCGTCATTAGATTATAATGCGAATTTATAGAAAAAATGTCACGCCATTGAACAAAGCATTAATTACCACTCGTTTTTACGATAGATCCCAATTATCTCTAAGTTTTGGTATATATTTACTTGTAGATAAGATGTTTTTGACATAAATTCTAAATATCTATTAATAATAATATACCCCTCAGAGAGTTCCATTTATAATTTTTTTGTAATTTTTTTCTAGGAGCCGTAGCAACAATCACCGATTTTTTTAAAAGTTCTAACAGAAGCCGAAGAAAATGCCGGACAAGAAGGATTCCTTCACTGGGGTATCATGCTCACATAGTGCACGTTCAATATCAAAGGAACTGCCATCTGACTTTGTTCGCCCTGATCAGAAATCTAAATGCACGTGGGAACTTGGAAAACAAAAAGTTTCTCCACACACAGTGAGACCATTGTAAGTATCTATACATGAGAATCCTATAGTAAACCATTATCGCGCTTTTTTCTTTGTGATAACTGTCACAAGAAATTAGTTTCACTTAAATAATTATAAGTCACAGCCACTTCATTCTTATCAGCATTTAACAATTATTTTACAAATATGGTTTATGTTTCAGTGGAGAGCGACCGAGGATTCTTCCTCACGTTTTAGATGCAATCGGTCAGACGCCACTAGTTAAACTGAATCGCATTCCGCAATCAGAAGGCATCAAATGTGAGATGTGTAAGTATACATGAATTTATGATTTTTGTGGTACCACACCATTAGCACCTAGGTACTTATAGGAGAATTTATGTATGAAATTATAAGCTAGAAGAAAATTTACAACACATTGTTGTTCGTTATTTAAAACACAATATTTCAGAAAGTTCCTTTATCTCATTCTATTGTTTACTTTTAACTCACAAACAATTTTCAATCAGTTCTACTTTAATTATCACTAGTAATGTACTTCAAATTATCGCAATCCAATTAGAACACTTTCGCCTGTTTATACACTTTCACTTGTATTAAATTCAAGGCAAGACTCGCTCCTGGAAAGTCAAATCAAGGTACTTATATTATTTAAATGTTCCTACACAGTGCTACCAATCGGAATATTTTTTTCGTAGCAAAAAAGTGTAGCCATTATTAGAAAAATGTAGTAAAATGTAGTAGTATGTACCTACATATACATATCTACATACCTACATATATATATCTCTTTTTTTTCAATTTACATAGTATAAAATATAGGTGGGCACTCTTTTAACAAATAACAGGCCTTGACATCGCAACTAAAAAAAACGACAGCAGTTCATAAATACCTACAATAAAATATACTACTATTATACTTCTAAAATTTAAGTAGTATAAAGTCACATTTAATTTTGGTTCTAAATTCTGAATTCAAGTCGTTATCCTTGGAACTAAACTCTACGCAACCATTATGGAATATTGGAATCTTGGTTTCAATTTTGAATGGGTTTGATTTTTTGTTTTGATGATTTCATGTTCGGAAAATTGTCTTTCCGCGGTTGCACTACTATGTGATAAACAAGGCAAATATTTTATGAATCTTACCGTAAACCACCATGCCATAACAAATTCATACAAACAAAAAACTAAGGCAAAAAAAAATAAAAGGGCAATAGGTATACAAGTTTAATACTTAGATCGAAGTGTCTTTTCGCTGTATAAAAAGGTATACAAGTTTGATACTTAGATCGAGGTGTCTTTTCGCTGTATAAATTTTTGTAGCGAAAATACAATGTTAGTAAAATGTATTTCGACATAAAACTGAAATTTCTAAGCAAATGATGTAGCAAACATGATGAATTTTTGAACTTTTGATTTAATAAAATCGTAACAAACTCGTGAATTTATTTCCGTTTAAAGGGTGTTATGCTAGAGCCAAGGAATTAGGTCAAGGAATTTCGCCACTTATTTCTTGAAGAAAAATTGACATTTGGTAAAGAAATTTTTGAAAATTTGTATTTGACAATCGTCTGAAGGTATTTTAAAATAAATATAGAAAAAATAGAGAAATGGATAATTCCCAATTGTGTATAATTTGCTCATTGCGGAATAAATTATATCGAAAAACTGCAATTTACAATAAGTGCATCAAGTCTAGTGCAAGATCGCCATTCTTTCCTTCAATTTTTCTATTATTCCACCAACGTCAAAATTTTAAGTGTATCTGTACTTATTTCTTCAAGAAATGTTGACGTAAATGGTTTTTCGAAAAAGAACGACACCTTTTTGTCAATCGAGAAGTAGAGTTTTTCTGTTTGAATTACCAAAACTATTAGTTACGCGTTATATTATCTCTATTTTACAACTTGTTGCGCGACGGCAAGCTTTACTAATGAACTCTCTCCTTGCGCTGAAAAGTGCTGTATTTATAATCTACGAATTCTCCAGAGCCTTCTCGAAGATTTCATTCCAGAAACATCGATTCTCCGAACCTAAATTTGTATTTGTTCTCACCTTATTAAGTCTTTCCACACGAAGTATCGATTTCCAATAAATGTTACTTGTCCTTAAATGAATTTAGGGACACCGCAATGAGATTGAAATATAATGCCGCATTCAAAATGCAGAGTGGAGCGAAGTGAGCTTTGAGTTCAGAGCGAAACTGTTCACAATACAGCGCAGAGTGAAATTCGAACTTTGAAATTAAACGTAACAAATCGCCATAACAACGCCAAATCAACAACTTGAAATTAATATAAAAAAAAATGCCATAGCAACGCCAGATCAACATGCTTTGCGTTGTCAAAATAATAAATTCGAAAAAGAAGACACCTGTTACACAATCAGATTGCTTCGAAGATAAAAATTAACGTATTTTTTTTTGGTTTTTAAATCATGAAGTTTGCAAAAAATACGTCTTGTTTTTTATTAGCATTTATAAAAAATATTAAATCCAAAAATAACATTACAACATGTTAGTTATGATAAAAAGAAGTATGGAGCTTTTCCCACGCCATCTACATGCTAGTAGCTCGAAATTCCAATTTGCTAGCTTTCGGAAATGCTAACGTGAAATTAGAATAGAACTTATTTGCATGCAGCTCCACTGTGGCGTTATTCTGAGCCAAACAGAGATAGACATATGCACTACTACATTATACATCAGTGTTCTGCTTGAGATTACACTGATTAGAGGAGAAAACTGAAGTTGATAAAATGTTCCACATTCGCACAAATCGGGAGAGAAAATCAAAATTTCGCGGTAGAGCCGAGTTTTATAGCACAAGTACTGCCTTCAAGCAATAATCTATAAGGGATTCAAAGTGAACTTAATCGAAAAATTGGATAAGGCCGGTTTTCTAGAATACCGAAGTAGAAAATAAATTGAAAAATATCGATTAGAGGGCAAGAACAGGTACCTATCCTCCATTCTCAATACATCCGCAAGGTACTGACAAGTTTTGTAGTCTACTCAGTCACGTATCCAGGGATTTGTTTGTAGAGGAGACGGTGCGTTAATAATAAAATATAGTTATCTGAGAAAAACGTGATTATAAGATTGATTTACCTCAACTTTCTAATTGTAGTTAATACTGCCTTTTTTAAAATGTTGTTTAAATAGACATACAGATTTTGGTTTCAAAAATGTTACTGATGCGTCTGGTTTAAAGAAAATGCTAGAATCCTAAGATAAAGCAGCGCAAGTCGCTAAACGTTAACGTATAATTGTGTTCGAGGATTTCTTTTAAGAATTTCTCCTGCGAATTTTGTTTAAACATTTCTGTCGGTCTCTGGTCGATTATGCCACTTGCCATTGTGAAGTAGCCGCTGTTCACCAGTTATTTCCATTGTTTTATGTTTGCCGTGAATCAAGGCTGAGTTGACTGAAGTAGTTGAATAGAAACGAGGACATGTAATATTAGTAAATGTTTATTTTGGCCTCCCTTTATGCTGAGATTTTTGTACCAGATAGGTTTTTTTTCCCTAAAGAATTTGTTGATAAACTCAAACATTTTGCTGCTCGGGAACTCCATCGTTTGTTAAGGAGTAGAAAATTTCGAACCGAATTATAATACCGATTGATCAGTCATTTGAAACATTGCTCAAATTGGAAATACAGGTACCTAGCCTGATTAAATTACAGCGGAATCTCTATTATTCGCTGTGAAAAAAAGCACATAATTTCAACCACGGTTGCATTTAGACAGTTATTTTTTAGTTGTTGTTAGTAAGGGCTAACATCAGCTGGTAGACATTTTCATCTAAGATTTTTTTCGAAAGTATCAATTGACATTTGATTACTGAAAACTTTACAATACGAGGTCGTTTTTTCATAGACCAAGCTTTTTTTACATCGTCTTCTAAATCTCGCAATTATTGCTATCCATTCGCGCCTAAATTAAGTAAACACATTACATAATTGCAACGAATAGAGAGGCCGACGATCACTGCAGTTTCTATGTAATCAGTGTTGCCGCAAGTCTCAAAATTTTCGGATCCAAATAGTATCCACTAAAAATTTAATTAAAAAAGTATGGTAAACACGAAAAGTGATAAATCTTAAAATTTATTAAAAAAAAGAAAAACTTAACGGTGTCACATTTTCATTATTTATTATACATGGTTTTACTGTCTATAGGTAGGTAGTCTATAGAGCACGAGGTGATAGTACTCACCTAGACGAACGAAAAGTTTTATTGCAGCGGGGTCCAAATCAACCGTTTGGGAGTTACATGATGATTAAGAAAAAAAGCTAGGTCACAATTTAGAGCTCCTCGCAGGAGTTATGGGAATCTAAAATAAAAATTTCGGTTTTTCTTACTTTTTTTTTTAATTTGACCTCTATTTTTTTTATAAAAACTTTAAACTGCTCTCTTTAATTTGAATTATTACACTCTATGTCCTAACTGTAGTCGTTAAACAGTTATCAGCTCATAACGTATTCAGGTCAAACCGAAATTAGACGATTTTTTTTTAAAAAAATTACGATTTTCAGTCACTAAGGGATCAAATTATCTTTAAAAATGTTTGAGAATAGGTTAAGAGCTAATAACTCTTTAACGGCTACAGTTAGGACATAGAGTGTAATAAGTCAAATTAAGTCATGTTGGGAGATAAGAAAAAAATCACAGAGAGCCAGGTCTGGCTAGTATGGTGGATACGGCAGCAGTTCGTAACACATTTTATGCAGTTTGGCCGCAACGATTCCGGCTGAGTGAGCTGATGCGTTGTCGTGGTGGAGCTACACTTTTTTCTTAGCCAAATTGGGCTTAGTCTCTTTCAATTTTTGGTCGAATCGGTTCAATAACTGACTGTAGTACGCTCTTGTTACCATTCTTCCTTTCTCCAGAAGGTCGATGGAATTATTCCTTTGGAGTCCCAGAAGGCGTAGCCATAACCCTCCCGGCCAGAGGAAACACCTTTGCATTTTTCGGAGCATATTTGCCTGGAAATGTCCATTGTTTTGGCTGCTGCTTGGTTTTTGACGTATATAATAGTGAATTCAGGTTTCGTCCACGGTTACGACCCGACATAAAAACTCCTGCGGATCTAGCTTGAAGAGAACCAAACATTGCTTCGAAGTTTGCAGCCGTTGTTGTTTAACGTGAGCAATTGCGGCACCCTTAGGGCCGACAGTTTTTTCAACCCCAACTTTTCATCCAAAATATCGATTGCCGATCCCTAAGAACAGCTACTTCACGCACTTTAAATCTGCGATCAGCGATCAGCAAGAATTATATCATGAACTTTTCCCACGATTTCTTCAGTCACCACGTCTGATGGACGGCCTGGGCGCTCCTCATCAAAAACAGACGTGCGGCCACGTTTATATTCATTAAACCAAAACTGTTGTCATAGATGGCGAAAGGTTCCCATAAATCTAACTTCGCTTTTGTTTCTTCTCAACTTTACCCGGCCAAAAATAAGAATCGAATCACCGATCGATACTGTTCTTTTTCCATTGTACGTAAAATACCAAACATATAACACAAAAGACTATTAATTCAAAATTAAACTATAAACTCATTCAAAACTCTTGTGTGCTGTCATTTGACGGCTGACAGTAATGGCAACAGCAATATTTCCCAGCAGCGCCATCTACCTTCAAACACCTTCAACCACCCTGGTATATTTTAAATATAACAAATATATAAAATGATTAACCACACTGCTATACCGTACACAAAGTCAGTCAAAAGTTTACGCATAGAGATAAATCAGCGTTTAACGTGCTGCAATCACGTCTCTAATGTTTTAGGGAAAGTGTATGGATGCTTACGTGATCTAACAACGTCGGCTAGTATATTATCGACTCACATGCGTATGAAACTTGATGCTACCTCATTTAATTTTTGGCAGCTTAGCTTTTCCAAGCGAAAGAAAGTTGAATGTCGTTTTCAACGAAACTGTCCAGTTTATTCACGTCTTGCATAGATTTGCGCATATCTTTCCTTATGTCGAGTCCTTTGTGGGATGCACACTTAAAGCATACTTGTCACGAAGATGGGTTCTATTCCTGTATTTTCTAATCTGTACACAAGCCAAGCTACTTATTGATCGAATACAGTTTTTAGGATCGTCCCGACATCGAAGCATCCTATTACCACTCAAGCTTTAGAACTTTATCAGGTGAACGCTGTTACTTTGTGTAGGTGATCCGTTGTTGGAATTGTCTGTCGTCCAACCTTCAGTTCGCTAGATCTCAGCACGCATTTAGCAGGCTACTGGCATCAGCTCACATAACGTAATATTCGCAATTTAGTAGTTATAATTTCTTTTTATAGAGTTTCAGCTCTTATATAATCAGTATTTATATCTATTTATATCGCCTTTGTGAGATGTACCTATAGTTAGTTATTTAAATTTATATCTTACTTTCCTCAAATATTCCCTACCGATTAAATATGTACAATTATAAGAACCAACAAATAAAATATAAATAAATAAATAAAAAAATATATAGGTATAAATTGTTAAGTTTTTAAATATATTGCTCTATTTCCTACTATTATCACCACATCTCGCATCGATATATTTTTTGCTTATCGCATTCAAAAAAGATATATATAAAAATTAAAAAAAAATCGTTGTAAAGAAAAGAAAGCAGCAAAACTAAATTCTAAAATTTTGCATCTTTTTTCAGATGTTAAATGTGAATACTTGAATCCTGGTGGTTCAGTAAAGGATCGAATCGGGTACCGAATGGTTCAAGATGCAGAAGATGCGGGACTACTCAAACCTGGCTGTACAATTATAGAACCAACATCAGGAAATACAGGAATTGGTATCGCTATGGCTTGTGCAGTGAAAGGCTACAAATGCTTAATAGTAATGCCTGATAAAATGTCGAATGAAAAGGTATCAACATTACGAGTTTTGGGTGCTAAAATTATCAGGACACCAATAGAAGCCGCTTTCGATTCCCCCGAAGGACTAATAGCTGTAGCACAGCGTTTAAATAAAGAAATCGAAAATTCCATTATTATGGATCAGTATCGCAACGCAGGAAATCCATTGGCCCATTACGACGGGACCGGAGCTGAAATTCTTTGGCAATGTGAAAATAAAGTTGATATGATTGTAATTGGGGCAGGAACTGGTGGAACCGTAACTGGGATAGGAAGAAAAATCAAAGATAATCTACCTTCATGTGAAATTGTAGGTGTAGATCCTGAAGGTTCCATTTTAGCATTACCAGAATCCTTGAATGAAACATCTACAACTTACTACGAAGTTGAAGGTGTTGGCTACGATTTTATTCCTACAGTATTAGATCGAAGTGTAGTTGATAAATGGGTAAAAGTTAATGACAAAAATGGTTTCCCAATATCCAGAAGGCTAATCAAAGAAGAAGGATTACTTTGTGGTGGTAGCAGTGGATCTGCAGTGTATGCTGCCCTCCAAGCTGCAAAAGATTTGAAAGAAGGACAAAGGTGTGTTGTAATTCTGCCTGATGGAATTCGTAATTACATGACAAAATTCGTACAAGATAATTGGATGGAAGCTAGGAATTTGAAGGATACAGTCAATGAACATCAGCATTGGTGGTGGGATCATAAAGTTGAACAATTAAATCTTCCTGTTCCTCATATTATTGAGCCAACAATAACTTGTCAAGCAACTATGGATATTTTAAAGAGCGAAGGATTAAATAATCTTCCAGTTGTGGATGAGGATGGGTAAATTATATTTTTCTGAAATGAGAATCTTAACATGTTTTATTGAATTCTTAATCAAATTTTAGATTAATTCTTGGCGCTGTAACTCTTGAAAACTTAACCAACCAGATTGTCAGTATGAATCTCAAACTAAGCAATCCCATACGAAAGGCTATCTATAAGAAAGCTATAAAATTGAGCTCAGATACTCATCTAGGTAAAATTGCAAGAGTATTGGAGGTTGAACCGTGTGTGATTTTGATAAAAGAGGATTCTGAAAAGGGTAAGAACACTTTTTATTGTGATTTTAATAAATAAATAATTCTAATTGCAGCAAATAAAAAAACCGTTACCGGAATTGTGACCCAGAAGGACTTTTTGAATTATATTCTGGAAAATACGAAAGATAATGAGAAAAATGGAAAATGTTGATTTTAAATTTTGAGCATTAAATATATATAAAACAAAGTATTGGCAAACCCATTTGAAAAAGTTTTTTTTTAATATTTTTTTAGTTTGAAAGAAAATTTAAGTTTTTTAAGTGCATAAGCGGATCGGAGGTGGGTGTGTCGAAAATTTCACTATAGACACTCCTTTCACTCACATCTCAACATAAAGCCTTCACCTTTGCCTGCTCCCACTCTTCTAGAGGATCACCACATAAATTGGCGCAGCTTTTGTGAACATTTGTGTAGTTCGGGCAGTTTGGATTTATGATTCCTCTTTCGTGTACATGGTGTATAGGCTTGTTGAAAACTTCAGGTTTATTAGCTTTCCTGCATACATACTTGCTCTCCAGTAGGTCGTGATTGGTTATGTTCAGGTATTTAGTTGCTCAAGCAACCCAATCATTTCGGACTATTAACTACACCCCCTTTTGAGAAAGACTGGCGTATACAACGCTGTGATATAACTAATTACGACTATTTACTACAGCTCTAGTCCTCTTCGAACTGGAAAAGAAAGCCAATGAAACTCTCCATTGGCTAGTCAAGATAGTTTTTAGTCATTATCAGTAAGTATTTATCCACTTTCTTGAGATTTATCTGGCAAGTACATCGAACTCTTCATTAAAAGATACATTGCTTTTACTGTGTCCTAGGACCCAGCATATATATCATGAAGCACTTAAATTCCAGGTATTACAACGACATTAATCAACTAACCTCGACTTGATGTATGCATTTAAGAGTGGGTTTTGTGGAGAAATTGCAAACTATATTTTCCAGGTTTTCTGCCGATAACGATTTGATCCTTTCGCTAACGGTGGATTGCTGTGTGCTGATAGAGCGGATTCCTTAGCTGCTATTCCATTTCCAAGCATTCACTTTTTTGAATTTTTGGTTTGGCGATTGGTTTATTACTTATGATTGGACATACTTATACTTGAGCTTTTGCGATTTTAAACAAGGTAAAAAGCTAGAATTGGTCTAAGTCCAATCATACGATACCTCTGTGCAAGTTTGCTCGTTATTTCTAGAGCGGTTCGTTGGGCGATTATATTCTGAAGAGCTTTTCACTACAAAAAAAGTCTAGAACTGATCGTTTTTACATTATACGTAAAAAACCTAAATTTGTGTTTGGCAATACCAAGAACGGGTTGAAAGTGTTACTATTTTTATGAGGCAGACCTATCTCCTTCCTTTTCCAACTTAAATCTAATGACATGCAAATATCAAAATAAATTTTAATATTTTGCTCTACCAGCATTGTTACTATGCGTTATAAACGAAATAACAAACTTACTTAACCCTACGATTTCATCATCTAGCTGGTTTACTTCCCTCCAAACCAAAATCTCATTTTTGAATGTTATCGAACAGAACATCATTCTAAATTCCTGGACAGTTTTTATGGTGGGCCGATGACTTTCTAGTTTTTTTTTTTTAAATGGTGTACGTAAGTCTCAAGCCAGAGTAGTTTGCCATTTATTTAATCAACCATATTTTAGTGGCTTTTCCGTAAGTTATGGAAACATTTTGTGATTATTCAACTGCATAATGGCTTAAACACAGTTGCGACGGCCGACGACTATTGCAGTCATAAGAACAAATTTCTTTAGGAACGTTTTATGCATCGCATCGTGGAATCTGAAGTTGCCTAAAAATTAAGGAAACTCTAAACTCAAGAAACTCGCTACGCTAAATAAATAAATCTATTCAAAACAAAATTAAGGTCAAAAAGCTTCTTCACTTCACAAAAACTTTTTAAAATATTGCTTTCAATTTTCAATGCACCTTTCACCTATTTTTTTGAAAAAAAAACGACCTTACGAAATTTTCTTATAATTTTACTTTTTTTTCTTTTAGATAATTGCTTTTCTCCGCTGGGGTGTGCAAAAAAATAAGCTTTTTCTACGCCCCGCCGGAGGGCGGCTCGGAACGTGGGTGGGAATTTGGTTTCGGGAACGGTTTCTGTAGGCGCCGGGCGGTGAAAATCTATTGACTACAGTTGGCGTGGCGAGCTTTTTTGCTTTTCTACGCCCCCTGAGGGCGGCCCAAAACCTGGGTGGGGAACATAATTCAATGAAGTTTCAAGTTCCACTCATTGTTTCATAACTCTGGCAATGATTTTTCGAATTTACGTGGCCGGCGCAATATGGCGGATTGTAGTTTTGACAGATCGGTTATTTTGTGTAATTTATTTGCTGCTTGCTGTCATAGAAGTTTTTCTGAATATTCGCAAGTTAACCGAGTTGACAGTGATTATTTAGTTAATTTATATATTAAATGAAATGTCGTATATTGTTATTAATAAATGAATAATTAGAATGGCATTAAAAAAAGTGAAAGGAAACTTTGAGAGGATGTTCGATAAAAATCTTACAGATTTAGTCCGAGGAATTCGCAACAATAAAGACAATGAAGTAATAAGTTCATTAACTTTCAAATTAATTTTAAGATTTACTTTTGCAGTCAATTGTTCAGAAATAATTGATTGTTTAAGCAATGTTATTATGATTATTATTTGTCACATATGTGGGCGTTTTGATATTTTCCCATTCTAAACTAGACCACCCTCAAGTATTGAATTCATTCAATAATCCTCTCACAATTTATGTGTGAAAGTTTTTTTTGAATGCAAAACTATTTTTCTTTTCTCTTACTCCTTCCAGACCATGATTTTGTTCATTTATTTTTATAACATTGAATATTTTACCAAAATTTCTTCTATTCTAGGCCAAATATATAGCACAGTGCATAGAGGAAATCAAGCAGGAATTACGACAAGACAATATCAATGTTAAGTGTAATGCAGTTTCCAAGTTAACGTATGTAAGTGTACCCTTCATAACTGGCTGTCTGAATTGTTCTTAAGCTTATTAAGTTGACCTACTTTTTTGTTGTTGTCACATTGCCCATTTTATAGATTCAAATGCTCGGCTATGATATATCATGGGCTGGCTTCAACATAATAGAGGTAATGAGCTCTCCAAAGTTTACATGCAAGAGGGTAGGATACTTAGCTGCGAGTCAGTGCTTCCATCCGGATAGTGAAGTATGCCCTTAAGAGATATTTATGTAATCACACATTTTTTTTAAAATTTTTAAAATAATTTCAGCTTTTGATGCTTACAACGAACATGATTCGTAAAGATTTAAATTCACAAAATCAATATGATGCTGGGGTAGCTCTAAGTGGACTAAGTTGCTTTATATCAATCGATTTGTCAAGAGATTTAGCCAACGATATCATGACTTTAGTGAGTATACTTGAAAGTTGACTACATTTTTGTGTGTTGACCTATGTTTAATGATGCGGAAACCATTATAAGCATTGCTTGCAGACGAAAAGTAAATTTTTAAGCTTGAGTTTTAAAACAATTGCACATAATTATTGTGAAACTTTTGCTTTCACAAATCTTTGATAGTAGTGTATAGTGCAATCAAGGCTAACTAGAGACGAGATTCTGGAATACAGACAGACGTTCATTTTACACAGATCCGAAAACTTGTCGATTGCTATAGTTCCACCACATAAGTATTTGGAGCATGCATTTTAGATTAAAGTTTGTGCAATAAAGTAGAAAAAATTCTAGGTACTACGATTGTCTATTTCAAACCCTATTAAGTTCTCAGAAACTTTAGTCTAGTAGCCAATTCAAGAGATAAGATTTGTACATTTATTGTGCTTTGTACTCGAGATTATTATATATCGACATGAATTAAATAATAATAAAAAGCACAAGACAGTAAAGTTTTAGATAATTTATCTAAATGAAAATAATAATAATTTATTAGCACTAAGCTTATTTTTCACGAAAACAATACAATTATTTATACTACCTTTTAACCCATTTCTATGCCATAGTTTGAATATATTCTATAAAATTTTACAAATACATTTAGGTTTCTTTCTTCCCTTTTCACTTCTGGAAAATCATGATCCAACTGAAAACTCATCTATTACTGAAATTTGTGTACCTGATCTATTGTAGCTAAGTAATGTTATATTTAGATGTGCATTCCATAGGCTGCGCATCCAGCACCATTGTTATTTTCTCTCTTAAAAATGTCTGAAGGTCCCCGTTCTTGATTCTAAATATAAATTTCAACACATCCAGATCAATTCTCTATGTCACATTCATCCTTTTCAGAGTTGATAGCATCCACCTAATTGATACGTATCTACTACATTGCAAGATTATCCACATTGCCCTATTTTGATATTTCTGTAGTCTGTAGTACTCACCATGTGGAGAAGCAAACAATTTCTGTTACATAGATTGCATCATTGCTGATATTGGCGGTACAGAAGGAAAGTTCGGTTCCTGTTTAAACAAATAATCAAGTATTTTCTAAGCTAGCCCTAAAATGGAACTCTAGACAAAAGTATAAATCTTCAACTCTAAAGTCATGATAGTTCCATTATCTGGCTGTAAGATGTGGAAATTGGAGAAATAAGAATTTTAAGAACTTTTATTTTTAATGATTCTAAATCAAATTTATAAATACAAGAAGAAAAAACAACCGCCTCGTCCGGGATTTGAAACCGGGACCTTCCGCTTGCCGGGCGACTGCTCTTACCACTGAGCTAACGAGACAGATGATTTTCCTTCTTGCATTTATCAAATCTGTAACTAGCCTACTAAGCCACGTTTTGCTTTCAGCTGGCATTAACCAGTAACGATTAAAGCGCACAAATAAATTGTAAATTCAATTTTATTTATTTTTCCCGCGGACGGGAATCGAACCTACACTTGTTAGAATCAGTCAATGATGGAGAAATAAGAATTTTAAGAACTTTTATTTTTAATGATTCTAAATCAAATTTATAAATACAAGAAGAAAAAACAACCGCCTCGTCCGGGTCCCGGTTTCAAATCCCGGACGAGGCGGTTGTTTTTTCTTCTTGTATTTATAAATTTGATTTAGAATCATTAAAAATAAAAGTTCTTAAAATTCTTATTTCTCCATCATTGACTGATTCTAACAAGTGTAGGTTCGATTCCCGTCCGCGGGAAAAATAAATATGTGGAAATTCTCACAATTCATAAAAAGTGCAAAAAAACCAATGGGGAGAAGTTTATGATTGGACAGGATAGATAGATGATAAAGGAGAGTAATTGGATTGGTTATATTTTACGATGTAAAAGAAACAACATTGCCAAAGATTCCCTGGATTGGCGTGTTCAAGACAATTGATTTATATGGAGAAGAAACTTACAAAAATAAGCAGCAACTAATTCAAGGCTCTGAAACGAACTATAAGCTGTCGTGATAAAAACCCTCTGGCCATACCCTTCCTGTCCCCTAATGAAGCACATCAGGTATAGGTGAGGTAAGTTTTTCAGCTCAACCACAGATAGAAGGGCAGACTTAAGTATATCCAGTCTGCCCGGACAAGGGCCGGACAAGCATACAGAAAGTGTTCGGTTATCTCAGGCTCTCCTTCTAGGCAGCGTAGACACGCAGGGCTGTCAATAACTCCAATCCTTGTTAGTTGAGCGTGAAGCGAGATGTGGCTGGTGATGATGCCACCCACATTAATTATCTTACTAATAATAATAATTCAATTACGCCATAATCAATTAAATGTACTACACATAGATGACAAAAGCGTGAAGCTAACCGCTTAAAACTTCTTGTCAATATTTTTGCTCTGCCTTTCGCAGTAAATTCATTGTTGTACACTTGCAACGCTAAAGTTCTTCATCTGCGATAGTAGTTCTTATGAAACTTTTTGAACAGTTAATTATTAATTAATTTATAATATGTCTCCCCTAATACCCTTGATACCCAAATGTTTTGACAATTTTCCAACAATTGCAGATGAGCTCAACGAAACCATATTTGAGAATGAAAGCCGTCCTCATGATGTATAAAGTCTTCCTGCGATATCCAGAAGCATTGCGACCGGCTTTTCCTAAATTAAAAGAGAAATTGGAAGATCCGGATCCTGGTAAATATTAATATTTTCATAATCTTTTGATTATATTTATATAAGATGTATTAAAATATAGGTGTTCAATCCGCTGCAGTAAATGTTATATGTGAATTAGCTCGTAAGAACCCAAAGAATTATCTCTCATTAGCTCCTATTTTCTTCAAACTCATGACAACATCAACAAATAATTGGATGCTAATCAAAATAATAAAATTGGTAAGTTTTATAATATAGATGATAAAGTTTTCAGGTTTTTTTATTATATAAAACAACATTTTCGTATAAACCAAGTTTGGAAGTTTAACAGCAATTGAACCCGGTCTGGGAAGAAAGTTGACTCAGCCATTGATTGAAATTATTTCAAGGTGTATTCAAATTTATCCATAATTTTAGATTATTTTCATAAAAATCGTTTGAAAGTGTTACTTTAATACCATAATCATATTGCTATATTTTTTGAATGGCTCAGTTTATCAGTGTTTTTTTTTCTTATTATTATATTTAATAACAAAAAAATTATACACGATTTTACTTACATATATAAAATTTATTTGGTTTACATGGAGAGTCTTTGAGCGGTACGAATTTTATCATGTAAACCATAGGTTCGGCCGTACTTGGAGCCCTCATGTACAACAATTTTATCTACTTCATCATTAGCAATCTTCACTAATCCCTGGGGGATATAGGGCGACAAAAGTAGCTATAAACTGGGGCCGTTTTCTTACTAAAGCCTTCAGCTCATTTCAATATAATATCTCTCAATTCATGCGGCCTCTCTCGGAATTTTTCTTCACCAAGTACCTTTGGGATTTCCTCTTAGACGGGTTTCAGTCGATAGCTTCTTTTGAAAGGGTCCTGTTGTCACGTTCGTATTTCACAGTTTGTTAGGTCCACGTTCTTCGGGTCTTTGTTTATTAGGATACACGTTTTTGGAACTGTTTTTAGCTACTCTGACGAAATGCTATCTATTCCATTACCATTGACCAGCGATTTAATAGCGGTTATTATATCTTTTCTAAATGGTGCTCGAGTATTAAGTCATTAGCAGTATCTCATCGCTGCTGAGCAACCTATTGCACTGGCTCTTCAGCACATATTTTTTTAGCAGAAGGTTTTCCATAGAGTTGTTTTGTTATTTGGTACAACATTCTGCTAGTGTTTCTCATTGGAGCATTTACCACTTTATCTGCAAGGTCAGCAATCTTCTTTTATTGCACCAGACGTTGCCGTTCATTTAATTGTGAAGAGCGCTGTATTCGTTTTGAAATTTAGAGCATCCTTGTGGATTGCGACTGAAGTTGATGGTGTTTATAAATACCTTTAGGTCTGTTTGATGAAAACCCCAGGTAAACCTAGTGCTACACCGGGCTAGACTATCTTGTTCTTTGAAAAACCTGGGCTACCCCGAGCTTACACTAAAAGTTTCTTGGGGTAATGGTCTGACATTTGTCACTTGCAATTTGTTGCTGATGGGGGCATATAAATTACTTCTTGAGGAAAAATGAGCAAAAATTAGAAGAGAAGAAATAGATAATTAGCTAGAGCACATTTTATTTGTCTTCACCCATTTTATAAATAACTTTTTACAATTATTTATACTCAGGAGAACTGTCAGAGAAATGTCATTATACTAGATTTACCCGGTGTTTTAAAAACTTGTTCGATGAGGGCACAAAACTCCGAGTAAATTTGGGGAAAATTTACACGGTGTTTTCATCGAACAAACCTCTTTTGTTTTAATGTTTTGCTAGGTTTTGTCATAATTATTGCTCTCCTCCATATCCTCCTAGGCTTTCATCATGATAAAATTGCACCGTAAGATACTCAATTGTGTGTTTTGGTGCTTTCAGGAAGATGAGCTTGATTCATTTCTTGGTGAAACACTTCCATAAATAATAATAAATAATTCGCGAGATGTGAGTGTCCTTAGTAAAATTCCAAAGTTGATTCTGATGTTATTGGCGTCCCTAATTGAAATACAAAACCGAAATCGGTAAATGATCGATTTTTAATTATTTAATGTAGGACAAACTTTAGTCTGAGTACTATTCTCGTGTACTTAGAAACTTGATTTCAATACCCCAGGAAAAAATAAGAAAACGTTCCTTCTTCAGCTAGAGGCACTACAAAAAACTGGTTAACCTTATCAGAATTGTTATTAAATATCTTTGAAATTTTTCTCAAATCCATTGAAATACAAAAACTATATGACATAAGCCAATTAAACTAAGAACAATTTCATAAACTGCTTCTTATTAAGAAATAATTTAAGGTTATCGAATTAAAAAAAAAAAAATGTTGGTACAATATCATACTATTAGCATGATACATACATAACTCTATATATAGATTGTTGCCAGATACAAAATTATACATATTTGCTTATTTTCGCATTTCAGTTTGGCGCTTTAACTCCTTTAGAACCCCGGCTAGGAAAGAAATTAATAGAACCACTCACAAACTTAATTCATAGGCAAGTTTCATTTATCATCACTAGACGCTTTCTTTTGCGATCATTCGAAAATAGTAAGAGTAAGTTATTGATGCATTGGGTACTCACAATATATATAAGTGAGTGTTTGTCAGTCGTTGATATACGGAAAAACAAAAATTGAAAAGGAATTATGACGCGTTAAATTTGATATGTAATTATTTTCTAGCTCTGTACTGTTGGAAAGGTAATTTTTACTATTCTGATGATATCGCGGGATCAGATTGTGCGCGAGTAATAATAGAGTAGACTTAAATCAAGAGAAATCTTAATAGCAATCGTCATGTTCAAAATGAAGCTACTTTTTCTTTCTTTTCCTTCATCATATCACGATTGCTTCTTTTAGTTCTTATCTTCAGATTCTCCCGAATTATTCAACGAGATTAAGAAGCACTTTGTATGGTGCACGTGCCACCTGCCATATCTGTTTAGGTCATCACAAGTCTCTTCCTGGATAGTGGGAACTGGAAAAATCCGTATATTGCAAAATCCTCAATAGACATTAAGGTGCTCACAATGTGTTTTACTGTAAATACTTGGTAATATTCCTGGTTTATCATAATGACGAACTAAACTGTCAATTAACACAATTAATCAATTTTATTTATCACTTTGAAAGTTAAAGCTTTCTTTCAGAGCACTATTGTTACTGAATAGTCAAGAGTTTTTTTCTTTCTATGGTCCACCATGATCTTAGATTCTTAACAATTTATATGAGAGACTACTCTTTCGGACTCTAAGCAGAAGAGGAACGTTATTTTTTTAACCAAATTGCTAGATATAAAAAACAGCAATGAACTCTCGAATCAGTGGTTTTTATTTACTCTGTTTGAATGAAATCCTTAGTTGATGAAAATTCCCTTTCTGGATAGCATAGTCTTTCAGGATGAATTTAAAAGAGATTGTGACATTAGAAAAATAATTAAATGCTCGTTCTGGAACACTCTTCGTCAATAGTTTTGCCAATCAGGTCAGTTGAGAGCTTCAGTTCAAGTTTCTTGTAAATTTCAGAAGGTGTGTAGCAAGAAAATGACCTTGTTGCGGATCGTGTCGCTTGGCATCCAGAGCCTACAGTATTGTATGTCAGTCTACCATACCGTTTCGCTCTGTGTTGACTGAGTAATTTTCTGTAACTTTTTATTTTTTCGTTGTCTACAAGTGCAGTCAACAATGTTTGTGATGTCTGATAATAAAAATAAAGAGTCAAACACACGTTGGAAAGAACGTCTGGGTCTTTTTGAACTTGTTATTTCCAGTAACGGCACCCATTCATTGACAAGATTGTTTTTTCGATCGTCTGTGATCAAACGAAACACGGTTTTTATTTTTAAATCTCCTGTTAACATTGGCATATAGAAATCTCATCAATGGTACCACGAAAATATTAACTGATTTAGTCACCAACTTTTCAAGATCTTCAATATTTCTGCTTGTTGAAGATCAACCAGGTCTTGGTGTCCAACTGTTATTTCGATTTGTTTTAAAGCAGTCGTAGCTTGTATTTTATCTAATAATTTTTTGTTAAATTCTTCCCGAAGTATTATAACACTTTTGGCGGTGGTCCCGCCAAGAAAAACAAAAACTTCACGAATACTTACCTTTTCTTTATTATCTGTTATAACGAAAATGGTAAAACGAACGCTTGTAAATATAAAAAAAAAATAATGAAAATAGCTAAGTCAACACGGCAACAAGTCAACAAGACAAATCTCTTGAACAGCTGTTCAATACACCCTTATTAGCCGGTGTGTGTAAAACACAACAGTGAACCACTACAGCCTTATTCGCCAGTGTGTAAAAAAAAAAACAAGTATATTTCTCTTGTCACACACGTGCTCAATTTCCTTAAATCCTACATGCAATTCTTTCTTTCATAATTTCCATTCATTTTTTATTTTATTTTATTCAAATGATGCCTACTCTCGTGGGTAATCTCTTTCTATTGAACAGCATTCAAGAGATTTCTCTTGTTAGTATACGCTCGCTGTCCATAACGACGATTAATTCGTGATGCTCATTTTAGTTGCGTTAGTATTTGAGCGTTGTCAAGACAAAGCTTTCCAGATCCTTCTAAAAACAATTTGCAAGTGACGCATTGTCTTTCATTTCTGACTTTTTCTATAGCTTGTGCTTCATTAAAGCCGAAACATTTCCAATGGGATTTTGATCTGGTTTCTGTGTTAACCAGTTCATCATTGGGACTCAATTTCCTACTTTCCATGTCGTACAGATCCGACTCCTTTGAGATTATTATATTATCCTTCTCTCATAGCTCTGCCTTTCATAGAGCAGATCATTAAACCGCAATAAGCTTTCTTTTTATGCTAAATAATAATTTTGGCAGCATTCAAGGCAAAAATATTCAGCTTGCCAAAATAAAATCTCTTACCGAGAAACGATGCACTTCGTTCTGTATTCGAAATCATGAAACTTGATCCGTCTGCGAAAATGACGTTGGCTTATGCGGTCACTTTAAGCATTTTTTCACATGGGTTCAACATGGTATTTTTCACGGTGCTTTGGTTTTCAGAAGACCTCTAATTGTGCTCAGCGATACATTAATAACTTTCTTCGATAATCGATTTATTCCCTATGTGTTTTACACTTATATAAGAGTCGTTCTTATGCTTAGACTATAGTCTATCCATTCTGAAATTATATAGGGTATTTTTGTTAATTGAGATTTCCCAAACATCACTGAATTTAAGAAAGTCTGGTCAACTCTTAGATCATAAAATATCGTAGTTTACGACTTCCATGACTAAACAAACACATCGATGCGATTCTACAACTTGAAGAAAAATGGTTAAGTTTTTCTTCCTCATAGCCTATCCAGTTCGTTACATGATCTAAGGGTCAACTGAGCTTATCTGTGTCAAACTGTAAAATTGTATGAAAAAAAAACTCTTCAATCGCAAAAGTAAGCGCCTACTATTTCAAATGTATGCGACCAAAGCTAAAGAAATTTTAAAGTTGGTCGCATTCATTTAGTTGTGAATGTTATTTGACAAAAGAAAAAATAATTAAAATTAATAATAATAAACTTACATGATAAAAAAAACAGTACTTCAGCAATGAGCCTTTTGTATGAATGTATCAACACAGTTATCGCCGTCTTAATTAGCATTAGTAGTGGAATGCCAAATCATAGTGCCTCTATACAACTCTGTGTACAGAAACTACGGATTTTAATTGAAGACTCAGATCAAAACTGTAAGCAAAACTAAATTGATAAGTTAAATAATATGAAATTAATTAATTTTTTTATTCTAGTAAAATATTTAGGATTATTGGCCATGTCGAAAATTCTAAAAACTCATCCAAAGAGTGTTCAAGCGCACAAGGATTTAATTCTTGCTTGTCTCGATGACAAGGATGAATCGATACGTTTACGTGCACTTGATTTGCTTTATGGAATGGTGTCGAAAAGGAATCTCATGGAAATTGTAAAAAGACTTCTAGGACATATGGAAAGAGCAGAAGGATCTGCATATCGGGACGAATTACTCTATAAAGTTATTGAAATATGTTCCCAAGGATCTTATCAATATGTAACAAATTTCGAATGGTACTTAACAGTTTTAGTAGAATTGATTCAACTTGAAGCTGGTTCAAAACATGGTGAGTTTTAAGGCGATTAACCGCTTATAGTGCTATATAATATTATCATCATCAAAAATTTGTTATAGGTAGTGTAATAGCAACTCAATTATTAGACGTATCGATTAGAGTTCAAGCAGTACGACCTTTTGCTGTTGCAGAGATGACAAATTTACTAGATTCGTTTCCAAATTCGAATCAAAGTGGTAGCATGTATGAAGTCTTATACGCAGCAGGTTGGATTGTTGGTGAATTTTCAAGGTTTATTGAAATTATTATAATAATAACTTGGCGACACTTGATTACTCACAAGCAAATAAATGTTTACTGTTATAAACTAAACTATAATAAGTAGGATGGTCAAAATGATTCCATATTCACTTAGCGAATAAAACGTAGATGCTCAGTTGGTAAATGCGCTGATTATCATTCGAAGAGAGAGTTGTGGGGTCGAATCCCACCTCGTCACTCTATCCTGCGCATTTCTTTTAATGTAATTTCATTTATACTTTTATAGCTTTTCCTATCCTATATTACTTACTTTACCAAAAATTCTCTCAATATTGTAAGGCAGCAAGGGCAGCAAGTTGACTGATGTAATCATGAAGGACATTTTGAGGTATCTCAAAATGCACCTCATACTGACCAGTCTAAGCATGGTCATAGGAAACAAAAAGAAAAAAGAAAAAACGATTCAAGAAATTGAAGCAAAGCCTCGGATAAACAGACTCTGGTGAGAGGTATTTGGCCGCCCAGGCTCCCAAAAGGAGTGAAGAAAAAATAAATAATAGTACAGTTCGATCGGGTTATTATTGGGCTGTCGATGTTAACTTTTACCGAAGCTTTGACAAAAACACTCAAAATTTTGGGTTCTTCTTCTCCGCCCTCCATTTATATATAAAAAAAAAACATTTGTTTTTTACTTAATTTTTCAGCTTTAAAAGTAGCTTAACCCAAACCGTTCTGTTTACGAACTGATCGGCTCCAGACGCATGCGCACACTTGCCACACATTCGAAATTTTAGTCAAATCTAACATTGTGTGGAAGGCAGCTCGCATACCTACAGAAATGCATCCACACAGCAAATATGTGTCAAGTGTAGGAAAATATCACATCGTCTGAATGAATAATTCAGACGATACAACGGATTCGTGTTTACTTGTAAAATGTGCGGTACATTATCGCACATACCAATTCGTCTGGATTGTTATACAAATTCATGTGCGCTAGTGCAATCAAGTTCACTTAGAAGGCGAACTTATCACACATCGAAGGCACATAGTACGAAGAAATAACGGTATTTTTACACGCTTTTTCACAAACTTCCGGACCAGCTAGCGCTCTGAAACTTAGCATTTATGTATTTCCGATGCTAATGCAATATTCAATTGTTTTCAACATGATTTAGTGCTTTTAAAAAGCGTGTCCCTGATTTTTTGTTTTTTTTTTAACATGTTCAGTTTAGAAATTAGATAGATGGTGTAATAAAATTTTAAGGGCACTACCATTTTCGAATCATAACAAAACACTCGAAAAATATTAATCTATGTATTTAAAAAGTTATGGAGTGGTCTAATGACGTTTTATTGGAGTTTTTATCGCTGTATGAAGTGGAAGAAGTCATATGGAACCCGAAGCACCAGGAACATAAAAGTAAGCTGCGAGTAAATGATGCATGGGAAAACATTCGCAAGAGTTTTTCGAAAGATTACTATTGCCGCATTAAAAAAGAGCTAGTGTAAGTGTCCAACCCATTTTGTTCTACCAGCATTATTTCTGTGCGTTACAAATGGAATGACAAACTTAGTATAGGTGCCCTATGATTTCATCTAGAGTATAATAAGTAAAACATTATTTTGTAAAGAGTTTTTATAAGCCGAAATGGATTTATATTCTTCCGAAAAAGTCTTCAAAACTATTATCGGTCAGGAATAATAAGTAAAAAGAGTTCTTTTCGTAAAAAGTCATAATTAGGTCGGTCCTCGCTATTTTTACATAGCACACTAAATATCAAATTCAAAACACTAAAAACATACTGAAACCAATATTCCCGCATGACACATTTCACATATAAGGACATCGTCTGGTCTGTATGAAGTGACAAACGCACCATCTCAATTTGTGCAAACTCTGTCCAAGTGCACGCATTGCCACATTATAGAATCATTTAGTTCGTTGATGCGAAACGAAAAATGTAGACACATATGCGCCACATTTACGTTTGTCAAATATGTAGTAAGGGGGCGCATCGTCTGGAGCCGGTTTTGTGGAAGCTACATTTGTTTTTTCGAGCAAAGAACAAAGGGAAATTGGAGTTTTCTCATTCTCTAAAGTTATGAATTGATCAGATGACTTAACTTTTGAGTAACCAGTAAATAATACCTTAATACTTTGTGCAATAGTACTAGGTGATGTCAGAATATCGTAAATATAATTTGTATGAAAAAAAAAAATTATGTGAAAATCTTCCCAATCACATCAATGGGTAACATTTCACCATGTACTTGTATGATATGCTTTTTGTCTCAAAATTTTTGCTTCGCAATTTTTGACGTATGTTAAATGGTAAAATAAAGAAGTATGTCCTCTTCTAGGAAATACGGCATGACAAAAAGTCAGGTTGCATATAAATTTGAGTCAGAGTAATCAAGTGTGGATTGTAGTACCCACATTCGACGTAACGAAATTTACAATTTTTTTTTACTTTCATAGTGAATTAGATGATCCCGAACGCGCTTTGAATATTTTATTGATACCAAGACATCTTCCTGGGCATATAAAAGGAGTTTTTGTTCAAAATATAGTCAAATTATTTGCTAGATTGGTTACAACTCATCTAGAAAATCGAGATATCAAAGAAATTATTCGAGTAAATATACAATGCAAATGAATTTCTTGTTACAATATAACAAAAACACTTTTTTTCAGCTTTGTGATGATATACTAATCAAACTTTCAGATTTCTTAAGCTCAAGTGATATTGAAGTTCAAGAGAGAGCTAATTCAGCCCATGTACTAATCGAAACGTTACGTTTACAGTTCGCTGATGTATCTATTAATCATACGAATGACATAATCTCAGATGTAACATCACAAATGGATGTACCTCCTATACCCACATCAGCAATTGATATAGTAAAAGAAATTGCTTTATTATTTTCTGGTGATCTAAATCCTGTTGCGCCAAAAGCACAACGAAAAGTGCAAATTCCTGATGGTTTGAATTTAGATGAATGGATTAATTCACCCCCAGAGGATAGTAGTTCATCAAGTCAGGATGAGCAGAATGACTTGTTTGTATCAAACGATTCACATTACGATGAGAATAATGTTAGGAAAAGAAGTGATGATCTTACGCCAGATGAAATTGATAAGCGCAGGGAAGCTAGAATGTTGGAACAAATTAATAATCCTCATTATTTAAAATCAAATTATAAACGAAATTCGGTAAATAATGACGGCTGCGAAGATATACCTATTGCAGAGCTTGCTCTTGAAGTACCATTGCAAATACATTCCATGAAACGATCTGATAAATATTTAATTGACGAACAAAAAGACAGTAAGAAGAAAACTAAGAAGACTAAGAAAAGCAGAAAATCAAAACATAAGACAACGTACAGCTCTTCAGATTCAGACGGAGAAGGTAAGTGTATTTTTTTTTTTTACTTAAAAATTCTTTGAAATTGATCTAATCAGAGTTTTTTTCATCAATCAATATTTGGAGGATTCATTCTAGAAACCGGTAAATGACTTGTGTGTATTTGGGGGTTTTTTTTCTGCAAGGTTTAACCATTTCGGTGCTATAGATGTGTATATACGTCCAGTAAATGGTACAATGGTGCGCTATGTACGTATAAACACGTCCGCCGAATAGGGAACTGCCGTATGTCGTCGAGCTTTTGTATCTGTTGAATGTGGGCTGATAACGTCCGATTTGGATGGAACTTTCAGAGTTTGTATGGATTACCAAAATTGCTCTTACGTATTTTTTTGTTTCCCCCTACCATGCCCCAGCCTTCCGCTAGGGGGGTTCGACATTTCGTGATTTTACGAAAACCCGTCATTTTCAAAAAATCATATCTCGAGAACGGAGCATCCGATTTTTCTGATTCAAATGCCAAATGAAGCTTAATGCTTATTTTTCATAAAAACATATAGCAGCACCATAAGAAAAAATTTTTTGTTAATAATAGTATTTCGTGATATTACGTGGGAAGGCCGTAGAGCAATGCCGTTTTTTAGTTATATTTGTGTTGCTCGGGAGAAAATAATTATTGAAAAAAAATTGGGCGGGGGGGGGGGGGTACTACACCCAAAGAGGTTGTCCAATATGGGTCGTTTGGCGTATCACATTAAAGAGGGAGGGATTCTAACTACCGAATCTAAGATGATTTCTGTAATATACTACGTTTCATCAGTCATTACATTACTTTCAACGCCATCTTCAACGCCAAATTATGCAACATTTAAGCCACTTTTTTGTATTAGAATTATCTATAATTTGTCGTCTTTCATTTAAGAAAGTCATCACCTTTAAAACCTTTTAAAAAATTAGATTGCATGGTTCTGTAAATTACTTTCTAATTAAGTTGCTGCTGAAAACCCTTTTATCTCGGACAAATTGCAACTTGCTCCAACGAAGCCGAATACCATGGCAATTTTTTAAACATAGATAGCTGGGGGTTCTAGCTTCAAATTACAAAATACAAGAAAAAGGTGCTAGAAGTCTAGAATAGTAAATAATACTATTGTTATATTTTTTTATGAAAACTATAAAGCATTAAGCTTCAATTCATTTTATTCTCGAGATATGATTTTTGAAAATGACGTTTCATCGTAAAATCACGAAATTTCAAACCCTAGCGGGGAGGGGGAGGAGGGGGGGGGATACAAAATAAAAAAATACGTGTGCTATTTTGGCATTCCATTCAAACTGAAAGTTTCATCCAAATCGGAGATGGTCGGGGGGGGCTGTTAATATTATTCAGCAGTGGGATGTGCCACATAGAGTAGTAAACTCCGCCGATACGGAACATATTCGCCAAAACTATTTAGCATAGAAAGGGTTAAATTTTTGCCGATTGTCCTATATTAATTGTCTTTTTATTGATTTACTGATTATGTACATACTCTCTCCCAGATAGATGAGTAGAACCAAAACTTAAAACTAGCTACGCACGTTTGTTAGTAATTAGAATCGACAAAAGTGTTATTGTTGATTTTCTTCCTGAAAACGAATGAAATTTTGTTCCTCTTGTTCAATCTCCTAAACTGCCATTTCTACAAGTATATAAATAGTGTTTACTAATTTGAAGCCTAGAAGATGGTACATGTCGCTTACGAAGAATACGGAAAATAAAAATGGAATGGTACATAGCAAAGACGCCACAACTCAAAGAAATCGCTATTGCTAGTATCATAAACTTTTAGTTGACATAATTTTCAAACACAAAATACTGTCATGGTGGCGAATTCGAATGAAATGATCCGCAGTATTCCAGATCTGCGTCCTAGACATTTACATCTTTCTGGTTTAGAGTATATAGTAAATCGAAAATCTATTTTTAAGGCTATCAATTACGAGAGATCATGAATCAAATAATAGAAAAATAAATTTTCTTAAATATACTTTTCTATTATAGAGCCGACGCCTTTACATGTTGTAAATACCACAGTGGAAATGCCAGAGGGTGCTGAACTTTCCGACCTGGATGATAACAATCCAAAATATGATCCTAATGATCCACACCGAGCATTAGATATTGATTTAGATGTGTATGATAATAATTATGTTTTTATATTTTTTAGAAGATATCTTTTATTCTTACATTTTCTCTCTTTTAGTCCACCAATAAGAAATGAACAATTAAAAATTTCAAAGACGAAAGAATATGACATCAATATGCTTCATACAAACTCTAATTCTAATAATAATCACAAAGAAAAACCTAAGGAAGAAGAAAAACTTAAAAGATTAAAGGAGCATGGTGAAAAGAAGGATAAGAAGAAGGACAAGCATAAAAAAGAACGTAAAAAGAAAGTTAATACTCAAGATGATGAGCCCAATTTATTGGGTACCCCAGTGAAGATAGTTAAAGAAAAACACAAGAAGGAATCCCACAAAAAGAAGGATAAAGAAAGAAAGGATAAAAAAGACAAGAATAATAAGAGAGAAATGAAAATGGGATATGAAGAAGCATGCGGGATTTCAACGCCAAGCAAGGAGGTTTTTTGAATTTACAAAAATCAAATATTGCATCTCTTGGCTGAACTTCGTATATTTGATATAAACGGCTTTTAAGCTTTAAAGTATATTATTAATTTTCAATACAATATTCTTATTCACATTGAATTTATTTTTATTTATTACAATCGGCATATTTTAATGTGCGATCCTTGTGTATGTGGAAATTTATAGCGATTGGCATGGGTCGGTTTTATATTTGTTGATTAATTTTATTTTCATATATTTTTGAGAGTGCTATTTCAAAGACCATTCGGTTTCTTAGTAGATGTGAAAAACTCAAAAAAGCTCTCTCTCTCTTATGCCACATAAAAACTTCGCAATGATAGCTTTCTCCGGTTGAATAAAAAATTAAAGAGCTTTGAAAAGGTGATCCGGGAGATTTTCTTGAAATAGTGACCAATATTATTGCAAGGACAAAAATTCGTAAGATTTGTACATTAGATATCTACATACCATGTGGGAAGAAAACAATGAGCTTGATTAGCGGTATGCTTATCTCTCAGTTCATGCAACAACAGATGTTTCTTTTTACAATCAGTCGATGTCGAGTAGCACACAAATCGAGCCGTGATAGCCAAGCTGATTTTGTCAAGCCGTTAGATGTGAGAAGCCGTGAACCTTTTTTGCAGCCTACCTAATTAAAGTTATTTATATTGAATTAATATTGATGAATTAGTTTTAAATAAGGAACTGAATTAGAATTATAGTGCGTGCGTTTTAATCGTAATACCTCCCTCACATCTGCATATGTAACGGCAAGACCCCATCTCTTAATTTTGTCTGAAATTGAGATGTTGATGCTAATCGATTCTATTCATTTTTCCGCGCACATTTCTATGTATGTATTTGAATTAAGTTTATCCCTTTCTATCATATGCGCTGTTATTGTGATATATGTCTATATAAAATATAAGAGTGTACCACCTCATGTATCCAAGCAATTTTATAACTAGGTTGTACATTGTCACTGTAAGTAGTCTTCTATGAATAAAGACTGGCATATATTTTGTTAATAGTTATAGTCGAATGGAAATTTCCTGTGCGAATAACTTTTATTCAACAGTTTTGAACAGAATTGCGCACAACCGAAGCACTCGTGTTACATTATATTTAATTTTAAGTGTTTTTTGTCAAATTAATGCTTTTTAATGCAGTAATTTTTTAAAAAATCTATTCTAAATTTCCGTAAATATAAAAACTTTGTATAATTAAGGGTTAAAAAGATTCAAGATTCTGTCGGAGAAACTTTTGAAAACATTTTATGTGGTATTGCCATAATTTTATTCATAACAAAAGGAGGTAGGTAAGTAGTATTGATAAAAAACTTGTTGGTTAACTGATTTATCATGACTTTTACGACTAGGTAATAATGTCAAGAAAATCTTAACTTGTAGTTTCCACAGGCTGTAGCAGAGTCAAATATCGTGAGGAGCAATATTCAGATGAATTTTTAGTTATATCCAAAGAAGTGAAGAGAATAGCAGTTCAAAAAGATTGAAAAATGTTTCCTACAAAAGTTGCTGTAAATTTCATGCATTATAACTTTCGTAATAGCTATTTTTAACCTAGGTGGCGTGGCCCTGGAGAGAAGATATTATCGAAAAAAATTGATTTTCAGTACAATTTTCCAATATGGCGACGGTCGCTCAAAGTCGCATGTTACGTGCTTTTCCTACAGCGCGTAATTATGCCCTTACTAGCAACTGGTGAAGGATCGAGTAAAGTGGACCAAAACACCTGTTGAGCGCCACGTGGTTCTGAGAGTCCATGAACTCTAAATACGGCACTTAAAGCGGTACACGCGCCATATGGGAATACGTATTATATGCGAGCAACAAAGATGAAAAAAAACTTGTTTTGTTTGTTTTGCGAATACCCGTTTTGCGGTACTTATCTTCAATTAACTCGGATATTCTTCGCTAGAAATTCCTTTGTCTGAGCATTTTCTCCTCCTCCAACAATTCTTCCAGTTTTTTTTCAAATCACTTTAACTTGGCTTGAAAATTTTGTTTATTTTTTTTCCGCCACTAGTATCCTCTTCCTTTTTAAATGGTGCCTGTGCGATTTTATTTTTCTTCTCCTAGGTTTCTTTCTCGATTTTTCTCCGGGTTTCGACTGCCCTTCCTATTTGGAACTTTCAGCCCGTATTTTGGAGACTCTCGGGTTCCCAAATATTCTCGATCTGTGAACGAATCGGTTGTAAATATTTATATGTTATCAAAACATTCTCCAAGCATTTTATTTATTTCTGTTTATCATTTGTGGACTCTGGTAACATCGCAATTCTTCTTTGATCATAGGAACTCCTATTTAAGGGTCCTAGTTCCTATTTTATTGAGCTTTGGGCTGCGGACAATCGATTTAATTTATTTTACTTTCACCGATTCGTGAAGTCTAAGCGTAAAATCCGTATCCAGTGAGATCAACACGTTGAGGTTAAGCGCCACTTTAGAAGTATAGGAAAAGCCCAGACTAGGCAAGTAACGAACTATAATTAGTTCCTTTTCTAATTTTTTTCTTTTTGTTCCGTACTAGATACCTGATAAGTACCACTCTGAGACTTCCTATCATTATATACATTCGTTTGCATTCCCAAAAATCTTGACATTTTCAAAAACTTATCGCTAACATCATTATAAATTTCCCTAATATACTACTGCGATATGTTTAACTAGCCTCTGAATCTTTGCCTTAACCTATCTAATAATTTCAGAAAATTTCTTAAACTAGGGTGGCCATAACATCACCAAATTATTTGGCCTATCCTCCTTACACCGGTTTCCTCTGTCAAGGTTGTCAGAGAATCTGCGAGTTGCTTCGACGACGAGAGATGAGGGTGGAACTTAGCTTTTCCCATACTCTCTTTTGTTTCATCGAGTTATTCGGCTACTGATCTTTCCTTCTTTCTTTCTTCCTTGTTGTCAGTGACACATTACAGATTTCAAGAACCGCTGACGGAATAAACATAAACATTTATTTATTTGAGCACCCGTGCCAAAAGCACGCTGAGCGTTGGGCACATCTTAGCGAGTTACATAGTAGATACAAACATATATTAGCAAAATTAAACACAAACAATTAAGAGCAAAGCATTGGAGGCTTAGAGCAATTATATTAAAGGGTTTTCCAATAAGAGGTGTTATTTTGATATTCAAAGAAAAATGCTATTTTTTGAGATAAATGATCGGATCTTTATTTCATTATAAAGAGGAAGGTATGCCGTTAATAATGGAAAAAAAACATCAGCCAAATGACCAACCACCACGACCACGCCTACAGGACCATATCCTTTTCATGAAATTTTCCATAACCAAATCGCTTGCTTGTATGACACGTAGCGCCGTCTTGTTGAATTAAACGTTGTCCAGATCAATACCATCCAATTCCGGCCATAAAAAATCATTAATCATCTGTCGATAGCGCAATCCATTCACCGTAACTGTTGCTCCAGCCTCATTTTCGAAAAAGTAAGGTCCAATGACCCCGCGGGACCATAAACCGCACCAAACAGTCACACGTTGAGGATAGAGAGGCTTTCTAACAATAACTCTTGGGGTTTCCGAGCCCCAGATGCGACAATTTTGCTTGTTGACGAAGCCTTCGAGGTGGAAATGGGCCTCATCACTCAAGATGAGTTTTCGATGGAATTCCGGATCATTTTCATGCATTTCAAGGACCCAATCAGCAAAGACTCGACGTTGTTGATGATCGGCCGGCTTGAGTTCTTGTGTTAACTGAACTTTATATGTAAGCCTTAAGACCCAAATCACTAACTTGTCCCGACAGCTCGAATTTTTCTACCAATTTCTGTATTGCGGTCCGACAAGGTGCTTCACGACGACCCAAAAATGTTCGAGTTTTACGAGCCGTCTCTGCCACATTTTCACCATTTTTATAGTGAATTTTAATAATTTCAATGCGTTGTTGAATCGTGTATCGTTCCATTTTTATTAATGGCGTAGTTTCTACTTGTCAAATGTCAAAAAATTACAGCTCCAAAAGTGACATCTACCGAAATAGCGGGCTAATTAAAATAACACCTCTTATTGGAAAACCCTAGCATGGAGCAGCGTTAGAGCAGCAAAAGAAAAATTATAATTCCATAGCGAATTAATAAGAATGAAAACAATAAAAACAATAGCAAGAATACAAAAATTGTAGTATGATTTGTAGCATAATTTGTAGTATGATTTTGCAATATGATATTACATATTGCTAGAAAATAGATATATAAAAATAGAAAGGCGGAATATTAATGAGGACACCAAACTGTACAACTCTACAAATTAGAAATCTCCTTAACCTTTTGTAGCGAAATCCTCCTTTTATGTCTTCAGTGCCTAGACTATTATAATAAAAAACTTAAAATACTGAAAAAATAAAAAATAAAGTTCTTGTAAGGAACGTGTGGCTTTTTCATCACTGCTTTTATCTGGAACACCTTCAATGTTTTCTTCATTATTTTTCAGCCACACTTCTTGTTAATATCTAATTTTCGTCTGCCTATAGCATTGTGTAAAATGAACACCGGTTTTCAGATGTAAATATTTAAAGAAGAGAACTTCTCCTTTACCATTCCTGAAGAAAAGTTGAAAATTTTGAAAAACAAAAATTAGTAAGAATGCAATTCTATCAATTTAATTTACCTTCTTTTTATTTTTGTGTGGGGCCCTGTCGTTGAGGGTTATCACATAAAATTATAGCTTTCGGTAAAACCTGCCAGAAGCATTCGTACAGTTGGAAGCGAAGTATGAGTAACACCGCCATAAAAGTATCTAATTTGTCCATCACATTCAACAAGGTTTGCGATGTGCCCTCAGTACAGCTGGCTAGTTGCTGGAGTCCATCATGGCTATCTCTCTGCAATTTTTTGGCGAAGGAACATCAATTAGAACCTTAGTAATATTGTGAGTGTTTCTGTAAAAACCCCGCAAATAGTTTATGGCAATACTGTGATACTGCCCGCCATTTTCCAACTAGTTCAATATAGTTAACTCACAATTGCTCCAAAGGATTCCATGCATTATTTCTGTAAGACCTCGCTTAGACGGTTTGAGGTGCCTCAAAATGCCCTTCATAATTCATCCAATTCATCAACAACTAAAGTAACTACACACTGCAATGCTTGAAACTGGAATGATCACGTGACTCATAACGCCTAATAATTTAGGTTCACTTCATTGCTGCCCCCGACCAGCATCCCACCCACAAGCTTCGTGCAGCAGAGCAGCATAGACCCAATTTACACAGGTCAGTATACTGACTCTGCCGCACGAAATCTGTAGGTAGGGTGATGCTTCATTCCTGACCCCAATCATCTTCTTCCCCACAAGTTTTCGTGAGGCAGAGGCAGCATGCTGATTCGTCTAAACATTGTCACACTGACCCGTCTCAACAGGGTCATACTGAGCCATCTAAACGGGCTAATAATAGCCTAGCGCCCTCATGTGGATAATTTAGAAACTTCGTTCAATTATTCAAATTCTCCTCTCCACATCCCACACCCACCGACACTTGCGCCACTCACTTCACTCGTCATCGTCAATAATTATTTCCGACACTAGCGCCACGAGTTTCGAATATACCCTGGCGCGCTCATTCGGACAATTTTCGAAAATCCAACAATTTTTCAAATTCTCACACCACTCACACCACCGAGAATGGTTTTCTCCGAATGGTGCTAGGTCGCGCACCCCTGTTAAAAAAGTGCTGGAAAATGGTTGATGTCTTGACACTCTCGACACTAGCGCCAATAGTTATGGGCTCTCCCGTTCGAATTGCCCCCATTCGGGAAAAGGTAAAAGCAATGAAAATTGAAGCGATTGAAATTGAAACAGAACGAGAACACAATAGCAAATCGGAAAAAACAGAACGAGTTTGAGCTTCGCGCTGGTTGGACGTGGGCTTTTTTCGTCACGTTTTTTTTTCGGCTTATTTAATTCCTGCGATAAGCGTCTGTCTGTCGTCATAATTATTTTATTTTTATTATTCCGATCCGATAACAAACGATTGCCGATTGCCTATTTTCTGTGCGATGTTTTAAGTTAGTGTTTAAGTGTGTAATTAGTGTGTCTGTTTACGCGGAAATTTTTTTGTTTTGCTTTCTCAATTCGCGGAGAGTATACCTACCACAACCATCTAATTTACCTGACCGTTATCGTTCGTCTTCATGTGTGGGCTGGCGGCAGAAAGTTTTGTCCGGTTATTTATAATCATCAATTTGCGTTTTGCGCGCTAAATTTTCCATAATTCCGCTAATTTTCATATCTCTGTCATGTTGTCACCATTATCATTGTCACAGAAGTACCAAAACGGTTTTATGTTTTGTCATTCCAATAGCGAGTGATGTAATTTGCATTCCTTCCTAGCTAACATAATTAGCTGCGTGCTACCTGGGTGAATGTGGATTTGTGAACTAAAAAAAAAGAAATCATTGTCTACCGGGTTTTAATTAATTTATTCCGTTCTATCCGTTGTTTTGTGATAGCATCGTTGCGGTCGTTGGAGTCCGGTGAAGGCCGTTTCAGCTTGAAAAAGAATGTTAATCAGGTGACGTTCACCAAGTTAGCGTTTTCGTAATCTTCTCGTCATTGAAAAGTTTTTTAAAAAAAAAAGTTGAAAATGTTCATTGCTTTTACATAGTTCTTACATATATTTACTTAGTAGTGTTAATAATAATAAGGTGAAAATGTGTTCAATTCCGAGTGCCATTTACTTCCTAGTGCTGCTATGCTTGCTGCATTCCGTCCTGATTCATGTAGCCACAGGATTCAATCTGGAGACCCGGCTACCGATTATCAAGTTCGGCGAGAAAGACACCTATTTTGGATATTCCGTGGCTATGCATGTCGTCGGTGAGGAGGACCTACGAGATAACAAGAAGTGGTGAGTAAACAAAAAAAAATTATTTGATTTTCGATAAATTTTCGGGTTTTTTGTCAAATATTTGGTTGTCCTCGAAGCCAAGCACAAACGATTTTTATAACATTTTCAATGTTTCGTCGATTCGATCGAGAGATTCTTTTTTTTTATTATTTACTTTTGGTCTTATCTTTTTGATATGAGGAGGTTTAGATAAAATAAATTAATTGGAAGATTGACGATGATAACGGGTTTCATGTGAATAAGAAGCTTTGTGATTGAAAAAAAAACGCCTTAATTCCTAATCAATGAACTTCGATTGCTTTCGCTTTTAAATTAAGCAGCTGCTCCACCGGGTAGGTAGATATGGGAAATATTTCAGTAACATAAGCGTCAGTAGTGTAATTGGCTCATAATTCTATGGATTTAGGCCCTTGCGACAACTACTTTGCATTCCATCATCAAACGCCAAAAGCTAGGAAACAGTATGTCGTTGTTTTTGTGAAACCTCTTATGTGTCACACTAACCTATTTTCAGGTTTTGGTGTCAGCTCAACCGCCGTTTTGCTCATGGAAAAAGACTCCTGTGTGGAAAAATATTTTTGTTGATACATACCTACTTATAAAGCATATATAATTGACAAGTATATGATCAGTTATTTGTCTCTCCTATAAAATTACACTTTTGCCACATAGTTTCATAAAAACAAGACGGTAGCTCTCCAATGCAATATTTCAGGTTTTGTAAATTTATTGAAATTATTTTCAATAAATTTCAGTCTGTTAGACAAGGAATCTCCTTCGTGTAATTTCAGGTTCAGCCTGTCAAATCTAGCACTACTCTACAAGTTCAACAACAGCCCTATACTAGAATGGAATACAATTCTCACATCTGGACCGGAGGCTGGTCGTACAGACTTACTTTCATTGAATATTGTCCACAAGAGAGCCTTCAAACTCATTGGCGATGTAGCAATAACTTCGACTCAATCGAACACCGCCGCAATGTTGGTGGATGCCCTTCGCTCCTTTATCGCTAAATGCATTGTAAATGTTCCGATTTATTTATTTTTTATTTTTTTATTATTATCTAGATTGATACCTTGTAGGATAATCCCTAAACGCAATACTCGCGCTGCAAGCTGTGCACATCCTTTCACCCTTCAAAATACTTTCCGTCGCACAGTAAAACTTCGTGATGCTTTCTTATCTCAAATTGTGTGAATTTGGAACAGTCTACCATCTTCTGTTTTTCCTTGGGCTTACAATCTGCGAAGGCTCAAGAGTGACATCCATCAGCACTCTCCGCCATTCTCCTTATATTTCCCAATCTTTTCTCTATCGCCTTCCTGCCATGCTATACTTTGCATGTGCTTGGCTTAATAATATAAAAACAAAACAACTAAAAAAGCTAGAATTGGTCTAAGACCAATTCTTATGATACAACTAGCCTAGACAAGTAAAAAGCTTGAATTTGTATAAGACCAATTCTTATGATACCCTCTAGATGAATACCCATACGAAATTTCGTATGGACGCCCATCTGTGCAAGTTTGATTTTTGAAGTGGTTTTTCGCATATATTTCTGGAACGGTTCGTCGGACAGAAAAAAATGATTATAAGAAATTTTACAGGATTTCGTATTCTGAAGAAGTTTTTAGTACAATAAAAAAATGTCTTGGTCTGATTGTTTTCACAGTATATGTAAAAAACCTAAGTTTTTATATGGCAACACCAAGAAGGAGTTGCCCGATTTAGTCCATTTTTGAAATTTTATTTGCTAGTAAAATGAAAACACCATGTACCAAATTTCAGCTCTCTATGTCGACGCGTTCTCAGGCAGTGTCCAAATATATAGTGGGAAACAAAGTTTTTGTATGGCAACCCCACGTTATGAGTTGCCCGATTTGTCTCATTTTCGAACTTAATTATCATCCAATCCATTTTGCCTACCATCATTATTTCTGTACGTTACAAACGGAGTGACAAACTTAGTATAGGTGCTCTATGATTTCAACGCTAGAACAGAATTTTTCAATTGTTGCTGCCTCTTGCAATATCGTTTTACTTTCGCTTAGCCAAGGATCAGCTTTGTAAGTTCCAGTCGATACTTTTTACATATGGACAGCTTCTCCTCAACGCAACGCCTGCTAGTAATCCTCCATTATTATCGCAGTTAATAGTAAATTTCATCGGGAGTACCTACTTGGCGCGAGCTATTGGTCATTGGTATTTTCAGTTTTGCTGGATCCTATTTTTTCCTATATGCCGTCATTTGGTCCATTCCACACTAAAAGGCCTTTCACATCGAAACCGAAAACCGATAAGTTCTACACCGAAAATTCGCTTTTGCTTTCATTTCACATCAAAAACCGAAAACTTTTTTTTCGGTTAAATAGAAGTAACATTTAATTATCATAAAAGTTGTATGATGAGAGCTCATACATAAAACTTATTTTAATTTTACTTCGAAATCCCTATCCATATTATAATAATATAATAAATAATAAAATAATATAATTTTCAATGTTTAACCCGACCGAAAAAAATTTTCGCCCCGAAACGTTCCACATGTGGAAACCGAAAAGAAATTGACAGAAGCAACCGAAATTTCGTTTTTCGGCCAAAATAAGATAAAAGTTGTGTTTTTCTTAAAAATCTGAGATAAATAATCTATTTTATTAGTAAAATTATTAGTTTATCCTATTTCCCATGATTTTATTAATCATTGGAGCAAAAAACTTGTGTTAAAGTGGAATAAATTGAATTTTTCGTTTTACATTTTTTAGTTTACGGTTTTGATGTGAAAGTGCCTTAAGTTTGAATGAGCCGTTCACTGCACAAATCGATTAAATCTATAAAAGAAACGGCAGGAAACATTGATTAATTTTTATACATTTCTTGTGAAAAAAAATATTTTTTATTCAATGACCATAAAAATGTTGTCATGAAGTCTCTCGTGACAACAGTTTTTATGGCCGTTGTATAATAAATATGTTTTTTTTTCACAAATGTATAATGTATAAAATGTATAAAAATGAATCAATGCTTCTTGCCTTTTCTTTTTACGAAGTTAATCAATTTGTGCAGAGAGCGGCTCATAGCTCATATCATGGTCCAGCCTTTCGTTATACATTTCATGTTGAGGTTTGCTGGTGGATGTTTTTAAATATTTTGCCAGGTCTCATTTGTAATCTAGAATTGTCGAGTTGTGTACGCACTACGTCTTTCTCGCGTTACACTCATCATGATTCTTGCCAATACATAATAATCCTCTCCAGATACTGTTGAGGGTGACCAGCTCAGCTAATAAAACGGCATACTCTCGTTTGTGCCCCACGCCATCTATGGGAAACTCTGAATATCTGTTCAGTCAAGTTTTCTTTTATATAACATAATCTTTTGTTATAAGTATCCACTTATGAATTTTGTGATGATTTTCTTTGGGGTGGGTTTTACACTGCAACAGTGCCTACAGAGAGAACATTTTTCAGTCAAACCGGCTTATACAATATGTATTTTCGAAACTTGATCAAACGAAATGTGCGGATACTAGACACCTAGCCAAACAAAAAACTGCATGGCATGAGGGGGTCCACATCAACCGTTTGGGAGTGATTAAGAAAAAAAGATAGATTTTCACATAACACCCTCTATCTTAAAAAGTATATGGAGTACGGTCACAATTAAAGATTCTTTGTATGCAGAGCTTTATGGCCTTTCCAACGACTGCTCAACCAGCTCCGTACCCCACTCGCCTCAGGAGTTATAAGGGTCTAAAATAAAAATTTCGGATTTTCTTACCTTTTTGTTTTTTAATTTGACCTCTATTATTTTTGCAAAACGGTCGTTAACATAACTTTTTTTTATAAAAAGTATAAACTGTAGACTTTCTTCTTTAATTTGACCTATGCGCTAAGTGTAGCCCTTTAAGAGTTATTAGCTCTTAACCTATTTTCAAACCTATTCTCACGATAATTTGTTCCCTTATAGCACGTCATTTTAAAAAATATCATCTAATTTCGGTGTGACCTGAATAGGTTATGAGTTATTAACTGTTTAACGGCTACAGTTAGCACATAGGGTGGAATAGATCAAATTAAAGAGGAGAGTCTACAGTTTACAGTTTTCATAAAAAATAATAGAGGTTAAATTAAAAAAAAAGGTAAGAAAATCCCAAATTTTTAGTTTAGACAACCATAATTCTTGATGGGAGAGGGGTATGGAGCTGGCTGAGCAGTCGTTGGAAAGGCCTGCATACAATGAGCTTTTAACATGTAACCGTACGCCCGGTAGTTTTTAAGATACAGGGTGTTATGTGAAAACCTAGCTTTTTTTCTTAATCACCCTGTAACTTCCAAACGGTTGATGTGGACCCCCCTCATGCCATACAATTTTTGTTTGTCTAGGTGTTTAGTATCCGCACATTTCGTTTGATCAAGTTTCGAAAATATACATTGAATATCCATGCATTCCATGACGATTCAAGCGAATTCCGTACGCAATCTTTGGTGGTGGCTAAATCTAATTATTTGCATTGTTCCTAGATTGAGTGCCGATTAGGTTATGCTTTTCAAAAATCGGCATGTTAAAATTATATAATAAAAAGCGTCTCCGCTCAATTGGACTTGTTTTTATACTACATATACATGCGCGCGTCCAAAAAGGAGATATATCAAATGAAATCTATAAGTCAATATCTTGAACTTGAAACTCATTTTTCTATATTACCTAGTTTAAAAGAAAAATGTCATGCCACCACAAAAATCTTATCAGAAATGTATTATATCAGGACAAAACAAACTTATGCAGTCTATCTTATTTCTATTAAACCAATCTTGACAAAAAAAAAACTGTTTCAATGAAAAGATATAGATTTGTAATTTTATTTCTATTGTCAAAAATTTTGTTTAACCAAGAATTGGAAATTAAAGCCAATTTTAAAAGATTTATTTAAATATTAATTACAGAAATAACTAAAAGATCAGCTAATAATTTAGATACTAAGTATGGAAATACTCAAACATCTTACTCCCCCTGTTTGTCTGAAACATTTGAGACCTGAAGACCACCTAATAATGTAAATACTATGGAATTACTCAAAGATCTTACTCCCCCGTTTTGCCTGAAGCATTTGAGACCTGCTTTTGAAGATTTACCTTTATTAGAATTATCAAATGATGTGATATAAATATTCTAAATGTCCAGTGGGATACAATAATATAGTGTAAATCGGTTCACACGAAATCGCATATTAATAAAATGTATTGGAATGGAAAAAAAATCAGTAATTTTCTTCTAGACAGTTTTGGAAACTAACAATAAATAATAATAATGTTTAGTCATTCAACAATAGGATTAAAATTTACATAATTCATCTCTCCTAAACATCTACACATGGCCTACAGCCGTCTGTCAGTTGGCATTCCAGATTTAATTCATCTAACCTATAACCATCTTATCTCAACTATCTATAAATAAACTTTGACCTTATTTCTCTTTTAACAATTGAATTCGTTAACCAACATTCTTCGATATCTACTTCCCTAATGTAATTATATAGCATCTTCCAATCTATTCCGTTCATATACTCAAAAAATTCGCCCTCGTTCAACGTACTCCTGCCAAAATATCTGATTTTGTATTCTTTGAGTATGGGACATACTGCAATAAAATGAGATACGTATTCTCTACATCGTCTCTATTACACATAGAACAAATCCCGTATGTATTTTTTTTAAAAGCTCTAGCATTGAGATCCAGTAATCCTACGCGCGCTTCAAACAAAACTCTTATGACCTCTTTAGAAAATTCGTCATTAAAATATCTATATGAAGACCATCATGTACTACTAACCTAAGATATATATCGTGAACCATGGCCGCGCTTGATTTATCTAAGCTTACATTCCATAACCTTTGATTTAGCTTTCTTAACATGTCTTCTCCAGCTTTCACTTATTGCGCTTTACTAAAGTTATCAATGTCCAGTACAACGTTATTTTCTTGTACGTTTCCCGATAGTTCCGGCACCCAAAATATCCACATTCGGTGGCAAGTCACTTCGGCAGTCGTATATCCTCCATTCCCAGCACATTAATTATATATTTGAATTGTAACTGCATGGTATACAAAAATATTTTGTTCAAACCCGTCTCGATATAAATCATGTAATTTGGCGTGCTTTTCGGCAAAAGTAATATCCTTTTGATAAAGTATGTTAGCATTTGTTCCACATTTTCATACTCCTTAAACCCTCAGACTTGAGTGAGCACCATAGCACATAATAGCACGCGTTACTGCTTCGAATATTTTATATTTATCTGATAAAGCAACATCAGATCTTATTAAAAAGGCGCTCCAAGTAATGTTGATACTATTTTTTGCTAGACTTAATCTTTCTTTCATGTGCTTATACAGGAACAGATTAGGTGTTAGATTTATTCCCAAGCATTTATAAGTATTAACTACTTCTATCTCTTTGCCTTTGTAGTGCCATTTCTCCTGCGCCAACAACCTACCCGCAATTCTAAAAACCATGATCTTTGACTTACCTAAATTTACTGTTAGATTCCATCTTTCGAAATATATTTCTAGCCTACAGATCATTCTATGCAGCTTGTTTGGGTCATCTGCATACATTAGTAGTCCTACGCGTGTATTGCATACTGCTATGCCTTCTTCCAATGCCTCTTCCAAATCATTTATGAATAATGTACAAAGCGTTGGGCTAGGAAGGTCACCTTGTCTAACGCCCATCTTCACAACAATATGCGGAGACACCTCATGCCCATTCCAAACTACTGCTTTTGTACCTGTATACAAAGCCTTTAGAATATTGACAAACTTGACTGACATTCCCATGTTTAGTAGCTTGTAAAATAAGGCTGCCCTGTCTATCGAGTCAAATGCCGCTTTGAAGTCTACAAAAAATCCATAAACTTTTTTTCTCCTGCTTTATGTTGTAATTTGATGATGCTATAAAGATTAAAAATATTACCGATAGTAGAATACCCCTTCCTAAATCCAGCTTGACACTCTTTCATTATGCTATATTCCTCTATCCATTTATTTATTCTTTGTAACAAGACCCCCGTAAATATCTTACAGTCTGCATCTTCAAAGAATAAACCCTTGGAAACTATGTTTGCTTCTATATACTGCTCTAGATCCTGTAAATTTTGCGACATTGCACTGCTGTCTTCCTGGTGTATCCATAAATCTACAAAGTTGCTTTAATGATTGTCGAATTTGTGAAAAATTAGTTATAGCTATTGTATCCTCTTTTTCTTCATTCTTATCTGAGTCTAACGTTAATGATCTAATTATTTCCACAATTTCAAGTTCTATCAACATTGGACCAGTATCAATATGATCGTTCAGGTTCAATTAATCTTCGAACGTAATATCCCTGCCCCCAAATTCAGAGTTGTAGATACAAGCATAAACATATTGTGCAATTCAACATCTTCGAGACTAGGAAGGAACCTCTGCTGGGGGAAGTTATTATCAAAGAAAATCAACCATGCTTGAAATAATTTTTAATGGTTGTGTGCATGTTACACTTTACCAGACTAATTGCAGTAGATATAAGAAATCTAAAATTATCACTGTCTTAAGGGGGATCTACACATAACAAACATTGGAAGAAAAAAACAATTGTTAAACATTTAACAAACAATTTATAGACAGTTGAAAAATGTTTGATACTTAAATATTTGTCATATGTTTGTCAAATGTTTGTCAAACATATGAAAGGATATTTGTGTGAAAAATGTTTTCAAAATGTTTAGTTTTAATCGTGTATTTTTAGTGGGGGCTATGCCCCTACTATGAATAAGTGTTATGTGTGCCTTGACAAATCTTGAGCTACTACGTCTGGACGAGCGACTGTGCTATCTGCGGCCCGCTAAGTAGCAGGGACACAAGGTGTAAACTCGTTAAGAACGGGTTTAAGTGTTGATGCAGTAGATGCGATCTCCTCTGGGGGATTTCAGGATATCTAACCAGATATCCGCCGTATAAGATGCAATCTTGATAAGGTAGAAGGTATTGATATAGTGAGTGTTGTTTCTTCTTGCACATCGGAGGGTAGACTTTAGTGCTGTAAGCGTGTCGGCGATAAGACTGAGATATAATCTAACTCGTCGCTTCCCACAAAAGTCTGCCGAAAGAGTTCCACTTGATCTGAAATATAGAGAAAAACGGTCTCGTAGTGAACGGACAGAGAGCTGTTCACGACTGGTCCTGACGGTCCCTATGACGGTCAGGCGTGTGAATTTTCTGTAGTTGAGGCTAGTCGAAGTCAGTCTCAAGTTAGGTCAATGTCAATCTGCCGACCGACGCTGTTCGAACTCGACAGCTACACGCCTTAGTTGTATGCCCTACATCAGAGTTGAAGTAGTGCTATGTGCCCTGGCGTACGAATAGTTTTTGATGGGTAGCTAAAGGTACTCACTGGCATAGAACAGGAACACCTAGGCTGAAAGCAAAACAATATATAATTCGCCCCAAGGGCGGAGGCATGGATGAAACGGCAGCGGTGTTTGCCCTCCAATTACTCTTGAGGTTATGTGCTACCGTAGAATCCGTAATGATAGAAGCAGGAGGTCTTCTGCGGTTGAGCAGCGGCTATGTCAACAGTCAAGCGAAACCTTCCTCTGTTCACTCAATGCGTAAGAGGAGCTACTTCGGTGGAGAGATAATAATTGCTGTGAATGGTAAATAAAAATTCCTCTTGTTTGGCTTCATGAAAAAGTCGATTATTTTATTTTATTCTTCGGAGTTGTTCTCCCAATCTTAACTGACAGCAGAATCACAATTTTTTATTTTTCTTAAATCTAAACAAAAATCACAGCCTACCTAGCTAAGGTTCTCTGCGTTCAGCAAGGTATTATTAAAGTGAATTTAGGACAGTGATTTACCAGGTTTATACGATGGCTTGACCGGAGTTTGGAAATAACTGAGTCAGATCAGCCACGTCGCCACATATTCTCCGAGTGAAGTAAAATGTATTGCAACATTTTTCGTCGTAACTACTTGCCTCAAAGTTTGTCCAAAATTTTGGAAAAAGGAGATGATGGAACAGAAAATTTTTAGACAGAAGATTACAGTACAGGTAGGTCGTGATTTATTGAATCATAAATTGACGAGCTTTCCGATTTTCGAAATTTCGCAAGAATCCAATTATTATATATCTTGTCTCATCCCATTTCTCATCCTTGATTGAGATCTTATTATTAAAAAATTCCCAAATGAACTTTCACTATCCACAGCTGTTGAAAACTGAACGAAAGTACCGTCTGCCAAACATCTAATGTTTTGCATTTCATTTGCATTAAATTGGAACTTTTTTAAACATCCATTAATGTAAAATTTGCGTACACATTCACACCCATTAAACATTCCACAAATGTTTGAAAAATGTTTGTCAAACCTTTGGGGAATGTTTTTTATGTGTGTACGCACCTTTATTATCCTCCAAACACTCAATACTCGCTAAAAAATTTCATTTCCTCAACAGAAACCATCTGTAGAAGATTTTCAAGCTCTTAATGATCCCCTGATCATATGATTGTAAAACACTTGTGGTGTTCGAAGATAGAAAAGTCATTTTTTTTCGATTTACATTTGGATAGGCTGGATAATTATCAATAATTAAAGCTACCTTCGTATTTTCTCGAAAAAATCGTCTGCAGTCATCCATACTTTTTTATTAGCAGTTTCTTTACATTTTTAAAAATTTCCCAATAACAAATAAAGGTAACTTGTCAGAACGATCCGACAAGTTCAGTAATACGATCTTTAGATTTTTTACCTACGGTGCATACTTCTCCTTTCAATGCTAAGATCTTTTAGAGAAGGCAGCGATAAAAGAAATCAGCTTCATCTGCATTATAGATGTCTCTTGCTTCAAATTCCTTTAACAATCCAGGTATTATTGTAGACGCAGCCATTCCATTTCTTAACTTATAACGTTCCATCCATCATGGATTCTATTTGAATTCTATCCTGATATTCTTTAGTAAAAGCACCTCTTTGTCCCCTAAAATAGGACCAGAGATAGTCGAATATTTTGGGCTCGAACTTGCTTAAATCATAAACACGCAGAATCCAAATCTTTATGTTTTGCTAAACGCAGACGTTTTCTCTCAGGCTCAAAAAAGCATCCTTTATACGATTGTTTTATCTTTTCCCAGTTGTATAAGACAGTGACAGTGACAGTGTCGAATTTTCAATTCCAAATTCTTTGTAAATTTCTGTTTTTGTCTTGCTGTCCACGGTCAACATGTTCTCAATTTGAACCTTCACCTTTATCGAAATCGCCTTTCGTTTTTTACTAGTGCTTGCCATTGCTTTTGCTACTTTAAACAGTAAAAAACACCTGTACCGACTGAAATTAATCTCACAGTGACTAAACAACGCACATGTTCCCGGGAAACCCGCATTTCCAAGAGCATCGCCATTCATTTTCAACTAGAAAAAATAGAAACTGAACAACAGAGCAGCAGCAAATGAGATATTTATTGAAATACTCAGTACGTTTACGTGAATACTTGAGTACTTGACTTGAAATCCACTTGAAGCTCAGGTAGGGCGGTTGATTGAATTAATTCCAATTACTTGACTTGAATTTTTCTTGAATTTAATTTTCCAATTACTTAAGTTGAAATTTAATGCATTGAATGAGCGTTTTCTTGATATTTTGATTACTTCAAGCATACTTCAAGCATACTTCAAGTATTCATGTGTAAACGTACTGATCGAAAAAATTTCAATAGTTATTTGGTGGTAAAATAGAAAAATTTCCAGCAACATAAGTGAGGAAGTATTTCAAATGTTTTCGTATTAAGCGATATTTCGTGTTATTCATTTTGCGGTATCAGAATAAATTCATATGAACATCATTTTACGGAACGGTTACTGGAAGTTTATTTCGTGTTGTGAAATATTTCGTATAATCCGTTTTCGTGTTAAGTGAACTCTACTGATCAGGAAAAATGAATTTCCTAACAACATTAGGTATACCCTAAAATGCTGCAGAATTTTGGATAGTAGTTCGAAATCGAAATGCAATTGATAATTTTTATTTGCTAAATTAGTTCTTCGTGGTATCTTGTTTTTCATTACCTGTAAGCACGTTCTATATAGGTCTTCCAATCATGAATACGGTAAAAACTAAACATAGAAATCGATTACGTCCAGAAAGTATAGAGATGGTACTTCGCGTAAAAATATAATATCAATGGCGTAAATGGCCCCATGAAAAAAATATTGATCATCCCCCTTCCCCCTCTGCCTGCCTACCATGTGTGTGGACCGCCGAGCGTTGGAGTTAGACGAGAAGTTGGCTAGTCGGTATTAGACATCTGAAAGCTAGATGGGTTTTATTATATATGAATTAAAACTGAAATTGCAATTCTTTTTTAATCTCTAATCACAGTTTATACAAAAAGCAATATAAAGCCTGTGCTTGAAAATCATTAAGTTAATTTTAAATAGTAAAATATCTTTCTACAGAGCAAATCTTCTTTCGAGATTTAACACTCGCGAAGTCATCGATGAGTTTCAAGACATCCATCCTGTCTACTTTTCCTGCCTCTATGCTCAGTAGTGCTAATTGCGTTGCGATAGGCGCTCGCTCTTGTTCCATAGGATTTCAAAAATAGTTTTTTATTGTTTTGAGTTTTGAGAACGAGTGTTCCGCGGATGCAACGGTGATGGGAATCGTCAAAAAAGAGAAGTAACAAGGAGTAGATTTCAGAGAAATTCGAACTCATATCATTGAATTTAATGATTATAAGTTCGGCCAATACTTTGATCGTGTGTATCTTCTCAATTTTTGGCCATAGTGTTTTAACACATAGCAGAACCTGAAGTTGCAGGCAACGCTTCCTATATGCCGCTTGGATATTGTTCTTGTACCCTTAGAGCAATTGGTGTCATTTCTTCGTCGGTCGCGGATAATATAATCTTGCGGATGTTAGGCTGTAGTGTTTGGAAAAAGCCGATAATATAACAATCGGCTTGAAACTGGTGTTTTTTTTTAGAAAAACTTTTCGTTGTTGAGAGGCACTCGGAAAGAGGATTTTTTCCGTCAAGCAAGTGTCGTGCATCCACGACAAGTGATGAATGCTAGCATGATACGCCTAGTCTACAACCTATTATGACATATACTTTGTTTTATTGCCGCTGTTTTCAGTACCATTAGTGAGTAACGTAATGTGTTCCATATGTTGACAGTAGGCTCAGTGGTATGGAGCAGCAATTAGATTTTACTGCTTGGGTTTGCAAAAATATTTGTCAACTTCTTGAGATTGAAAAAAATTGTTTTGTGATTTGTATCCGATAAATTAACCGATTTTTGCGTACAATCTCCGGTATTTTCGTGGTACCGGTTTTCTCCGGTTAAAAACCGGTTAATTCCAGACACTATTATGGCTGATTTACATTACTCGAACATTGCTAGAAAAGAGAGTAAGTAGTTTCCCCTTATCTGAAAATACTTTAGAACGATAAGGACAAAAGATAATCCAGCAAAATTTTACTGAGTTAAATGTCAAATTCCCCTACGAAGGGGAAATTTTTACTGCCATAATTAGCCATAAAAAGTTCTAGCCAGAAGTATATTTTATGGGAGTAAATTTTGCTATTATGGCAGCAAACTCATACATATAACTACAAGCGTGTACGCATATAATTGTTTACACGCACACATAATAAAAATATTTGAGGAAAGTCACAGCACATCAGCTGGAATGTGTCAAAGTTTATTAAAAATGTTTAAACATTTTTTAAAAAATGATTAAAAATTTTTTTAAAAAATTTTAATTTTTTTTATAAAATTATTATAATTTTTTTTAGAAAATTAATTACCATTAATTTTTTAACTTATATTTTAGTAAGCATATCTTAAGAATCACGAAATACTGAAATTTTAGGTTTTTTTAAGCAAATGAGCTGTTGTAACTGTTTTAACTGGGCTATTCTCTGTACCAAAGTTCTATCAGTACAGAGCGATGTATCTGAGGAATATTGTGAGATTTAATAATTTAGATTTCAAAGTGTTTCCTCAATGCTACCGTAATTAGCTGGGAGATCATACAAAATCTTTTTATTGGGAAAGGCTGCAAGGACTTCGTTTGGCAAAAAAGTTTATCGACACCTCTGGCGGAAAAACAAAAGAACTCATACACCTTAGGAGGTATCACCTAAACAAGATTAGCTTGACTGAGTTTTCATCTTGCTACTTCTATCGGATGCTCATGAAACCTCGGAACATATGCTCTGCAACTGTAAAGTTTTGGCCAGGTGGTGATTACGCCACCTCGAACATGCTTTTCCTCCACTAAACTACCTCAATCCCAGAATGGCTTTACGAGTTTATAAACAGTCTAAACCTAGAAGGGGAGTAAATTGAACGGGGACTGACATGCACATATATAGATACATTTATATCCTTTAGTAGAGCAAATAAATATTATAAAGGCATATATAAAACAAGCGAGACAAGCAATGCGATTCGATGAAGTCTCCACATTGGAAATGAATCTGCGCGAACTAAATGAGTTTTATATGATAAATCACAGCAAGTAAAACACTTCTTTCTAGGGTGCTTTATTCCAAGTTTTTTAAGTGCAAGTGTTTTAAACATTTACAATAAAATATATTTCTTTCAAAAAGACTTTGGGATGATAGAAAATTCAAGTCAAGTCAAGTCAAAGTGCATTTATTTTTTGAACCCCTGCTTAAAGCAGCGTATAACGCTGGGTTCCACGACAGTACAAAGCTTATCAATTAGTTTACATGATTCATAGCAAAACAAACAATATATCAATTTAGAATTATTGCAACTGGTGGACAATCATCGTATCCTACAAACAGTTGTTTAAGTTAAGTCATAAGGATTGGCAAATCTAAACGAACATCAGAGAGAAACACAATTGTTGCCTCAGTATTTGTTTGTTGAATTTCCATTAGTCGCGACGAATACTTGAGAAGTTTCTTAGATGGTCCACCCCAAGTATTTTGAACTCCAAAAAATGCACGGCTACTACTGGCTTGTTCAGGAGGAAATCCCAGGACTGCAACTTTAAGAACACCATCTATGTACTTTCCTTCTGCTAAAACAAAACATCCTTCGCAAAAAAATCCAGCATGAAAGCGAGCTTCGCTTAAATCCAATGGTACTCCTCCTGTAGTTTCTTTTGTTTTTGACCTACCTATCGGCGAGGTATTTTGCTTTCATTTCTGCCTGAGATAAAAAACTCTGAGGTTTTGAATTCAATTCAAATTTTTTTCTTTCACTATTGAATGTGAATCTTGGCACGTCAAAAGCGTTTATGAGACCAAACACAGATTCACCTTCATCCAATCCTATTCGATATATTTCCTACAAAATCCAATATTTCATAAGAAAATCCCAGTGATATTGACTCCTAAATACTTACATTTATAGCATTTTCGATATGTTTTTTTTTCTATTTGAGCAGTGTCAAGTCTCTGATTTTGAACGCCTGAACAGAACCATTTTTGACGTCTGATTATTTTTTTGCAATTGACAATTTGATGAAATGTCACAAGCGACACTTCGCTATAAAAGAGTGGGAAATAATGTTTTGACAGTCGATCACCTCTTCCTTTTTTTCTAATAGTGCAAAGTAGTAAGACCCTCTCACTCACTTTGTCAGCAAAATCGCATGTTCGAGTAATGTAAATCAGCCATTAAGCTCTGCTTTGAGCGGCTACTTTTCTTAAACCTTCGAATTTGTCTTTAAGCTGACAGATGATGATATCAAGTACCTACATACCTACTCCGTAAAAACATTTACTTTAAAACAATTCTTAGCATCTGCAAACCTGGTAATCCTTCGCAAGCTCGTGATGAAATTTTCGATGAATACGAGTTCTCTAATCGTTAAATTTTGTTAGAGTGCCCCATTTCTGAGCAATTGATTCCGCTTTGAAAAGTCTAAATCTGTGTCGCTACCTGACCAATGTCCAAATCTTTGAATTGCAATTGAATATATGCAACAAATACCTACTACTGAGAGAACCACACTAGGCCATATCAATTTGGGACACTGTTTTTCTTGATGTTGTTTTTTTTTTTTAATTCTATGAGGGCCCTCCTCGAAAAAAGTTTCGAAGTAAAACAATCGTTTGTGGCTCACTGGGGCCCCCTTGAATCAGGGGTCCACGCGACCAGATTGGTTGCATTGGCATAGCTACGTCACTCATACATACATGCATCGTAAATGAAAGCTGTTGCAATAAATCTAATATTTTAAATGACGATATCGTTCGTTCCACAATAGTGACACAACTCAAATTTGCCAAGTTTTACGTTTTAAAGGTCAAAGGTTATCTTATTGATGAGACCTCTCTGATCTCTCTGCATCAATTTTAAAATTTAAACTGGTCAATTTTGAGTTGTCAATATTGATTTGAACGAGCGATATGTTTCTCAAATTTGCAATATCTATATCTCAAATGAAAATAATTTAGAGGAAGAGGAAAGAGGAAACTTAATTTTTTGATGCATTTATTTGCTTTAAATTTTTTTAATTTTTGATTTATACTTTGTTTTCTAACATTGGGCATGTTTGTTATTTTGTAAAGTTTACTTAAAATTGTGATATTTATTTATTTTGATTTGCAATTTGAGCTTTTCGAAGTCAAAACATCTGATTTCACTGATTTTTTGTCGTATGTAAATGTCAAAATATGCGACAAAACTGAATAAATTTTTTTCTGCTTCTTCTGTATTGCTGTCACTGATTTGTATAGCATGGACTGCTGACACTACTGAAATCGCTTACATTATCATGGGATCACTTTTCTATAGTTGTCTCATTTCCGTTGAACTTCAAATAATATATTCTATACGAAATCCACCATAGTCCAGTTTTAATCAGTAGATTTTCCACAATAATTATAAAGAATAGAAAAAAATGACAATACAACATTTGTAATCTTTTCTCTGTATCCCATAACTACTTTTAGGAATGGGTAGGCAAAAATTGGTTCATATTATTTCCTTATAAAATCAAGTTTATGAAATATTTAATGTTGTAGGAAATAAGCTTCCAATAAAAGTAATAGTTTCGAATGTATTTGGACTCTGTTGAACTTGAAATGTGAATAGGTACTAAAGCGAAAATGAATCTTGAAATTAAATTAGGTGTAGGAGGGGTATAATAAGTGATGAGTTTGAACATCACATTTTCTTGACCATTAATTTACGTGCAAATTATATGAGGGTACCGGGTACCTTACTCGGGTGATAAAAGGTTAAAACTTTCATGGTCACATAAGGATTAAACAACAGGGTTGTTATCGTTGCGCATCGTTCTTCCAGAAGAAGAAAATTTTTCTCAGTGTCCATTAAAACTACCATTCTAATCGCCTCTTATTTTACCACAAGCAGAGCATACATACCTACTATAATTTATTTCTGATGTCTTCTATGTGACATACAGAAAAAATTACGGGTAAAAGTTCTGTTCCTTCATTTTTTGTTAAAACTCTGCTTAAAATCTCCTCGAACGATACTTTACCTAGTGATAAGTATTACAGGACCATTTTTCTTCACGCCTTTACTAGAATGTCTCTTCTTACAATAGCTGATCTGTGTCAATGTCACAGGTTATGCTTTTGTAAGTAATTTGTAACGCACATAAAGTAAACATTTATTTCGCCTCATCTCTAACATAAAATGTATACCTATGTATAAGTAACCAGATATGAAATGATATTTAAAGTTTCTTTCTTTTTCTGTTTGCTCATAAATATTATCAAAAATGAAATTAATTTCTTACATTTAGGGAGAAACTTCATCACACCTTGTACCTGTGTACCTACCTACCTCTATCTAT